>CM045074.1:10916542-11239042 GCA_024542945.1 allo-octoploid hybrid of Carassius auratus x Cyprinus carpio
TGGGATTAAATGGAGTCCAAATTGAGGTATGTCTTCTGATTATCAGATTGGTCTGTGCCAGTTACAAAGGAGATCTTAATGCCTCAAAATGAGACATAATCAAACTGAACTTCAAATGTGTTTATTTTAAGATCAAATGCTTATTTTCAAAGATCAATTTATCACTTAAGTAAAATGCTATGAAAGAGCAACCTTTGAAAAATAAATTGATCTTCTGGGAAAATATCTACAGGACAGAAAATCTGAATTTAGATCTTTATAGTTTCTCTGAGACAGCAATGAAATTAAACTGAGACCAAACTGAAGCATTTGCTTCCCAGATTTGATGCTTCAGAAGTGATCTCAATGTCCCAAACTGACATGTAAGCCATCAAAAATGAGAAATCTCAAGCATGTATGAACATTTCATTTGCTTAAGTCACCTGTTTGCCAAGCAAAAGATCTTAAACCAAGATCCAAAGTCTACAAATATCAAGTCTCAAAATGTTTTTTCAAATACAAATGAATACTTATGAAACATAGCTGAGAACTTCTGATCTATGAAAGAACAACCTTTGAGAAATAAAAATATTGAGAAATAGGACCTAGGGATTACCAAAGTCTAGGTAAATGCCTACAGTAAGAAAATTCTGAAATGCAATCACAATTGTTTCTCCAAGCCAGCAAAGCGATTATATGGAAAATTGAGACATTTGCTTAAGCTACCTGCTTATCAGAAGAGCAGAAGAGATCTGAATATTCATCAAAACAGGATGCCAAAGTGTGCAACCAAACATCTTTCATTAAATTCTGCAAAGAATTTATTATCTTGCTATCCTATTCACATTCATTTTATAACTCAGCAGTCCAATTTTGATGTCTTCAAAGAAATCTGAGAAACATCTGAAATTAGGTTGATAATTAATGAACACTTAAAAAAGCAACTTTTAAGCAAATATGTAAAATACCCCTTTGAAACGGCTTTTGAATTATGGGCCTAACGGACATTTTTTCCTTTACCACAGAGCTTATCGAAATGCAGACAATCACATTAGAGCTGAGGGTGATTCCACAGACACAGGCTTAGCTGAATAAGTACATCTCAGCAGCCCAAACTCTGGCCTGAAATATGATGACCTGGAAGCATTAGATTTCATAGGGATTTGTATCGCTGTGAGCTTGCATTAAAGATACCCGTTCATACAGCTGTTCCTGGGAAAAGAAGCTGTCATGCATATTTTTCTGCAAGCGCTTTGAGCGGACAAACAGAAGATGCTGCCTGCTCTGTGGAAAGTCTCTGTAGGGGGAAAAGGTGCAAACCTGCAAGTATGGAAAAACAAAACATGTTATTTTAATGAGTCTAACAGAACTGTTCCCAATTGTAGTGTATGGCTGGCATTGAGGAAAGAGTGTTTATAGTTTGAGATCTATAGTACACTTAAAAATGCCTTTGAGATCTCATTGGGTTTTATTACTGTAAAGGGCAAAAGAGCTGACTGCATAACCAAGAACTGCGATGTAGGGAGGTTGAAAAAATTGAGCAAACACTTTTTTCTGGGGCTGAAGGATTATTCAAAGTGATCGATGCCATTACAAGGGTATCTGTCCTTGACTGTTAGAGACTTTGGGTAAAGGAAATACTCTGTCAGAAAAGCTAATGCTAAGCTATGAAACTTTTACTCTACAACAAACCCTTAAAACAGCATAAAATTACTTTCACAATTTCCTTAATGTGAGCTAGGGAACTGAATAAACATCTTCCCACTGCAGACTCCAGCAACCACCCAAAATTCCCTCAAAACTAGATAATTATAAGCTAAAAAATACATTGGCATCATCACTGCATGTTTTTTGAAAATAAAACATTATTTATTAAGAGATATCAGAAGAAAAAAAAAGGCAGATGGTAAAACTACAAGCATACAATTGTTAAAATTTCATATATATATATATATATATATATATATATATATATATATATATATATATATATATATATATATATATATATATATATATATAAATGATATTTATTAATATACCATATTAAATATATGATATAAATTATTATGTATAATTGTTATTATTATTAATTTAATTATATACATTTTTTATATAATTTTGAGTATGTTGTTGGCTAGATAATGACACAAAATTTTGATCGAAGTACACATACAACCATGGAATCCACTAGTATTCAAAAGAGCTATTTCTATACGACAAAACACATTGGTCATCCCTCTCAAAGCTGAAGTGGGTTTTTAGCCGTTTGTGGCTGGTCATGACATAAATGAGAGCGAGCGTATTCATCTGTAGCACAAGAAAATACAAAGCCTGTCAATCGAGCTAAATCGTCAGTGCACGGGTGGATTCTGCAAGATGACTGAATCGAATCTCTGTGACTGCATGAGCTGCGAAGCTTTTAAAGTTTTGTGTAGGGAAAAAGGAAGGAATGGGGTCATTTGAAAGACCCTGTAAGAGAAAAAGCCTTTATGTCAGGATCTCCTTTGTCCTTGTCTACAATAATAACCTTCTTTGTAACATTGCGGAAAAAATGAATGTGCAAGAGTCAGAGAAACAAAGTGATAGAAATGTAAATAAATGTGAGTACAGTATGTCAAATTCTTAGCTTCAAACTTTTCATTGAACTTTTCAAAGTGCAGAGTGAATCCAAATCCGTTTCAAAGACACGCTTCCATTCTTATCAAAATAAAGCGTTATCTTTTAACTATAAATAAACGCTGCAGGGCATTTCTAGACACTCTTTGGCTCTCACACTTAAGTCTGAGAGAACAGCACAAAAGTGCAATATAGGTTGCGTTTAAATAAATCAAAGCATGCTTTTATACTTTTGTCTGGATAAGGCCTCCAAAAAACAAACCTGAAACTATGCAGACAGAGTGAAACTTGGCAAAAGAAGAAAAGAATATAATAGACATATTATATGCACACCACTCACCGCATCCCATGGGTGCGACTGAATGATCTGTTGAGTTTAAACATTTCAAATGAAAGAAAACATGCCTCACTTTCTGGTGTTTTATTCCTTAGAGCAATAGCAAAAGATTTCTCGTCTCGCTTTATAAAAAGTAAATGTTTTTTCTGTCAAGATGTCGAGCAATTGGAGTTGATAAAGTAGGTATGAGACATTCACTCAAAACACAAACCTGCTTGGTGTTGGATTAAGATTAAGAGATTACAGGATGGCAACAAATAAAGTCACAAACAAGGGTCATACCCAAAACATACTTAAATGTGCTGGAACTCAACCATCAAGTTCAGCTTTTTTTTTTTTTGGTACCAAGCACTAGCAACTAACAAACTACATAGCTACATATACTTGGAAACATATTTGGTTGAAATGAGAAACTAGTGTTTCCTTATCAGAAGAGATTTGGAGAAATTTAGCATGAAGTGAATGGGTGCCGTCAGAGCGAAAGTCGAACAGCTGATAAAAACATAATAATAATCCAAAAGAAATCCACACAACTCTGTTTGTCTGAATAAGGAGAGAAATATGCACAGACCAAGCACCATTTATGAGTGAAAACAGAAAGAAATGCCCTAATTATGGATTTGTTTATTATAAACACACAGCTTTTCACTTCACAAGACATTAATTGATGAAATAGAGCTGTCATTTGGATTGCTTGTATATTATTGTGATGTTTTTATCAGCTCTTTGGGCTCTCATTCTGATGGCACCCATTCACTGAAGAGGATTCATTGGTGAGCAAGAGATGTGATGTTACATTTCTCCAAATCAGTTCTGATGAAGAAACAAACTCATCTACATCTCGGACAGCCTGAGGAAAGTACATTTTAATTTTTGGGTGAACTATTCCTTTAAATTTGGCTGAATGGTCTAAAATGGCGAATGGAATTCCACTATAAAATGTCACCTTTATACTGTATATGAAAAGTAGAAAAATGAGCGCTCATACCACCACACAATAATTTTTTCAATTTTCTATGATGGTAATTAAAAAAGCGTTCTGGGACTAATTTATCATAGGGGCAGCAGAGAAGATTTCTTGGGGAGCGGACCCTTCAACTCTCTTATATATTTGATGAGCCCACTAAGAACAAAATAAATGGAAAAGAAACTTTGCCACTTGTTATCTAGAAACCAATTTATTCACAGCAGAACAATTATAGATTTTCTGCAATACATTTCTAATAGAACAAAGCTATGGCGAGAGTTTTCTCATGAGAAAATCTGCAAGCATCAGGTTCAATACCGAACAGATACTGTTATATTCTTCAACATTATACACAAATACATTGCTGTTAGCTTTCAGATATGACTATCATGGTAACTTGCTTCCTCAGAGTAAAAGCAAAAGCAGAGAAAAGTTATGAGATAAAGGTCCAAATTCACAGTGTGAAATATAATGTCATCATACTGTATAAACTCCCAATTAGATATACTGGGACACATAAAGTCACATTGTAAGACATAGACAAAATTGTGATCTAAAGCCACAAATATGAGGCAAAAAGTTGCTTTTATGAGAAAATGTACAATTTGGCACAATAAGCTGATGAAAGTCATGCAAACAGATTTTACAATCTTGGATTTAATGATGCCAACTGCAGGGAAATATGGTTTGCTCATTTTCTAATGCTTCTGGTCTGCAATATGAAATCCCTATTGGGCCATGTTATTGCTTTTAATTGGCTAATTCATTTACGCTAATTCACTTACACTAGCGTGGTATTCTGTAAAGTCTGCACACATTCACCGACCGCACACACACATTCAGAGTTGACTGAGGCCCTCATTCGAGAACTCCACAGCGACTCTCCTGAGGGCATTTTACCCAAGAGTTAATTATATGTGCACTCGTGGGCTGAATGTTAAACAGCTGAATGATCCTTTCTTGGCTGGAGTGTTTGGTTTGTATTGGCAATCCATCTAAAATGGTGCATGTTTAAAATCAATAAGTCCAAGTAAACCCATACACGACTGCCCCATCATGTTAAAACAGGCGTCCAGTGGATTACTATGGAGAGTCAGCCATGTGTCAAACTTGTCAGCTAGCTTAGCATTTAGCTGTGAAGAATCAATAAAGCAAACCACAAAGGAAGAGTGTTTTTAACAATGTACTTTGTTAACTCATACTGTACAAGCAAAATTTGCATGCTAATATTTCCAAAAACACAAGCACCTCTGTTTCAATATGGCATCATTGTCATCATTTACATGATAATGACTCATTACAGAGAGTCTTGTGTTTGTGAGATCTTTTGCTTGTAAATCCTCAACTGGTCTGTTGGGAGAGCAGTTTAATATCATCCATTGTTGCTAGGTTTTAAAGAGCTCTATGTGTGGTAGCCTTTCAGCTAAGCAGATTACGCTAATTGGTTCTGTTAGCATTGATGCTTAAACTTAATGAATGTCAAAACTTAGCCAGACTCATTTCAACTTAAACCCCTGGGGATTGCGTCCATAATTCAGGATGATGTTGCAATGCTATGAATTAGGGTTTACTAGGGTTTACTTAGCTCTCCATTAGCTTAGATGTTTAATCTGAAGAGAAAAAAAAATCTGTATCTCCTGCAAGAAATTGCTGGTACAGTTATGTTTTGGAACATGGTAGCTGGTTTCTAACAGGTTCCAAACAGTTCATAAGATGGAAAAGCTGGATTTTGGAACATGATAGCTGGTTAACAAGCTAGCTAGAAAACCAGCTACCATGATCCAAAACAAAGCTACTAGCTTTCAAAGGATTTCCAATAGAGTATTACCCAACACTACCATATGCTAAGCTGCTGTGCTGAACATGATGCTAGTAACACCAAAGTAATCATTGGCTTGATTCTCAGGGAATACACATATGGATAAAATATGCACTGTGAATGCACTTTGTTGGATAAAACCAGCTTCCAAATAAATTAATCTAATTGCCAATTTCTTGCAGTACTCAGAGATTACAACTTGATTTTATATTAAATGAAAAATGGGTCTGATATCCACATTTCATTCTGTGAAAACACCACCCTTGTGAAATGTTCATTTTAGTACTTTTATGTAAATAATGTACTTTAAAATGTATATTTAAGTGCAAACTGAATCTGATGTACTTATACATGCAATATACTTTAAAGTGAAACTTTTAATTTGACACTGAAGGAGTACTTAAATGTTCATGAATATTACATCAGCAAGTACAATTTTTAAATATACTTTTAAGATTTGAAGTACACTCAAGTGCACATTCAACACAATTAGCCTCACATCTTTCACACAAGGGTGCCCATACAGTACATTTATTATGTTACCCGTTTCTAGGTTTTTTCCCCTGGTGACAAATGGTTTGCCTAGCGTAGCACCATCTGTCTGCTATTAGACCAATTCTGGGGTATCACTGCTGACGAAAGCTGTATAAGTTGACAGCCAGACAAACTGTTTTGGGGCCCTCTAAGGTGAAGAGAATGATGGGATATACTAACATACTGTACCAGCGTGGCATTTCAACAAGACATATGTTAAAAGAACATGGATTAAAGACAGTCCAAGACAAATGCACAAGATGTACTTGACTGCTCCCTGAGGTAAATAAAATTATTATGGTATAAGATGTTAAATAACCTTTAACACTCAAGAATGCTTAAATGTGCTGGTGACATGCAGCTAATCAGAAATGTTACGTTTATTTTTTTTTTCTATATATATATATATATATATATATATATATATATATATATATATATATATATATCTTGCATTGCTGTAATCTGTTATTATAGCGCATCCCTGACAGTTACCACCTGCCTCATTAAATTAGGACGTCATTCAGTTCTAACCCTCATCTAATTTATCCTAAGCTGCCTCTCAGTTTTTGTCAGATGCTCTTAGCCTTGAGAGTGAAGATTAGCTTAGCTGACAGTCAGTGACAGCTTTTGTCAGGTTTTTTAATTCTTAAGCTGTTTGACAGGTACTATTCCTCGGCGTCCTTGGTTGAGTTCCTGTGCTAATCCTAAAACCAGCCTTCTCATTATTCTCTGCCTTTCAACACATGTATATAAGTGTGATGGAAGGCTGCCACAGTACACATGGAAACGGCAATATTTTGATCAATTTTGTGCTGTTTGAAAGCTCAGCTCACATCAGCTACTCTGGACTGCTTAGTCGGGCTTGACCAGCAGCGATAGTCCAGGTGCAACTTAACGGTGAAGGAAGGGTGTCTGAAGCTGTAGATGGTTTGTTTTCCACCCCACCTCCTTGGAAGGATGATATGTTTCTTGGTCTTGTAACTCAAGCTACAAACAAAACTACAAGTAAAGCTATATACAATTATTAAGTTCAAATCCAAAGCTCGAGACAACAATTATCGACTACTTGAAGGGGTCACGAACTTTGTTGAACCATATATCATATATGGACTCTGATGCGCAGCCGTGATCAGAATGACTAAATGACGTTTGAAACTAATGTTACGCTTCAAATATAGATTGTATAGCCTGTTACATTATGTCAGTAGGTGGGGACCAGTGACTGTTAAAATGTACTTGATGTCTGAATCATTAATTCAAGAGATTCATTCCAAACCTCTGGCGAAACAAATCTTCATTCATTTCAAATGATTTTAACATCGACCTAATGAATTCATTTAAAGTAGGCTAATAAATATATATATATATATATTTTTAAATAGATTAATTTATTACATTTTAGACATTTTTAAATAAACTAATTTATAACATTAAATAAAACATTTTGTCAAAATTCAAGTAAATTAGCCTACATATTTAGTTTGGTTGTCTAATGTTTTCTTTTCAGAATCGTGGGAGAACCGTGATCCATATTCTAAAATCAATTATCCAGAATCATAGCTTAAAAAATACACAGGCTAATATATTTGGAATCTAACTAAATGGCTACTGTTTTTAATATTAAAATGCAGCTCTGAAAACAGTTGCTCACATTTGTGTAGTACGACATTGCATCCAATATAGTCGGACAGCATCATCTTTTAGTTTCAATCTTTCTGAAAATCCTGCATTGAATTCTACCTTGTTTGTAAAAAACTAAACCATGGTAAAATGAAGTGAGCGAAGGACCAAGTTCTTACTGATGCTGTCTGGCACTTTAATAAAAATAAAGTTAATCAAATAAAGGTTATAGTTTGGTTTCTGCACAGACCTGCGTTTACCGCCCTTGTCATTTACCACTACATGCATGAATCAGTAGGTGGGGCTAAACAGGCAGTGATGTAGAAGCAGTCGTTGATCTTCTTTTGCGGAGGTGGTTTTAGCCACACTATGATGTCATAAAGTGGCACATTCCACAACCTGTCGTTTGGCAAACTGGCTTCAATATAAGCTGGTTTTAGACTAACTGAGAAAGTTTTGATTTCTGAGACTTACAGAATTTTTTATGAACAATGACCTTTTATATATGAAAATTCAAGGGAATTTTGATTTCTCAGTTCATGACCCTTTACTTAAACTACAAACAAAACTACAACCTGAAGAAAGTTTGCCAATAGCATTCTTGTATATCTTAATGGCTGCTGCCCATCTACAGATTTGTATTTTTTTTTCTAGAGCCGTGGTTTGAAACCTTCCATTTATATGTAGTGTATTATTTATTTATGTGTTATTTCGAATTGGCATGCATTTTGCATCAACAATGCTGTAGTTACACCATCTACCTGTAGAGGCTGAACAAACCCATGCTAACCAGGCAAATATCTTTTATGCAAGAAATTAAAGTCTGCGTGAACCGGAAGTTGCTGCCGACATTATTTCAGTATGTTGGACGTATTTACACCTGAAACCAAATATTGAGTAGAGGGGGTTTTATTTGTAGCTCCTCTTCTCATCTTTTACTCACAGCAAACTAACTGTTGGAGGGTGGTTAAGCAAATTCTGCTCAAGCCGTCAAACTGACATCATCAGAGCAGGAATGCCATTCGAGACATAAGCAAATGATCAGATTTTGATTAAAGATTACCAAGACAAACTATTTTTTTCAGAGGATTAACTTGCAAGGATTAATTGTTCACCTTAAGACTAACAATGTGCACATTTTGATTTCATGCAGACTTTAAAGCAGCAAAGAGATTCTGTGAACTCTTAAGAATCCATCAAGTCCTGATTTACTTCTTCATCTCTTTATTCCTAAAGAAGAATCATGACTTAAAAGCTGTTTTTATTAGCATAAAAGGTTTGCTATTGTCAGAGACCCATTGTAGTACAATTGGATGTCACCTACTAACAATAACTGCTGTTATCCCACAGCACTGTCTGGGTATTTTGGCTCCTCATTCTGACATTTTTCTCCTGACTAATGCTTTGCCTTTTAAACAAGAAAATGATGGTATGCCTTGAGCCCTTTATTTATTAAGCTCTCAAACCTTAAATGTGCTTCCTTCTTGTGTATCAAACTGTCTTTGGCGAGACTAAGTCAAATCTAAATGAGAGGGTTGACACGGTCTATTGAACACTGCAATTTAGCCTTAACAAAAGCCGTCTTAGACAAAGTGAATCATTTGTGATAACAACTGCGATTGGAAATCTTTTAAAGTCCCTCTTCTTGCTACCACACACCAACCAATGGTCACAGTCCTGTCTTGGTGATCAAGTGTGACTCTTAAACTTGCATTCTAGTCTTCTGACTGTGGTTGTAAACATTTGATAAATTTTCTCCATGTTATCTTTTAGCCACACAAAGGTGCATCCAGTCCAGAGCGGCTTAATTTACGTCTGGGTGAAATAAGCATATCTCTATTATGCAGGAGAAGGTCTTCAGCATAATGTTAGAACGGAAAAATGACAGAGTCTGGTTCCCAGAATATACCACTGTAATTTGGAAAGTCTGGACAAAGTAACCCCATTTCTTAGAGGAAAATGGCCTCAAAGCGAAATCAGGGGTGCTCTGTTCTCTCTATGTCATAGTCATTCTGTTCCAGAAAGCTTTCTTTAACCTGTTAGCTCAGGGCAGAAGAGAGATGAGACTGTTGGCGGAAAGAGGATAATTAAACCGTGAAGGGTTAGAAACCATAGCTGGAGTTAGACACATCAATGAAGACACCTTATTACAACTTTCTGGTTATTATTAAAGTAGAGGAATACAGGCTCTGATGGTGGTGACCAACCTTGAGCGACTCAGCAAGACTGCATTTTGGAAACCATGCATGACTTCAGTAAGCTCATATTATGCAGGCCCTAAAGCCCTCCCATCTTGGAGAAACATGAAATGTTTTCCACTAATTCATTTACTTCCATAATCTGTTGTGTTCCCAAGGAAACAATGTTCAACGAGGGAAAAAAAAAATTACTTTAGGTCAGGGCTTGATTTTATTTATTTAAGTTATATTCCATCTAGGTTAAGGTACTGGGTCTTGCAGGCTGATGCTTTTGGCAAAAAGCTTCGTTTCAAAGTTAAAACAAATTATTATCTTATAGTGAAACAAAGACATTTGCAATAACATTAACTGAAGAATACAACCACAGGATGTGTACTGCAAGAAGAGTGCACATCTCACATAAAGAAAACAAATAAGAGTTCACCTTTCAGATGTGGTCAAAACCAAAAGCTTAGGAAAATTGTGAACTATTTCAAACAGGAAGGTCTATAATGCAGTAGACAAATGCAAAGATAATGGCGATCATTACTATGGTTATTTCTGTCATTCATTGTCTCTCAGAATCCATTACAACCTGATGTTACATGGTCATAGGGTCAATGAGAACCATCAGGCCAATTAAAGTTGACCTCATTCCTTTGTTCATTGTTCTTGTCCTCCTCTTTCAGTGTATGCTAAGCTCCTTCAAGGTCAGAAAGCTAGTGTCCTCAAGAACAGTAATCCCACTAAATGGTTTGTTGTGTTTCCCACTAGCAGTCCATTAAAGAGCAATTACAAAAGGACAGGAAAATGTGAATACCAACGAGCCAGAATCAATCAAGACCCAGTGTACAACTCCAATAATAAAGCCTCAAATCCTCATGAAAATTCATAGCTTTGGGTAAGGCGTAGCAGGCGTGTCGTTAACTTATGTGCTAGCAATCCCAGCACTGTTTGCTCACATATCCCATTGCGTCTAAGGAGAGGCAAAAGGCATAATTGAATTAATTTCCAAATCTTTGCTCTCTTTGAGCCCATGGTCCATATGTTTAGCCATTTATGGTTAGGGGTAGGAACAGTGAAGTGGGGCTCTTGAGTTGCAAGGACCATTGACCCTCCTACACAGCTGTCAGGGTTGCCAGGCCGGTTTTGCGCAGGTCATCCGTTCCTCTCCGCATGCTTGGCCTGCTGCCAGAGTATATCGGCTGTCCTGCTATCAAATGCAGATCTCACTCGCACCCATCTGCCACCATCACTTTGGCTGTTTGGAGGTCAAACAGAGTGCAATGCAAGCTGTATGGAAAAGAAACAATGTCCAAATGTCACTATGGTAACCTTGTTTAATTGTTGGTGCCTTATTGGTCTGACTGTCCATTAATCTATCCATTCATTCATTCGTCTGTCTATTTGTCTGTCCATCCTTACATCTTTTCTACATGCTAAAAGTTTCCATATAGAAGAATATGAGAAAAAAGAGATTCCAGTTTGCCCTTTTGTTCGAGAGAATGTGAAACATTTCAAAAGCAGACATGGCAAGGTAATAATGTCATGCTATACACTCGCTTTGTCTTAGAATATCTGAAAAAAAGAGAGAGAGAGAGATTTTAAAGCCTTGCTGTATTAAAAGAAGAAGAAGAAGAAAGTCAGCTCTGTCTCTTCTAGCATGTCAGTATTATGCACTCTTGGGGTTTGAATCTTAAAATGGATTTGGGAATCATGATCCAATCAAATGAGGCAAAGCTCATGAATGACGCTGGTTTCAGGATTTTATAATGGCACTATAGCCCTAATTAGCACACAGGTTGACAATCTATTTGAATGGCACATTGATCCCTATAAAGGGATGATGAAATTCCCAACATTACTTTCCATTCCAACTAGCCTCTAGATACTCATATATACTATAAAATGACGTGCTTTATAAGGCCCAATTTGTGACATAATAAGAATAGCAGAAAACATCATTATCGCACTCTACCAGATGGAACTATGGTTCACAAACATGCTTGCACATATTGCATGAAAAATAATTAAAATCAATTAATTAAATTAAAATCACTCACCGTTACTTGTCTTTTGAGAAAACAATAGTTAGCATTAAAGACTACTCTGCTTTGCAGACAGCAGGTGGGAATTAAATCACATCGTGTAGCTGTGGTGATCTAAAATTGATCGCTCACACGCCAACTGTGAGACATAAATACAAGCTTAGCAGAAAAAATACACAGCCATCAGGCCCAGAAGAGGAATATAGACTCTAATCTGGAACTTGCAACTGTGGTGTTTCTAGTCCCTGAGGTGGCACATTTTCCCTGAGTAGCTCATCCTCTGCAAACAGGAAAGACACACTCAGCTGACCCCAATATCTGAGAACTGCTGCCCGTCCAGCAGGTCAGCCACCTACAGACAGCGAGTAGGAGGGGCAAGGTCACAGAGGGAGATACAGTGCACAGAATTCAGTGCACCATCTAACCTCAGTTAAAAATATATCAGGCTTCATCATATCTTTGTCTTCACAAGTCAAGTCAAGTCATCTTTATTTATATAGGCTTTAAACAAAAAGATTGCGTCAAAGCAACTGAACAACATTAATTAGGAAAACAGTGTGTCAATAAGCAAAAAAAAAAAAGCTTCACACCAGCAGAAACTACTGAAAATAAATATGGGTGGGACTTAATCCATTGGGAATTGATTGGATAGTGAAAAGTGGGTGTGTCACATAACAGATCGAGTTTTAGCAGCCCAGTCTCAACTATTTTATGAGGTGCCAGTTTAGCATTTTCGAATTTATACAAATTAACCACCAGTTCACCAAAGCGTAAAATAGCTACGATTGTTCAATCGCAAGGACTCAATTATTAACAGAACTGGCGGTTTTAATTTCACAATTTTTTTTTTTAAATATATAATTTCAAATGAGTATTCAACATTTTATGTCTTATATCAAAATATTATTTCTGCATGTGTAACTGTATGTTAAATGCATTCATGTTCTGCATTAAACAGTTTGTAAATCGTCTAAATGTCACTTCCGATGAAGCTTCTGCATTTCCTCTGCATTGAAAATTGTTGAATTTTGTTGATACTGAATTAATTTGCCTGGTAACAGCCCAAATGTCTTATTATTCTATAAGACTGATTCGTTTAATAAAACAAGTGGTTTGAGATTTATAGGCCTATCCCAGGGTGTCAAACTCAGTTCCTGGAGGGCGCAGCCCTGCAGAGTTTAGTTCCAACCCTGCTCCTGATTCGTACAAATTAGCCAGCAACTAAATGTAGAAGTTACAAACTGCCATGTGATTGCGTTGGTTGTATGTGATTCATCAGCCAAAATGGAGATAAGTAGAAATGTGATTATTTTTATTTTTTTAATTGTAATCACTTTCAATTTCTGATAAATAAAGTGTTTACAAATACAAACTTTTTGAAGTTAAAATAGCTGCACTAACAAATCTGTTGTTGTAAACTGACTGAGCGATATTCTAAACCAGGAAAGCGGAGACTATTCAATGCAATGAGACATTTGTATTTATTTATATTTACGTGTTTGTCCATTCAACCTTGTTAGTTGGGTTAGAAGGTGAATAGAATGATTTCCTCAGAGATACTGACAAATTGTGGTTGACATTTCATATCACAGCCTCTCATGAAACACAAGCCAAATCTTTTTAAATTAGTCTGGTCCACACCGAAAGAATTCTCAAGTAAACAGATTATTGTCCGACTGCGGTATGCTAACAGAAGTAATGCCACCTGTGTGATTAAATCTGACATTTTCTCTGACATTTAAATAAAGAGACAAGGAATTATTACTATGTTATTACGTTTGAGATTCAATACTTTTGTTTGTATTTTACCTGGTTTCTCACTAAGCGTGTTGTGGAGCCCCTGTGAGCTGGTAGGAAGTCTCATGTTGGTGGGGTTAGATGAGTTCATGAACAGCACCTGACAATTATATTTTATAGCTATGTAAGATAATATTAGCCGAGTGAGGAAATAATCTGGCTGGTAACTTTACAAGGGCTGCAACATATCCAATAACAGCAAAAACAACAACAACAACAAAACATTAGTGTGACTGTTGCATACATATCTTGAGCTTTTAAATGATAAACATTCTTTATAACAACTTTTACTACTTTCCAGCTGACCGCATCTAAAACCAATAATAATAATAATAATAATAATAATAATAATAATAATAATGCATTACAAATACAATATTGAATATATAAATATAATATAATAAAATAATAATAATAATAATAATTATTATTATTATTATTACTATTAATATAATATTACAATCTATAAATGAAATAGATTTAATAATACAATTATTTAATTAATTTATTTACTTACAATAATAATGTTTATCATCTAAAATGAAAAAAAGAAAGTATTTTAAATAAAGTAAAATGTAATAAAAGCAGAATATACAGTTCTGTATTTGGATATGTAGTTAATGTGTGATAAATACCTAAATTATCTTTTTAAATAAAATCATTTATTTATTAAAACAAAAAATATATAATAACATTGTTTTTATAATAATAATAATAATAATAATAATAATAATAATAATAATAATAATAGTAATAATAATATAATAATAAATGCATTTTATAATTTAAAAACATTTTAAAGTGATTTATTATATCACAATTATAATATTCTAAAATAATCAATTTATATAATGTATTTAAAATAAATAAAACAGCATTTATGACAATATATTTATGCATTAATAATAATACGGTATTTTAAAGTTGCATGTAAACTGTAATAAAAGAGAAAAACATTTATCTTTCTATCTATCTATCTATCTATCTATCTATCTATCTATCTATCTAGACTTGCGATAGTGCTCTTCAGTTTTGTGGGCTATCGATCAGACAGTCAAGTGAATGACTATTGGCAGTTTCTGGGTGTGTTGTCTGAGAACTGCAATTAATTTAGCCCAGAGAAAGTGATTACACCAAGAAAAGAAACTATTCAAATAGACAGAAGAATATTCTTTTCTTATCAGAATAGCATTTCGATACTGCTAAAGTAACTGCCTGTGTCTATGAAAAGTCACATTTATACAGAACATCCAAACCTCGAGTTGCATCCCTTAAATCGAAGCAGGCTGTTAAAATGCCATTTTCCTCATCTTCCTTTTCTCCACCTTGCTGATTGCCAGATCAAAGTCACTCAGCCGAGATGCAGGCCGAGCCTAAAGACGGAGAACACTTTAGCATATAAAGACTGCCTGCAGTCATGATCATTACCCCACATAATGTACAATCACACACAACCTGGGAGAGCGCAGATAAAGGTGCCTGGTAATTTGGTGTCTTCCCTTTCACTTCTATTTCTCGCCTGTCAGCTAAGCTAGCGGAGGAAAGATTGTTTCAGTGTCCAGTCCCTCGAGCAGTCAATCAGGAATTTCAGCTGTTCTCCTTGTCTTTTTAACTCTCAACTGTGAGTAGTGGGGTTAGCGTTGTTAACCGTCACTGGCATCAGCTGACTAGCAGTGTTTTCCATCTCAATTCTCCAGGCAAGTCTGCAGAGCAAACGCTGCCTTGGGAAAGAGGTTTTGAAAAAAGGTGACAACTGAATAATGAATCTGTCAGGAGTTGTTTACTTTAAGATGTCATTTTGCTAACTCAAACTTCAATAGGAATCATTACCAGTTAAAATGGCTAATTTGCTTGTAACTTGTGGACTTAAACAAACTAATAACCTTAAGTAGAAAACCTAGCAACATGCTAGAAGCTACAAACTTAGCCAACTACTCACAATACACCACACACATTTTTTTTTTTTTTTTTGTTAGCTAATAAACTTAAAGATGAATCTAAAGCGGCAGCTGAAAAAAAACAGCATCACGCTGGTTAGGTATGTTTTGCGCTGGGATGCTGGTTTATGCTGGTCCTTTGCTGGTTTAAGCTAGTCTTTTGCTGGTTTATGCTGGTCCTTTTGCTCGTTTATGCTGGTCCTTTTGCTGGTTTATGCTGGTCCTTTGCTGGTTTATGCTGGTCCTTTGCTGGTCCTTTGCTGGTTCTTTGCTGGTTTATGCTGGTCCTTTGCTGGTTTATGCTGGTCCTTTGCTTGATTCTTTGCTAGCTTATGCTGGTCCTTTGCTGGTTTATGCTGGTCCTTTGCTGGTTTGTGCTAGTCATGTGCTGGCAAAGGACCAGCATAAACAGCAGGACCAGCATAAACCACAAAGAACCTGCATAAACCAGACAAAGGACTAGCATAAACCAGCATCCAGTCAAAACATACCTAACCAGCATATGCTGGTTATATATAGTAATAGGCTGCTGGCACTACTTTTGCATAAGTGCTCAAATACAGACTTGGGGACTACTAACTTTAAGTAGAACCTAGCAACATGTCAGCAGCTACAAAAAAAGATTTAAAACTCTCAGGCAATTACTCACAACACACTAGGATCATATAGCAGGTATTTTACATAAGCAAACAAGCGAGTTATATCTTATTACTTTCTGAAGCAAGTTAAATGTCACATTGTAGGACATTTGAAAGAAATCACAACTTTGTTTATTAGCTAGCTGCAGCATGTAGTGTCAGCTAACTTCCATCTCAATTCTCCAGGCTAGTTTGCCAAGCAAATGCTTAGGAAAGAGGTTTTGAAAATAGGTGACAAGTGAATAATAAAACTGTCTGGTATTGTTTATTTTAGGATGCCATTTTGCTAACTCAAACTTCATTCCCAGCTAAAACAGCTAAATAGACTGCTAGCACTACTTGTAAAGTAACTATTTGCTCATAATTATAAAATAGACCTACCATAAGTAGAAAACCTAGCAACATGCTAGCAGCTAAACACTACTTACAACACATCAGCATTATTTTGCTAGCTCATAAACTTCAAGAAGAATTTAGCTAAAATGGCTAAATAGACTGTCACTACTTGTTAAGCAAATATTTGTTCATAATTTAAAATACAGACTTGAGCGAAATACTAACCATAAGTAGAACCTAGCAACAAGCTGGCAGCTATTAAAAAAAAAAAAAAATTAAAATGTTAAAATGATAAAACACTCAGGTAACTACTAATTTTTACACAAGCAAACACTAAGCAATTTAGTTATTTCTTAGCACTTTCTGCAGCCAGTTAAATGTCAAATGGTAAGACATTTTAAAGTTGTCATGACTTACACTGTTTATTAGCTAGCTGTAGCATGTGGACTATTTTCTAAGTTATCTCTCTGCACTTTAATCAGTACTATATATGTATTTTTTTTAATTTAACTCTAAGCTGTAAGTAATTGGTGTTAGTTGCATAAGTTGACTAGGAGTGTTTTCCATCTCAATTCTCCAGGCCAGTTTGCAGAGCCTTGGGAAAAAGGTTTTGAAAAGAGGTGACAACTGAATAATGAATCTGTCAGATGTTGTTTATTTTAGCATTGTCAGTTTGCTAACTCAAACTTCAAGAGGAATCATTAGCAGCTAAAATGGCTAAATAGACTCTGAACACTGTTTGTAAAGTAGTAAATATTTGCTTGTACTTTCAAATCGGTGTTGTGGACTTGAACAAACTATTAACTGCGTGTAGAAAACCTAGCAACATGCTAGAAGCTACACAGAACATTACTCAAAACAAATTAGCATCATAGCGACTATTTTTACGCATGATAAACACTAGTTATTTCTTAGTGCTTTCTGCAGCAAGTCAAATGCCAAATGCAAAGATGACCGTGCAGTTTATTAGCTAGCTGCAGCATGTGGACTATTTTCTAAGTTATCAGCTGAACTTTAATCAATGCTATCCATATGTACTCTTTTTTCTTTTCAGGCCCTTTGTTGCCAAGTCGCGAGTCGTCTCGCTGGCGCTTTTAATTGATTTTACTGCCAGCAGAAAGAGCACAATAGGCCGACTAGCACTCTAGAAATCGAGCGTAATATAGTGTCCCTTCAAGTGCTTTAATCAGAGATGCCTCTCCTGTGAGCGAACTGTACATGATCAATACTGATCCTTCCTCAAAGGGTCTCTGTTTCCCACACAAATACACAAAACACAATCACGAACCGCTGACATGTGAAACTATTTCCTAAAGGCAAAATTAGCACAATCATACAGCTTGTCACAAGTAATGTATGTGGAAGTTGTTGTCAGTTCATATTCTGTCCAAGTTTTCATGACAAATTCTCAAAAACAAATTCATAAAAGGGGTTTATGTTTCATATAAGGATAATCTTCAAATAAATAAGAAGCCTCAAAGAGGCAGGAAATATTTTTTCATTATTTGTTATTGCACTGGAGCTAATGCCATTTGGGCAAGAGTGCTGGGAGTTTAGCTGGTGGACAAATATTGCACATATTAGTTTCGATTACTTATCGAGTACAAAAAACAAAAAACAGCTTTTAAATCTAGTATTCATTTAGTGAACCTTTCAAACTGATCGCTGATTATAAAATAGAGAGTTGACTGTTAGATTGTTTTAGTCTCGAATGGAAAATCGATTTTTCTATTTTCAGTTAATTTATTTACTTTTCAAAGGAAGCTAATGAACTCCCCTGGCATCTATGCTAACTGTCTGTTTTCTTCATTATCAGAGCTGGAAGAAGGAAAAGTGCATATTGGCCTAAATTTATGTAGAAATATAAACACACATACAGTACATACATATAATATCATGTACAGTTTATGTTATTATTATTTATATATATATTATATCATACTGACTGATGTGCAGACTGTGTGCAGCACAGATTTTGTGGAGGTTTTTTCTTCTCTCTCTCTCTCGCTTCTCTCTCTCTCTCTCTCTCGCGATAGTATTTATGCACATATTTTTTGCATTCTGCAATAAATCAGCCAGTAAAAACAACATCACATTCAAATAAATGCTATTTTGCCTGCAAATTTAAATACAGGACTGAAAACAGAACTTGCTCTCAAAATTACGATGACTGACACCATTGTAGCAATGTCTTGTGATTTGGTTTTAGCTATTTTTGCTGCATTCTCACCATTCGTACTTACTGTGATTTTCAAGTTGACAACACGTGACATTCTACTTGGAGCTGTTCACACCCTGGGACTGGACCCAGACCCAGACCTTCGCACTACCAATGCCTAAGTGCCTGAATGAGGAGGTCAGGTATTACAAGTCGTAGCTCTCAGAGAACTCCCAGTTCATAAGATGTAATTGACCCTTCACCCTCCTACTTAGTTACTGTTGCTATGTCCGACAAACAATGCAGCTCTCACACTACACATCATGTTCTCACACAGTGAAAAATGCTTAATGGACAAAAGAGGAAACTGACAATCTGCTGACAGACAAGAAAGGGCAGGTTACTTTAGGTATGAAACATGGTCTCAGCTTTCAAATTTTGTCATGTTTTAAGAAATTCAAACAATAAATTCCATATTTATAATAAATAAGGTTTTTTTAAACTGTGGTAAGGCGTCAATACACAACATTTTTTAAGTTTAAGTCCACCAAATTTAATCTACTCTCCTTTCTGATTTGTTTTCTGGACAAAATTAGTCATTAAAATTGGTCTGGTCAATACGAGTTCTACGATGTGAATGAATGCTTTTACAAGTTGATATCTCATTATACGGTGATTACGATAAGGGTGAACACATCTTTTGACCACAGTAAAATTAAAGTGGCCAAATCATGTTCACTGATTTTAATTAAGTCACTGTCGACAGAGCTATTGTGTTTTGTTTTGTTTGGAAGCTTGCTTTACAGAGGGCTCTAGAAGGGTTGCCATGTTAGTTTATTATAAGCAATGCTTATTAAGCATCTTTGGACTTGTTGTTTGGGCTCAGCTAATAAAGTGATCCAGTTGAAGTAGGAAGGTAAACAACAATATTTTGATATGTGACTTATTTTCAAGACAATATGTTTGGATTTAAGCTTATTATGTTTTTATAGCAAGATCTGGCAACAGTAATGAGTCAAATTGTACCTGGTTCATTCTATTTCTTAAAACACACATACAGAAGACAATTCGATACTGGTCTGATAGGTCATTAGCAACTAGTTATTCAGTGCAAATGAGATTGTGACACAGTGACAGTGACAATAACAGACTTCCAGTTATATTTGCTCAAAAGCGTCCTCAGGGACACACATAATATTTAACATGGAAATAAGTGCAAATAGTAGGTTAGAGAGAAGAGAAATTACACGCATGCTTGGCTGCCTAGCAGACCAGCCCTGAAGGCTGTTGATTTCTCAGGTGCTTCACTGAAGCGTTTTAAGGAGCCAAATGCAGAAATCTCAGGGTTGCTGGGCAACCATCAGGCGATGTTGGGAAGACTTGAAAACACTTTCAGTCACATACCTAAAGCCCATATTACACTGCATGATTTTAGCAATCCTATAAGATCACTGCATGTCACATTGCTAATATGGATCTAATAAACTCAGCTTTACTGACCAACCAATAAAATCTAGAGATTAAATCAATGCGCGTGGCTAAAACATAAAACTGTTTACCTCAAGCTCTTATGCCTTCCTATTTCCCCACTTCGACTTTTTTTGAGCACACACAAAAAATACAACTGCTAAAGTGTGATTCATCATGCTCTATTTGTTTACCACTAGCACATGCTGATGAGCGTTTTATTCTTCCATAGGAGCGTGCTCGTGCCATATGAGTCAACAGGTGTCATCATACGGTCTACACACATCATAGCCATTTATTAGTTCCATGTGCACAATGTGACATGCAGTGATCTTATGGGATTGTTAAAATCGTGCAGTGTGTTTTGGGCTTAAATGTCACATTGACTTTTAAACTGCACATAATCAACATTGTCTTCAGGTTATAAAGTGTTCCTATTAAAGTATCGACCCAAATAAAGTGAGAAAGCCCTCTTTTAGCAAACAAACTCGCTGATTTGGACAGCAGTAATTTGGGTTTCCTGAAGTGATGAGAGAAATGCACGGAAGAGGAATGAGCAGCTGGTCTTTTCCACACATCTGTTTAAGCGTGTTAATTTATTGTGTTGAGCTCAGGGGATACTACAACAATTCCTACACAGAGGCTGTAGCGTCCTGAGCGAGCTATTTTCCGCTCTTTATTTTGCGACTCCTTGACACTTTTGTGATTTGATAAAAGCTTGAAGTGTTTTCAGTCTACCGTGAGTTACTAAAGTTTTCCCTGTATGAAATTACGTCATTTATATCTCTATTTCCTTAGCTTTTAAATGAAAATGCCATAAATGGGAAGTGATTCCCAAACAGCTGCATGTTAAATATAGTAAATTATATATATATATATATATATATATATATATATATATATATATATATATATATATATATATAAATAATAAGAATAATAAACATTCTGTTCCAATCCTGTATTACTGTAGGTTTCTTTCTTCTGCTGAACTTCAAAGATAATTTTGAACAATGTGTGTAACCAGTTAGCGGTAGCCATTGACTTCCATAGTATCCCCGTTTACTATGAAAGTAATAGCAAACTTCAACTGTTTAGTAAACTCTGCTCATTTGTGCACTACATATTATATACATATACAGATATGGAATGGCACAAAGGTGAGTAAATGATTAAATAATTTTCATTTTGTGTGAACTATCCCTTTGATACGATTGTATTTCATTTCAAACTAATATTTCAATTTCATATTATCTTTGCATTCAGACATATGAAATAAAGATAATTATCTCTCATTTCAATTCACAGTAAGGTCATTACCTACTCCCATGCATTGTAATCACACTTTGTTCTGTTTTAGAAAGTTGACCAAGGGCAAGTTACTGAGAAACATCAAATGTACAGAGTGATTCATTAGGGGTGCTAATTGCAGTTATTCATCCTTAGGTTTCAAAGTTTAATGAGTAATTCATCCCACAATGTTTGTGCTACAGGCATAAATTATACCTCAAATTGTGCAGTCTGTGGAGGAGAAGTGTGCTATTACTTTTCTAAGTAGTCATATAAAGTAAAACTATGAGATAAAGTCAAAAATATGAGATATAGAGTAATAATAGAGAGATCAACTTTGTTTACTCAAATTATGATATATTAATATCTCAGTCAATATTATATGTATTGTCATGTGACAAAGTCATGTCATGAGATATAGACATAATTGAGAGACACTTTATATACTGTAGTTTATAAAATCAGATTTTGAGATACAATATTGAGATATGTAATCTCACATTATAAAATTATGATTGTGAGATGAAGTCATGTTACGTCAAAGTCATATTATGAGATACAAACTTCAAAGTATGAGATAAAAAGTCAGTATTCTAAGATATACAGTAAATAATTACTGAGGTATATAATGTTATATTATGAAATATAAAGTCACATTGATAGAGATAGTTACAATAGTGCGATATAATGACATATTTGTGAGGCAAAGTCATATTGTGATGGTCAATACTGAGATATATAAAGTCCAAACTGTGAGATATGAATCATATTGTGAGATATAAAAGTCGATATTGTGATAAAAAGTCATATTAGGAGACATAAAGTCACAACTGAGAGATATAGAGACATATTAGGAGACATAAAATCATATTATGAGATATAAAGCTCCATCTGTGAGACATACATTCATATTGTGATCTATAAAGCCCAAATATGAGAGTCATATGAAGTCATAATTGTGAGACATAAAGTCACAATTGCCTTTTTTTTTACTCTGAGTTAGAAACGGTTTCCACATACATATCTAGAGACTAGGACATCATAGATACTTGGTGGTGAGGTATTTAGACTTGGACCATTAGCGGCTACACAGAGCGTCCTGGCAGGCACCTAGCAACCATACTGCAACACCCTTACAACCATCTACAACACTGTGGAAATGGGTTTTGCACAGTTGTTATCTTCAGAAAATGTAAAACTTAGTTTATAATACAGTGCATTTTACCCTGGTTGAGATCATTTTCTCATAAACAATAGAATTAATTGGTTTCAGAGTATAGTGACACACAGCATCACCCCACATTGTTTAGCTTTTCAAAGATTTGACCTTTTCTCCTTCTTCTCTTTCATACTTGTCTCTTTTAAATGTATATTGTTCCGGGAGGAACCTGACAGGTTGTTTTCGGTGTGTTTATGAAGTAGTTTAGTGCACCCTATCGCTGCTCTGTATGTGTGTGTGAAGCAGAGACAGCAGGCGTTTAGAGCTGAGATAGCACTGTGACAGATGTTTGTCTCTTTTTCAATGACACATTGGGTTAGGTTCTACCTCTCTTCCACCTGCTCTGCTGAAAGCGTCTCTCGGTTTGAACAAGTCAGCATATGTTGGGGCACAGAACCTCGAATGTGTTTTAAAGGGTAAAGACCATCAAAACACCCTTGTTGATAAGAGCGACTCCCTGATAAACTGCATTTTTGTATTTTGTGATAAATGTCTTGTTTTTGCCACAAAAGTTAACTATGAAACAACTTCTAAGCCCAGAAAGCTTGTAAAAGAGCATTGTGATTATTACCATCTCAAGTTTTCCTCAGATATTGCTCCTAATGTGCCTTATTAGAAAGAAATTACTACTTCTGACATATAATAAGAATATAGAAATATAAAATTAATATAGATAGCAGCTCTTTGATGAGAAATGTCTGAGTTCATATTGAGATTTGACATCAAATTGCAGACTTCTGGCTCTTGGCAAATCTGAGCACATTTTGAGACAATGTTGAGATTTCTTCTAAAGCTCTAGAACGACTGATGAGATTAATAGGCCCATTTTTCTTTGGTCTCACGTCAAATCTGAGAGCATTTTGAGACACTGTCTCTTCTGAAGCTTCACGGAAGTCTCAACAGATTTGAGATTATTGGAGCCTTTTTTCTTTGGTCTCTTGACAAATCTGAGCACATTTGAGATTTCTTCTGAAGCTCTAGAAGACAAATTTGAGATTAAGGTTGTTTTATTTTTGTCTCAAAATGTGCTCAGATTTGTCAAGACACCAAAGAAAATGTCCTCATAATCTCCAAATTTGCCTCCTCTGAGAAGAAATCTCCACATTGTCTCAAAAGAGCTCAGATTTGCCAAGAGACCAATGTTGAGACGTCTTCGAAGCTTTAGAGGAAGCAGTTTTGAGATTATTGTGATATCTTGTCAATTCTGAGAGCATTTGGAGACACTGTTGAGATTTCTTCTGAAGCTCTAGAGGAGACTCATTTGAGATTATTGGGACATTTTTGTTATTTGTCTCTTGACAAATTTAAGTGCATTATATACTGTTGAGATTTCTTTCAAAGCTATATAGACAGTTGAGAATATTGGGACATTGGTTTCTTTGCAAATCTGAGCACAATTTGAAACACTGTTGAGATTTCTTCAGAAGCTCTAGAAGAGGCAAATGTGAAATTGGGACCTTTCTGATTTTGGTCTGTTGGCAAATCCAAGCACATTTTGAGACACACTTGAGATTTTTTCTGAAGCTCTAGAGGAGACAGTTTTGAGATTGTTGGGGCCTTTTTCTTTGGCCTTTTGCGAATCTGAGCACATTTTGAGACAATGTTGAGATTCCTTCTGAAGCTCTAGAGGACCTATTGGGACCTTTTTCTCTATGCAAATTAAGTGCATTTTGAGACATCATTGATATATTCTTCTGAAACTGTAGCTAAGATAAAAATAAGATTATTGGGGCCTTTCTCTCGTTAGTCTCTGGACAAATTTGAGAGAATTTTGAGATTTCCTCTGTAGACAAAATCCTGAGAAGCTGAGAGAGGAAAAAATAAATAACAGGAAAAAAAAAAACATACAAAATACCATTAGCTCAACATCTATGTTGGCAAGACTGAATCATGACAAATAAAACAAATAAGGGGAATATGCAACTATTTTTGTGATGTAATACCAACACCTAACTGGATTATGATTACTAACCAAACCTTGACTTCCTCTGGAGCATGAATGACAATTTTCATTTTGGTTGAACTATTCCTTTAAAAAATGCATTTAGATACGGACATCATACATTTACCCATAATCCTCCACGTCCATCACATATTTTGGCATCGCTGCGATTCAGTCTTGTCAAAATGTACTCAGCTAATCCTGAACACTTGTGCAATTTAGCACTAAATCAAGCTTTCCTGATCCACGTCTGTCACCGACAGGTGACACTGTGATTCATGCATGATATGCCCTTCACCTTAAGAGAAGAAAGGGAGCACAGAAGGAAAAAAGGTGGGAAAGAATGCCAGAGGTGTGCATTTATAAATGATGGCGGTGTGAAGCCATTAGTTGGATTTGATCTGAGCTGAGAGGCAGAGGTTTTAGGCAGGAGACAGAAAACCAGAGAGATGATCGATCTGGCGAGAGGGTGATACATCACGGAGGAGAGAGTGTTTCTGCAGGTTTGAGTGATGGCCGAGATAGTTACGGCTGAGTTCAGCGCTCTTGGACTCATTTTAATGAAATTACTGGTTGAAGGCCCAGCTTTAAATTAAAAGCTGATATGTGGCCACACGACTCCCATCACTTCTGCTCTGGTTAAATCCCATCTATATGCGTAGTGGGAGTTTGATGCTTAGTAACACTTCACCTCGCCCTCTCAGATGGCTATTTTTAATCCCCATCCATTTTCAAACTCTATTACACAGCAGGAGTCACTACTTTTTGATTTTAGCAAGCGTTCGATGCAATTGCAAGTAATTCAATTCTTTATCTGACAAATAAATGGATTATCATGGGTTTTGTGATTGGAACTGCGCTAGTTGCACATAGTTTATTGCTACATGACCCTGCTAGCAGTGATTCTAGCTATACTAGCATATACCATTACATTTACACTGTTTCCTAAGGAGACTGATTTGTTTTTACAAGTATTTGCGTTAAAAGCATAAGGGTACATCAATTTTACATTTCTAGCGTCACACTAACAGCCATTTTTCAAGCTCTATTAAACAGCTGAAGTCACTAGTTTCTAATTTTGAGAAAGCGTTTGATGCAATTTGTAATGCTGAATTTAGTTCTTTATCTGACAAATAAATGGATTTTCATTAGTTTTATGACTGAAACTGCAGCTATAGTTGCACAGTTTATTGCCATGTGATCCTGCTAACACTGACTCTAGCTATGCTAGCATATACTATACGTTTACACTGTTTCCTAAGAAGACTGACTTGTTTTTACACAGGATTTGCTTTAAAACAAAGTAGGTTACATACATTTTACATTGCTAACATTGTATGTATAATCAATATTATTTTGCCCTACTTAATCAGTAATCTAACTGCATTGAATGAAAATCCATAGCAGTCAGAAAAACTGTATAGATTCAGAATCGGTTAAATGAAACTCTTTTAGAGGATAATTGTGGGCTTCCCTGACATTGTATCAATAATCTGTGGTTAAAATCTAAAACACGAACATCAGAACTCTAAAGACAAATGTATAATTCAAGAGAAGCTGTTTAAACAATAATCAGCAAGAATGTATTTAAAAAAATAATCTCTTAAAACAAAGTCATAATCAACACTATATACATTCCTAATTAATATTTCTGGTCATATACTATTCAAGATTTCCTATCTTAGAAATCTTTCATCAAAACATAATAACTACTCCACCCCCAAATAACTCTTAGTTCTGATGACATCATCAAGGCCACTTATTTTTCGACCCCTCCCTCAATATGACTCTCATATAGAGACACTTCAATCACTTCACTAATGACATTGATAATGCAAATGTACAAATGTTAACAGCAAAATACTAAAATGTAAACATGACCTGCAGGACTTGAAGATGAGGGGTGGAATACATTTTACATTGCTATCATCATGCTAACAGCATGGCATGACACTGAACTGTTTACAAAGTAGAAAATGGTACAACATGGCAAATGTAGCACAACTTGAGAAGTTACACTATATTTTGCATGTTGTATTAAAATACAACTATTTAAAGTGAGTTTTGGATGAATGAGATTTCACTTTGGGCTAACCAACACAATGTGACAAATACAAACTAGCAGTCCTGTCTTGTTGCTTTAATCGCTAGGCTAGAACATGGTGCTTTATGCATTGAAGCTTGACCACGTCAAATAAAAATCATGCTTTGGAAGCTAGCTGAAATTACTGCTAGTTTAGCATATGAACACATTCCAAGCTAACACATTAGCATACATGCAATGCTAAACTGTCATATAACCCAGCAGTCCCTCACTACAAACAGCACTATTTTTTCACCTATTTAAATAACATTATGATAAGTAAGATAAGCCAAATGGCATTTTAATATAAACAGAAAACCGTTCTCTAGCATGTATTGGGAATTGTTATTAGCAGCAGCACAGCATTAGCAATAAAATAAATACCTTCTAACAAATGTGTCAAGCTCTCATGTGGTTATGGATAAACTACATAATTGGGAATCATTTTCATGTTTCAGGAGTGGAGAAAATGTTAAACAGCTTATGTTTTCAGGTAAAAGTTTGATCAGAAGAAGAATCCATTTTACATAATAAGCTTAGGCTAATGTTCCCACACTGGATCTTAAAATTAATACTTCATCTTATACAAATCCATAAACCATAATGTTTAATCAATATTATTTTGCCCTACTTAATCAGTAATATAACTGCATTGAATGAAAATCCATAGCAGTAAGAAAAACTGTATAGATTCAGAATCGGTTAAATGAAACCTTATTTAGAGGATAATTGTGGGCTTCCCTGACATGCATTATCAATAATCTGTGGTTAAAAATCTAAAACACGAACATCAGAACTCTAAAGACAAATGTATAATTCAAGAGAAGTTGTTTAAACAATAATCAGCAAGAATGTATTTCAAAAAATTATCTCTTAAAACAAAGTCATAATCAACACTATATACATTCCTAATTAATATTTCTGGTCATATACTATTCAAGATTTCCTATCTTAGAAATCTTTCATCAAAACATAATAACTTACTCCACCCCAAATAACTCTTAGTTCTGATGACATCATCAAGGCCTCTTATTTTTCGACCCCTCCCCTCAATATGACTCTCATATAGAGACACTTCACTATCACTTCACTAATGACATTGATAATGCAAATGTACAAATGTTAACAGCAAAATACTAAAATGTAAACATGACCTGCAGGACTTGAAGATGAGGGGTGGAATCAATTCTGGTTTGAACCCTGGCACAGGAGACCACCTGCAACAGCAAACTGTAGGAGTCTAGATGTTCCTGTCTACTTGTCTACTCATTACAGACTTGAATTATCAAAGTACAGTTCCCACTTCAACAGCCGATGCCACTAAAAGAGCCATGCTGATGGATGAAAGAGAAAGAGGCGATATGAGCAAGACAAATCGTATGAAAATGTTAATTTTGGCTATAGGAAAGAGATGGAAAGTTAAAATGACTCAAAAATGGTGACAGGAATTCCACCTTATCTGCCTCCACAACAGGGCTAAAGGGAAATAAAAGAGGCCTCAATTTTTCTCTCTGTTAGTTGATACACTCAACCTTTGTCCTACACCTTGTTAGATGGTTGCTGTTGACACAATATCCCTTCCTGTCTGTCTTTCTGCATTAGAGACTCAGAATTACCTCGCTACATTCACCTGGACTTTATTTTCCCTGACACTCGGATACCTGATACAGTCCCTAAAGTGCTGCCTGCATCGGATGCAAAATTCTCCTCCAAAAGCTTTAACCGAACTTGATTTATTTACTTTTTCTTTCAACATCAGCGTCTGAAGCTTTGTTGCATTGGTATGAAGAAACTTCGAATCTAACTGTCGTCCCTAGGTTCAGCGTGCAAGAGATCATTTTCAATGGGATAGTAGTAGATTCCAGATCAGCACTTCCATTTTGAGAAAACTGATACATGAAGCCTTCTCTTAAAAGCGAGAATCGACTTTTGAAACCTCTTTAACCACACAATAGCATTACCCCAAATTTTTGTTTGAACTTGTGCAAGTCAATGGCGTCATGCATTAAGACATTTTGACAGTTTCTATTTTGGCTGTACAAGGTAGCTCTGCAGACAATGACATCTCATTGGTCTAAAATCGTGCTGCATATGTTTTCATTTTGTTCTGATTAGCTGATAATTTTGCAATCACGATATTTTGCTTTCAGCGATAACAACAAAAACAGTCAAAATTTGCTCGTTGTGACTCAAGACAACGAGTATCTCTCTTTCTGTAGCTCAAAACTTAATTGTTTTCTAAATATAAACACTACCATAACCAGGTATGATGTGATATAGTGTTGACTGGTACAGTAACCTCTGGTCTTTGTTTTGTTATGTAATGCTTGAAAATCTATAACTTGTCATTGGCCCAAAATCCCACTGCATATAGTTGTATTTTTGTTCTGATTTTCTGTAGTTTTTGACAATAAAAATAAGAAAAGTTAATGCTTTGTGACTAGTTAAGATGAAGTAGCTCATTTTCTGAAGCTTCAGAATTTGACTTTTATGAAATGTTGAGACAGGAAAACACAGTATCATAACCAGTTATGATCGATAGTGTCATTGCCAACTCACAGACTTTGTTTTGCCATGTCATTCATGAAGCCCGCCTACCGTGAAATCTCACTGACCTAAAATCTCATTGAAAATAGCTGGATTTTTTTTGTTTTTAATTTGCTGTGATTATTTCACATTGTACAATATTTCACTTTCGGTGACAAAAACAACAACAACAAAATAATACTTGAGACTTGATTTGACTAGATAAAGCGATTTTATGCAGCTCAAAATTGATTATTTTATGTAATGTTGAGGCAGAAAAACATGGTATTATAACCAAGTACGAGATGGTGGTGATCGTTTATTGATAGTATAGTATATGTTAATCTGATTTTTTTGCCCCAGCATCGTGACAGTCAAAATTCCAACTCTAGTTCTAGTTGATTGGTCTCAGTTTCTGCCATGTCATGCATATAGCCTCACCACGAGTGAAATCTCATTGGTGCAAATGCCCTACAGAATATAGCAGTATTTTAAACATCAAATATGTTCTAATTGGCTTTGATTTTAATCATTAGCATTTCATGTTTACCAAGGACAGAAAAATTACTAGGAATAGTTCACTTGAAAATAAAATTGCATTTACTCACCCGTTCCAAACCTTCCAAAGACTTACTTTCATCCATGGAACAAAAGGGAAGACATTTTCAAGAATATTCACACTGCAAACAATTGCCCAGCGCTGTTGAGCTACAAAAAGCGGGATAAAAGATAGGACAAAATATAACCCCAGTGTTTCCCATGTTTGTCTTTATACAGTTCCAAAGCAGACATTTCTAACACTCGACACTTGCTTAATGAGCATAAACCCACGAGAACAAAACTCATTGTTTGTTCTTGTCAAAACAAGACAGATTCTCAATGCATGTCAAAATCTTTTCTAACATAACTACTGCTAATAAGTGGTTAGAAGAAAAGAGCGACACAGAAATGTAACACACAAAGCTACCAAAATGTCTCTGTTTTTATTATTAAATATACATTTATTTACAATACACCTGTATAATTCTAACCATATAAAACAAGCTCAAAATAAATCAGTCATTAGTGTATATTATAGTCCATAACATTGCGTGATTTGTCATGTTAATTAAAGATTTAAATGCACTTCAAAATGTGTTTAGGTAATGGACACCACAGTTTTTTTTTTTTTTTTTCTTCTTTTTGCAAACATAAGAATCCAAGCAGACCTTTGGCATTCAGCGAAGCAATGCTACCAAGACTGTTGGATAACAAGGTTTAAGCTCTGTGAAAGGTGGGCTGTTTGTTAGTGCTTTCTGGGGAGGTGGATGTTCTGGCTTGTTATGGAGGAAGTGAGATGTGTGTCTCTAGTGACAGCAGCTTGGCGAATTCTCGATTTTCAGCTAAAACCAAACATCTATAAAACAACACAACTGCCGGCTACAAACACGATACTCCGGTCTTTCAAGTACAGCAGCTACTATTTCATATTCCAGCTTTGGAGAAAATTCACAATACTAACATCTCACACCTCATGTACCTAGGGCTGTAGGAATGAATTGATAAGCCTTATTAACCTGACTCATTAATATTAATGTTCATCCAACAGTACTAAATGATTTTTATTCAAAAGCAGGCAAATGGACTAGCTAGACTTGTATTAGTGCTTGTGTGCAATAATTGATTGATTGATTGATTGATTCATACATAAATGTCCTTTTAATTTAATCAAAATTATTACTAAAACTGAAATAAAAAGAAAGCTATAAAGACATAAAAAACAAAAACAAATAACAAAATTACTAATGTTAACCTTAAATGAAAACTGAAAATGCAATAAGTTAGTTTCATATATTAATAGAATGAATATATGTGACCCTGGACCACAAAACCAGTCTTAAGCCACAAAACAGTCTTAAGTTTGGACAAGTTTAAAGGCGATTTTCTCAGTATTTTGATTTTTTTATTTCACCCTCAGATTCCAGATATTCAAATAGTTGTATCTCGCCAAATATTGTCCAATCCTAATAAACCATACATCAATGGAAAGCCTAATTATTCAGCTTTCAGATGTTGTATAAATCTTTGTGGTCCAGGGTCACACACACACACACACACACACACACACACACACACACACACACACAATATATATATATAATAGTTATTTCCCCTGCATTTGTTATGGTGGCTAGTTACACACCGCACTGTAAAAGATGATTTTTGAAGTCATAAAACAAAAATTATTGGAGAAATGTTCATGTTTAATTCAATGTGTTACTTGCCATTTCTTTGTAATTACTTCTAAATCTTACTAGCAATTTCTGGTGAAAATTCATTTTTTTTATTTGTTTATTTATTTTTATTTTTCTGTGTGGATGTACTGCAACCATTAAAATAAACTCCCATTTTTGTTTTCTCATGATGTGTGGCTTAATTTAAAAACCCACATCACATCTTAAACTTCCTGTGAGCTGCTAAAATTGCCCGGTAAGCCATCCTGCTTCATTTCAGTTTTGCTAGCATGAATATCTGAGATTGAGGATTCATTACCTCAGTGAGACACACCGAGAATCTAATGAGAGGAATGAGCCAATCATGGTACAACATTCAGGCTGGTGTTTATCCATGCTGAGATGGATTTAGCTGTAAATCGGACTCAGTTCTTAGCCCAGGGCTGTTTGAGAGAGGATCCATCATATCTGTTCCATCGGGAGTGACATTTACATAGATCACGGCTAGATAAATATCTAGCATTACTGATTCTTTGTCCTGACGCCACTGAAAATGACAAATGAGGGGTTGGGTGGGACGATGATTAGATACCTCGAAGCTTCGCTCTGGTGCATTATGGGTATTATCGGAAGAATCTGCACATCTTGACCCTCTCCAATGCAATTCTGTTCAGAACTTTTTTTTTTTTTTATCATGTTGAGTCCGGGAACCAATTATATTTAGATTATATCTCATAGCGGTGAGGAAGCAATCATAATATGATCTAAGACATATTTGAGGCTTATACATGGAAAGACCTGGCAACCTTTAAAAGGCTGTGAATGATATTTTGACTCCATTACTTGGTTCCTCTGGAATATAATGCAATAGATTCAGTTCCCACTAGTACAGAATGAATTCTCATATTCCCAGTCTAAGAGTTTATTGTGGACTGGTTTGATGCACTCAATGCTGAAACCTTCCCTTCATTGCAACTGTGATTCAAAGGGAACTTTGTGTTCCCGTAAAACACATCATGGCCATTTCTGATCAGCATATGATACTTTAAACCGTTAAACATAAAATTAAACATCTCTTCTTACTTGTTTGGGGAACACTGGGTCCTTATTTCAGGTTCTCAAGCATATATACTGTATATTTTCACTATTTTTCTTTTTTTTCATCCAGTAAAAAAAGGAAAATATTAAGTATTTAGGCTAATATTGATAATATATCCATTTATTCATTTATTTAGTTTTTTTTTTCTTTATTTATTTAGCATAAATAAATAGATTCATCATTAACTCAAGAAACATCAACAACAGAACTGTCAATAGGGTAATAAATCTAAACTTAATTCATATACTCTCTATATTCTAAACTTTTTATGTTGTTTTAATAATGTTTTGATTTTTCTAAAAAAAAACCAAACAAAAAACAAACAAGAAAAGAGCTAATTTTGTCAGAAGATAGAACTGTGTGCGCTTTTGTTTTTAAGACCCACTTAATGTGATGTATGCCGTAGAGCATCCTTTCAACATTCTTTTATATGTATATGTATATATATATATATATATATATATAATTTTTGGTTCTGGAACAACATTTCTTGGAACCAATCACTGACCTGCTGATAGAGTGATAGCACCAGAAACAGATGCACTGAACGACTGAGTCTTAGACTTTAAAGACAACATAAAATCAAAATTGACCATAACGGTTACTTAAAGACCCTATGAAATCAAAATTGGAGTTCCGTGGCTTGTAAGATCATGTCTATTAGCTTTGATACCATTTATATGGTAGCAAGCCTTTAAAAGTTGACTAAATAAACGTAGCAGTCTGAGCACTTGTCTTCGAACTACACATATTTGTGTCCAAATCCACTAGAATGAGAATTTTCCTTCCCTAGATACCAACTACAACTGATTAGCAACATCATTTAAGCTGCAAAGTATGCTGTGAAGTAAAGGTTTTCCGCTGTTCAAAACAAAGCACCAACAGGTAATACTCCAAATTTACAGTCCCAAAAGCTGTGTCAAATCATTTTATGGGGTCTTTACAGACAAATCGAAATGAAAATTGACACAAGGCCTAATTTCTTAATAACTAATCCAAGTTTTACTGTGCATGAATCAGTGTTTTTAATAAACTTATTCCACAACTTTTCTGCTGATGTAACCAAGTTAGCAGAGAAAAATAATAATGACCAATATCACTCCTACTTTTAATAATCCAATCAAATCTCTCACGTTTTTCAGATTCACTTTGAAATATATGACAACACCATGATTAAATGGTCTTATTCTGAATGATTCTTCAGTGCAAATTACTCCAAATAATAATAAAATAAGTCTTTGGGAACTTTTATCTAAATGAAATAACTTGCTCCACCTCCTTTTCAAATGCTATCATCAACTCCTCCCTCCAATCGCTCACCTCCATTCTGAAACATAACACCTGCTTTTCACAACCCAATCATGGACACAATCAAGTAATATTTCCTGTTCTTTCTCTCTGTGAATTGTCACATGACTGTTAATCTAAATGCATTACTAATGCCGTTTCAAGTAGTCCTTAGGAAAGGAATTAAGAAGTGAATGTATGAAGGAGAAACAGAGCAAAGGAAGGAGGAAGTGAAAGAGCCCAATGGTAACATCACCCACTTTATTTGCATCACTACATCGTGTCGCCTGTGGCTGAACAAGACCATTCGTGCTGGATTAGTACCACACCAGAGCTGTTTGATTGGTCATGGTCCAAGACTGGAGACCGTCGAGTGTTTGTTTGTCTGCCAGAGTGATTCTCAACGATTCTGTAATCTCTTTGTTGTCTGGTTAAATAATTAGCCCTGAAAGCAAAAAGAGTCGATCAAACGTTTGATTCTCCATCCTCTACAAGGGCTGAAGGCCATGTTTGGGTACAGCTTCTGAGCTTTGAAGCCACCTGATCTTCTAACTCTTGGAGACGTTTTGTCTTAAACCTCAGCAAAGAACCACCGATATAAACCCGTCTGTTAAAATCCGCCACACTGCCTGCGTCCGCTATAATTCAATGTATCTGTGTTGTTGCTTTCCATTCCCTGAATCCTGGATGCTAAAGGACAGTGGTTGGGAGGGTGAAGGGCACTGGCTGTGTCCACAAGGCTCAGCTGACTTCCTGTCCCCAATCCCTGTCCACTGAGTTGGCCCGAGCGTTAGGGTCGCAGCGACTCAGTGGGGTCACAGGTTACGCAGCCACAGGTCAGATGAAGTACTCTTTCCTGCTGTCTCTCATGGCACTGTGTAGGTCCAACTCGGCCCGGTATCTGAGTTCTGGCCTGGGCTGGTGATCTTTCTCCTGACGGAGGCCATCTGCGGATGCTCGGTGTCGATGGCGGTACAGGAAGCGGTCATCACGCCAAGCGCAGGAGGGTAATGAGCACTACTGCTGCTATCAAACCTACGAGAGACAGAATAAGTAAGTGGCACTTGTGCTGATGCACAAAGGCAAAAGATTTCCTCATTCACATTTCACAACTGGTTCAAATTGGTCACATAGATTTGCTGCATTGACCAACAGAAAACTGCTTAGTTTGAATGTAACTTCTATGATGGTCAGCACCTACCACCAATTACAGCGAGTCACTTTGGGCAGCGTTAGTAAGTTTCTTCCCTCTACTTCCTGTGTCTGCATGATCTGTGAATAAAATGTGTTGGTTGTGCACTGATTCCATTAATTTTACCATTTCTTGAAAACATAAGATGGTACTTTTACCAACCTGACAAAGATCTGGATGAAGACTTATCAGCCAGCTCTCCGCAATTTGACTCTACCAGGTTACCAAGAACATTGACCAATGAGCTGCCTCGATTCAATATGGGCCTTGAGAGGTGCCAAATGGTTGAACTGAACTGAAGACAGACAGCCAATGAAACCTCTCGATCCAGCCTGGAGAACCTCTTCATCTACACCAGCTCGACCTGACAGAGGCAAGAAGACCATATTTCAGAAAGTTCTTATTTGCCAAAGAAATAGTGCTAAACTAAAGCAAACTAGTGTATGTAGTGCTAAATCAAGGCTTCTTGCCCATCAAACTATCTCAAGGTGGCTCGTGTGGTGAATTAGTCAGTTAAGCACAGGCTTGCACACCCACAGCTTTAATCTTGGAGTTTAATTAAACCGCCTACCTGTGACTTTCCCCAATGTCAAAGACCTTATCGTGATCAACTCTTTGTCCGTGGACAGGCTGTATTTCAGATTGGTATCTTTATCAATCTAAGAAGGAGAAGGATACAGAGAGAAAGAGATGTGGCGTGACATTCAAGATACTACAAATATTTTATTGGTGTGAGACAAAAGCCACCACAGTGTTAATCTGCAACAGTGCATGAAGAATACTGATGACATCCTTGAGTTTAAGCACTGATCATAAAGTCTCTGCTACCAGGGTACAAAACTTCAGTGTATCATCAGCCATGCACATCAGGGTACTTTATTTAACTCAGACTGAAAACAAATCTGATCTAAATCAGATTAATGATGCTGGAACTTTCCCTCAGCAGCAATGGAACGGAATTATGAAACCAGTGGAACAAAATTTCTTTGTAAAACCAGTATGTAAACTGGCTCAAGAATATAATGTGTTTTAGACCCATTCTTATGTAAAGTCTTATGTAAATTATACATAAAACCAATTTTACATAATTTGTCACAAAAATGTGGCCTATACATTAAAATGTGTGCAAAATGTAAAATGTGTCACAAAATACAATTTTTCAATTAATTTCTGTGTAATATATTCACTAAACTGCTCATACATAAATTATTTCCTAAATGCAGTTCACACCTTTGACTGAACTTCTGTGTAATTTGTTCAGTAAAACTATTTGTATGTAAATTGTTGCATGAATGCAACTTACATCTTTAATTGAATATCTGTGTAATTTGTTCACAAAACTATTCATACATAAATTGTTGCTTGACTGTGATCCACATCTTTAATTGAATTTCAATGTAAATTGTTCAGAAAACTATTCTTGTGTAAATTGTTGCATGAATGTGAACGACACTAAATATCTGTGTAATTTGTTGTAGAACTATTCAGATAAATTGTTGCATGAATGCAACAAACATCTTTAATCAATTTCAGTGTACATTTTTCATGAAACTATTTGTACATAAATTGTTGCATGAAAGCAACACATCTTTAACTGAATTTCTGGGCAATTTGTTGGAAAACCATACCTATTTAAATTGTTGCATGCCTGTAACACACATCTTCAAATTTGTTCATAAACCCATTTTTTATGTAGCTTGTAGGTTCAGTAAACGATTAAGAAATTTGTTCTACTTCTGTTTCATGAATAAAGACCAATGATTTATAATAATGTTGACACATAACTATGCAAATATTCATTGAAAAGGTTAGTAACTGCCAAAGAACTGACTAAAATTTGTTGCCCTACTGAAACACATGCAAAACTTACCTGGACATACATGTCCCTTCCTTCTCTATGGATCTGGACTCTGTGGAGCTCTCCGTTGCCAAATTAAGGGACATTGGTGTAAAGATGTCAGGCTCTTTATCTCTGTTCAGCCGATACCAAATCTGCAAACTCCTCGGGACACCAATGAGACGCGAGAAAGCAGGCAATTTGAGACATATGTAAGACAGAATCAAGTCAGCACAGCACACTGGATGGCTCATTTTCTTCCCCACTAATAAGAGAAATTGCTAGCTTGACCACTGTTTTGAAATATGAGGAACACAGAAAAGGATGCTCCTCTCCAATCATCACCATCATTGTTGTAATCATCTACTGACAGTTTGGAGGTAAACAAATTGCATTAATAATGATTTTTTATTGCATAATAATGAGAAGTGAAATATTTGTCTATTTACAAAACCAAATATAATGTATTATTTTTATTAATTTGGAATGATATACAGTATGACTAAAACATATTCTAAATATGTTTTGATAGATCTCACACATACAGCAGTTAAAGACAAAAGAAGAAGAAACAAAAAATAGTAATATTATGTTAGTACCATTGTGAGCCAAAATAATGGCCATGTACTGTTGATGATAGGTGTTGACTGTCAGAAGCATGGCAGGCGTTTGAGTTGTGAGGAAACTGAAGGCGATGCTCTCGTGAATTGCTGCTTTGGGCTAAGATAGCTGAGGACTGACGGCTGTGGTTGGCATCACCAAACGGTTCCTGGAAGGTGTAGGTCACCGAGGACCGCTTTCAAAGGACACAGAAACTTCTGGAAAGTAAGAAACACAAAAGCGTGAAAATGTTGGTGCAAACGCTTGTGGGCAGATCATAGACGGCGATTGGCGTGTTTTGTTCCTATCAGCATAGTAATTCGCTTTGAACACCAAGGACACGGCACTGAATGGACAGAGTGAAAAATGCAAAGGAAATGAATCATTTAAACTTTAAATTAATGCAAAATTATGCTTGGACTGAAACCGACCCTAGGCATCTCATGGTGTTCATTTACTCATAATATTATCAGAACAGAAACACCATCCCTCTAGAGTCCAATAAAAAAAACCATAAAGCCAAGAACGCCTGCCTCATTCACAGAGCGTTGAATGGCTCTGCTGTCTGGCATATCAGAGGATCAAATGTGATAAAGGTTGTATTGACAGCAGAGAGGTTTAGCATTGAGCGTGATGGGCAGGGAGGGTCGCTGGGATTGGTCAAGTTGCAATCCTTTGAGCGAAATTCATCCAAACAACTGTGGTTCACGGTCATGGACACGATCCATGGCAAGACAGACAAAGACTAGCAGAACTGCACTAAATAGCTAATGTTTTATGCAGCTCAGCTTTGATCAGGTGCAATCTGCAGGCACAACGCAGTCTTCAGAAATTAAGGTTGTCGATCTCTTAAACGCCATCCTTCTGGAACGCTCTTTGATATGTAGTAGAGGAGTTTGAAGGATGACAAAGTTGAAACAAACTGTTTTTGATGAGGAACTATTCCCTTGAGCTGCAAGAAATTCTAAAACCTTCTGTGTCAGCCACAGACAGATATGTTGATCAATTATCGGCCAGTTAGCATCTTATTTTAGTTATGAATATCTCAACTGTTTAAGGCATTTTATTGTGCATATATTGGTATGATGTTAAATACTGCGCAATCGCTTTTAAGATATTATATATGAGGCCGTGGGATTTAAATCAAACTTCGCTTATGAATACATGTATAAAACACGTGCATATACACCTATACATTACTCACATATACATGCATACTACGGACGTCACAAATACATATATGAAATACACATGCACACTAATATGAAATCGATACCAATACATATAATGTTAACAATGAATGCATACACACTTGTGAATAACTGCTATACATATAAACTTGACGTGTGCATACTCAAAGACACTCGCATATATGTATAAGCTCGATCCATGCATATACACCTACACACACTCAGCACATACATATAAACTCGCTGTATACAAACACAACTGCACATACCGCATATACATATAAACTTGATCCGTGCATATACACCTATTAAACACTCGACATAAATGTAAACTCGATCGCGCGATACACATCCATAAAACACTCAGCGATACATAAAAAATAACATTTACTAACGATATACAGTTCAGATAAGAAAGACACATGCTTTGTGTTCATATATATATATGCAAGTGATTTCAGATGTAGATGTAGCGTGAACTTTTCAGTTTAAACGGAAGGCATTTCAGTGTAAAAGGAAGGCATTTCAGTGTAAAAGGAAGGCATTTCAGTGTACAAGGAAGGCATTTCAGTGTACAAGGAAGTCGTTAAAGCGTGAACGGAAGTAACCTGTCTATATACGCATTTGCAATCATGGATAGGGATCGCTTCTACAACTGAAGCAATTAGCATTTTGCAAATGTTCTTTCTTGCCTGCTATTATAATAACACGCAAACGATGCCAACATCATCCCCGGTTGAGTTCACGGACCATAATATCACACTCGACAGCAGTTAATTGGCAGTCTCGATCTAGAAAAAGGTGAGAATTTAACTTCTATGCAATCTTCATGAAATGCATCCAAACGCTATGCAAATTACACAAACACAGAGAGAGTAAAATGTCCTGCCTCTATAGTTAAAAAATATAAAATGTGTTCCCAACTAAGTCCCAGTTTCAATAGTGAGTTTACCCATTTTCAGAATTAAGGATGTTAAGAAATTTTAAATGTGATTAATTAAAGTTTGCTTTTGTTAAGCTGTATTGTTTTACAGGCCAAGGACACAAAACCATCGGACTTTTAATAAGGATGTTATACTGTTGACCTCTCCTGATGATAATGTAGTAGTAAAGCAAAAGAAAAACAGCACTTGCATGAGATTGGACATATATTAAATGCGCTTTGAATTTGACAAAACATGGGATAGAAATCATAGAAAAGCCTACATGATTTAAGGTAAACAATATATATTTTTAAGATGTTATAGTTATTGTAAATGTTTTACTGTGTGATGTATTATTTAAGGGTTTATTAGGGGTTTATTTATGAAGGGTATTACAGTTAACTTTTGAATGGGGTCATTTTATAAATTCAGTTATTATTTTGTCTTGTAGAGTATATGTAAACATCTCATGTGAAATAGCTTATTCTGGACAGAACTAAATAAAAAAATAAAATGCAATTTTCATGATCCCTCAAATTTTGTTTCAACTATTAATATTTTGCACATTCTGCAAAGGGTATGTAAACTTATGAGGGAGGTTGTGGCCTAATGGTTAGAGAATCCAAAAGGTTGTGAGTTCAAGTCTCGGGCGGCAGGGATTGTAGGTAGGAGGAGTGAATGTACAGCTCTCTCCACCTTCAATACCCGACTGAGGTACCCTTGAGCAAGGCACAACCCCAACTGCTCCGGCTGCGAGCATAAATGGCTGCCCACTGCTCTGGGTGTGTATTCATGCTGTGTGTGTGCACTTTGGATGGGTTAAATGCAGAGCACGAATCCCAGTATGGCTCACCATACTTGGCTGTATGTCACGCACTTATGAGTACAACTGTATATGGCCTAAAATAACCCTAAACCCTATAAGGAAGCCCATATGGGAAAGAAAAAAGTAAATCAATTAAACTTCATAACAAAAAAAAAACACAAACACACTCCAGTCTTACCAAGAGTAGTGGTCTTAAGGGATTTACTGACAAGGCCTTCAGCTTGAACACCTTTAAAATCAAGCTGCTATCCAGTTCCTGACCTTCACTTAAGGTGTAATGAGCTTGTATGGGATACATCCCATAAGTATTTCAAACTGCACACAATTAAAACCAGTGGTACTAATAAACCCTTAAATAATACATCACGAGTAAAACATTTACAATAACTAAATCTTTAAAAAAAAAAAAAAACATTTACCTTAAATCATGTGGCACTTTTTTCTTTGATTTTTCTTAAAACCGTTCTATCCCATGTTTTGTCAAATTCAAACGCATTTAATATGTGTCCAATCTCATGCAAGTGCTGTTTTTTCTTTTGCTTTACTACTACATTATCATCAGGGAGGTCAACAGTATAACATCCTTATTAAAAGTCCGATGGTATTGTGTCCTTGCCTGTAAAACAAACACAGTTTAACAAAAGCAAACTTTAACCACATTTAAATTGCTTGACATCCTTAATTCTGAAAATGGCAAAGCTCACTATTAAAACTGGGACTTAGTTGGGAACACATTTTATATTTTTTAACTATAGAGACAGGACATTTTATTCTCTCTTCTGTGTGTGTGTAATTTGCATAGCGTTTGCAGCTATTTCACTGAAGATTGCATAGAAGTTAAATTCTCACCTTTTCTAGATCGAGACTGCCAATTAACTTACTGCTGGCAAGTGTGATATGGTCCGTGAACTTTGCCGGCGGATAATGTTGACATCGCTTTGCGTGTTATTGATGCTTTTGTATACCAGGGGTAGAAGGCGAAACAAAGTCGCGATTCAGATTGTGTTTCTGACTGCAGTTGAGCAGGCAACACATTCGATTCAACTGAATTGGTAATTGATCTTATAATAGTGGGCTAAGAAAGAACATTTCGCAAAATGCTAATTGCTTCAGTTGTACCACTGATGCCTGTCCATGATTGCAAATGCGGTATATAGACCATATAGACAGGTTACTTCCGTTCACGCTTCAACGACTTCCTTTACACTGAAATGCCTTCCGCTTACACTGAAATGCCTTCCGTTTAAACTGAAAGTTCACGCATCTACATACACTAAATCACTTGCATATATATATGAACACAAATAAAGCATGTGTCTTTCTTATCTGAACTGTATATGTTAGTAAATGTTATTTTTATGTACTGCTGAAGTGTTTTATGGATGTGTATCGCGATCGAGTTTACATTTATGTGCGAGTGTTTAATAGGTGTATATGCACGGATCAAGTTTATATGTATATGCGAGTATGTGCAGTTGTGTTTGTATACAGCGAGTTTATATGTATGCTGAAAGTGTGTGTAGGTGTATATGCATGGATCGAGCTTATACATATATGCGAAGTGTCTTTGTGTATGCACACGTCAAGTTTATATGTATACTAGTTATTCACAAGTGTGTATGCATTCATTGTTAACATTATATGTATTGGTATCGATTTCATATTAGTGTGCATGTGTATTTCATATATGTATTTGTGAACGTCCGTAGTATTCATGTATATGTGAGTAATGATAGGTGTATATGCACGGTTTATACATGTATTCATAAGCGAAGTTTGATTTAAATCCCTACGCCTCATAATTATAACTGGCAGCTGAAAAGCAAGCACAAAAAGACTAATACAACCAAATTAAATTTTGTTACTGCAAGTTAAACAAGCACAAAAAATAACGCTAATACAGCCAAATTAAGTGTAGAAAGACAGGAAGTTTCAAATTATTTTTCTTTACTTAATATTTTCTTATTTTGTGGGGAAATTTAAAGAGAATAGCAAAACAAGACTGCCCTGTTGAAAAAACAGCATATGCTGGTTAGGTATGTTTTGAAGCATGGTGCTGGTTTAGCTGGTCATGTGTGGTCCTAAGCTGGTCCTGAGCAGGATCTAGTTGTTAGGACCAGCACATAACCAGCTAAGGACCAACTTAAAACAGCTCAAACCAGCAGCCATGCTTCAAAACATACCTAACCAGCATATGCTGTTTTTTTCAACAGGTGGCCTCATAAAATGGCTAAAACAAGCAGTATTCTTCATCAGAATATGCAAGCTGCAATCTTGATTCTGCAGTCAACAATCACAATGAAAACATATTATGAATATTAGCAATTCATTTGAAACAATATTCTTTCATTGACACACCCTCAACTTGAAAAGTCAGCTTAAAGAAAATCCTTTGACAGAAAAATCCTTTGTATTTTTTGACATTGTATGTGCAGACCAATTATATTTTAGAAACCAAGTGTACAGTCGATACAAACAAATTCAATATTAGTGCAAAAGATTTATGCCATATGAGCGTACTTCTTGCAGTTGGGTCTCCATAGGCTTGAATGTGTGAATCACGAAGCGTAAGCCACTGCTCTTTCGAACATTTTCCCTGTTGTGACCATCAAGCTGTTTGGCTGCTGCAGTGACCGGACACCAGAACTGACTCCTGGGGTCATTTAGCCACGCTCCCTCAAGGTCAAGTCATCCCGTTGATGTTTAAGATCTGATGCACCCTAGAAATCCTCTCTGTCTTGATGCGTGCCTCCTGCACAGACAAAATGCAGTTATTTTAAAAGGAAGCTTTGTTAGCTAGAACAACAAAATTAACAAAAGACAAAGACTTTGTTAGGCGTAGTACAACAAAATTAAGTGCAGAACAACAGAAAGACTTTGTTAGCATAAATAGACCAAAATTAAGTGCATATAATGAGAGCTTTGTTAGTGGCTAGTAAAACAAAATGAAGCACAAAAGACAGAAAGCTTCTTTAACACTAATACAGAAACAAAGATTTGTTTGCACTAGTCAAACAAATTTAAAAGCATAAAAGAGCTAATACAACAAATCAAAAAAACAAAATTAAGACCAAAAATAACAGAAGGCTTAAAAAAAAAAACATTTTATTAAAAAATTAAATGCAAAACCAACCGAATGCTTCATTAATGCTACTACAAAAATTAAGCATGAAAGATGAAAACTTTAATGCTACTACAACAAAATTAAAGCTTAAAAGACAGAAAGCTTTGTTAGTGCTAAGCAGTAACAAATTAGTGCAGAAAGGCAAAAAGCTTTGTTAACATTAGTACAACAAAATTAAGCCAAACAAAAGCTTTGGTAAGCACTAGTAAAACAAAATTTGTTAGAAGCTAGTACAATAATATTAAGTGCAAAACCGCAGAATACTCAATGCTAGTAAAAAAAAAAAAAAAAGGTGAAACAAAGGTGAAAGTGGCGTGAAATATGGCCAGAGACTGTATGGTGACCCATACCATAATTAGTGCTCTGCATTTAACCCATCAAAGTGCACATGCACAGCAGTGAACACAACACAGCGTGAACACACACCGAGACAGTGGGCAGCCACTTTATGCTCATGGGCTCAGGAGCAGTTGGGGGTTCGTGCCTTGCTCAAGGAGCACCTCAGTCGTGGCATTGGGCCCAAGACTTCGAACCCACAACCTTAGGGTTAGGAGTCAAACTCCACGACTTCCCCAAAATTATTAGCACTAATGCAATGAAATTAAGTGCAAAAGACAAAGATTTGGTAGCACTAGTACAACAATATTAAGTGCAGAATGACAGAAATCTCCATTAGCACTACTGCAACAAAATTAAGAGCAGAAAGACAGATCATTTCATTAGCACTATTGCAAAAATATTGCCATAAAAAAAAACTTTATGGCAATAAGCAAAATTATTGCTAATACAACAAAATTAAGTGCTTAAATGAGAGCTTTGTTAGTGCTAGTACAACAAAATTAAGGGCAGAAGGATATAAATCTTCAAGTGCTAGTACAACAAATTTAAGCACAGAAAGGCAGAAAACGTCATTACCACTATTGCAACAAAATCAAGTGCAAACAATAAAGCTTTGGTAGCACTAGTACAAGAAAATTAAGCAAAGAAAGACAGAAAGCTTTGTTAGTGTTAGTACAAAATTAAGCTAAAAGACAGAAACCTTCATAGTGCTAGTACAACAAAATTAAGCTGAAGAGACAGCCGACGCCATTAGCACTATTGCAACAAAATCAAGCACAAAAACAAATCTTTCCTAGCACTAGTACAACAAAATTAAGTGTAAAAATTAAGAAAATTTGTTAGTGGCTAGTACAACAAAATTAAGCACAGAAAGACAGGAAGCTTCCTTAACACTAATATAACAAAACTAAGGGTGCTTAACATGCAACAAATTTAAGCACAAAATAACAGAAGGCTGTTAGAAGCTGGTACAACAAAACTGGTGCAAAAAGACAAAAGGCTTTGTTAGGCTAGTACATCAAAATTAAGCACAAAAACACAGGAAGCTTTGTTAGCACTAGTACTACAATTTAGTTAAAAACAAATCAGGAAGCTATGTTAGTGCTAAGAACTCTTTATTAGCTGATTTTAATATTGAAGTAATTAGCATGTAAACACTATTAGCGCATCTGTGTGGAGGTACAGGGATATTATTCTCTTACTGCCACATGAGGCTGTCACTAAGGCGTGCCTACCAATGAACAGCTGGCTGTTGAGCTGAAGGTGGGTGTGGCCTTCAGGATCGGGCCTCCAGGAATCGCAAGGGCAGCTGGTCCACCTGCAGCGACGCCTCCTTCACATTCCTCTCCGCCGGACGTAATGCCACTGTTTGTCGTTCAGCGCACGTGAGACTTTACCGTCAGAACCACCGCCCATTACCCACATCAAAGCGTGAAGGTCGACAGAGGGTGCTCGGAGTTCAGAACAAAACACACAAATCACTACATATGCAACAGGACATTGTGCTTGCATATATATATATATATATATATATATATATATATATATATATATATATATATATATATATATATATATATATATATATATATATATTTTTTTTTATATGCAAGCACAAAGTTGTTCTTTGAACCATGGAAGAAGTCAAGGTCCGTGTGACATGGAACAACACCTCGTGGAATGCAACTACCTTGTTTACATGGAGCCAATGTATTTTGGCAAGTCTTGGTGAAAAAAATGATCCTTATACTTGGGGAAAATATATAAAAAATATGAAGGCAGGCAGTGTGATGAAGATGAACAGCTCAGCTAACTGTGTACAGTAATTACACAGCTGATGGTTTCAGCGCACAGTTCACTAAAACTGCTCTTTCCACTCAAACTGGCTACACTGGCTACATGAATATGAGGGACTTTTACCATTTTAATTCCACATTTGTGTTGATAAAGCGTTGTAGATAGATTGGTTGAAGCTCACAAAACCTTTGAGGGAACATGTTCAGATCATATTTCACAAGAAGAAAAAATAAATAAATAAATAAATATGGTCATATGTCATATTAAAAATAATAAATTCTTAACTCTTCTTCATTTGAAAAGTTAGTAATTTGAATTTTTTATTAAGTCTAGTTCTCAGTATAAGAGGTCTCACCACTGAGCTCCACTCTAATGAAGTCTTTTGTGCCCAGATGTTCCAGGAAGACTCGGAGGGAGCCGTGGTTTTGAAATAGAGCGAGATGTCGGCTGAGCTCGGCCTGAAGTGTTGGGAAGTGCAGGTAGGATGACTCCTGGTAGAAGGAAGCGGCATTCCACAGAAACCCTGAGGAAAGAGGAGAGTGATTATGGTTTTCATTAAAATATTCCTATAATAAGACTTAGTATGACCTGGAATCTTGTCAGAAATTATATCAGTCTTTTATAGCTAAGGTGTGATAGACTGTGCAAGTGAAGACCGATCTGACTGCAAGTTCTAGATATCACATAATTTTAAGGCTGTTAAAATGACGCATTAACACATGGGATTAATAGGACTAATGTGTTAAATATGCACAATTTAACGACAAAAATGCACTTACCCCCATGATGTTCCAAACCCATAAAAGCTCTGTTAGTTTGAACACAATTTTAATGGCGACTTTCATACCTTTTATGGACCTTGACACTGTTATTTATTTGGCAGTCTATGGGACAGTCTCAAGCCTCTTTTCATCCAAAATATCTTAAATTGTGTTCCGGGGACAAACAGAGCTTTTACAGGTTTGGAGCGACATGGGGGTAAATGATTCATGTCAAAATTTTCATTTTGGGATGTAGTAGCCCTAAGCATAATCAATTCATTTATCAAACTAGAGCAACAACTGTTGCTCAAACGTAGAGGCAGCACTAACAATGAGAAAATCATGAATTTGATTCCTAGGATTAAGCATGGATAAAATTATAGCTTGCAATGCAAGTCATTTTGGATAAAAGCATTTGTCAGACTCATAAATGTAAATGTTACAAATTCACTTAAAAGGAACTGAATCGTTGGCATGCTAAAAGTCAAACATATTAAACATGATTATTTTAAAACACTGACAGAAATAATCAAACTGAATTAATTAACACTGTAACTACAAAAAATAAATAATAAAAAAATAAATAAAAAAAAATAGATAATATTATTGCACATCTGCACTTCTGTGCATTTCTAAAGTGTGAACAGATGAGATATGTATGCTTACTGTACTGTCCCGTAGCAGTGCAGAGATCCCACTCTGTAAATGGCTTCTGACCCGCTTCGGTTTGTGTCTCCTATCAAGATCTCGGTCACTGGTAAGTGCTCTTTGTAGGACAGCACTCCGTGTCATTCTCCCTGTTCACAGCAAACAATAGCTGTGTTTACATGACTGGCTCTAACTATCTGCAGCTATTGATACTGTCAACATGTGCGGGAAGATCTTCAACAGATAAAACAAACAACACAAAATCTAATATGAAAGAGCACCAGTGTAGAAACAGGCAAACAGTGAAGGCTGCATCATGAGCTGCGGTCAGCATCACAGTTGCAGAAGTGGTTCATATCGATGCAGTTTTCATCCAGACTGCAGGCACTGCTGTACCCGGGAGAAATCCACCCCAGTACGTCCTTCTCTCTCCTGCCCGGTCCAGCCACCAGGACAAGGCGCTCCATCTGGAGCAAACACATTTCAGACAACACGTTGCTTTATTTTGCCAGTGACATCTAACACTGCTTGATAACAAAAAGCTTTAGGGATGTGCCAATATAGAAGGTTAATACTGACAGTCAATGACTATTTTTGTGTTACAGCTGATGAACATAGTTTGCCCAAAGGTATTGTATTAAATACTAACACTTACATGTTTTACATTAAATCAGACATTAAAACATTACAACATTTATTTAAAAGTGAGAGGGAGAGAGAGGGATGGCTGATAGTTTAGCAATATGAAAAATATGAATAAAAATACTGTATAATATTTGTAGGAAATATCAATATTGACTTTAGACAAACAAGGATAAAAAAAGAACATAAAATAAAAAAGTAATTTTGATTTTATATTTGATTAATGCAACTTTGTTACAGCTTTCTAATCTTAGTTGTACTAGTTGCAAAATGTATAGATGATAATAATAATAATAACAACATGGAATACACGGTTTATATTTTATGCTATTATATACTATAAAATATTTTACCTTTAATGCCTTTAATTTAAAACGCTTTATTTTTATATCAATTTAATACTGTGAATATAAAAAAATATTTTTTTACATTAATAATTACATTGCATAATGATATAAAATTAATAATAATAATAATAATAATTATTATTATTATTATTATATTATTATTATTAATTTTAAATAATATTAAATTAATAATAAATACATTTTATTTAAAAAGGGTAAACTATAATAATAATAATAATAATAATAATAATAATAATAATAATAATAATAATAATAATAATATATGGCATACATAATGTTTATATTTTAATGCTATTGTATCATATAAAATATTCAATAATTTAATAAATAACCTTAATTAAAATAACCTTAATTAACCTTAATAACATTAATATAATTTATAATATATTTTATTTTATGTATAATATATCTTAATTTAAATTACAATTAATTTATTTTTACATTAATACTATAATAATTATTATATATTATATTATATTATATTATATTATATTATATTATATTATATTATATTATATTATATTATATTATATTAAAGCAATAAAAAAATGGTTATACAGTAATTTGCCAAATGCCTACAACAACAACAATAATAATAATAATAATAATCATCATCATCATTTTCTAATTTAAAAAATGGCAAAATGACAATAATGACAATCTCAGAAATACAGCTGACAACTGCAGTAATAAGTAAATAAGTAAGAGCTGGAGGTTTTGTCACTGTCATTGGATTCCTCTGATCCTCTGAGGTTAACAGATCTGATAAGGGTCCAGTCAATGGAGATATTCCACGATCCAGCCACCATTATTCAACATATTTAGCCTTTCTACTCAATATCCCCACAGGAAAAATCAGGCCAATGCGTTGTTGCTTTGCTCTACAGCCACCAGAGCATAAGAACGGCACCCAACTTCAGATCTCATTATGCAAATATCTCTGTGCCCGCACAAACTGATGAACAATTTCAAGGACTGGCTAGTTTATTAAATGTCACCATTTCCCATCAATTAATATTGTAATTAGATTGGGGTCAAGTCAGATTATAGATCTGAACAAATTCCACTTTAGGTAAATTATCCAATGGGCGAGGCGTTTTAATCAAGAATAATGACTTGGAACATATGCAGAAGAACTGTTTGGATAGTGAACAATGACCAGTGACAGAGTTTAATAGGAATGAAGTATCAGCAATTATCAAGTAACACTATAACTTTCACCATTGCATTAATAAATCATTAAACATTATGACATTAAGCAATGCTCAGTTATATATTATCAGGGTTTTCATGCTAACTAAAACTATTACAAATATTTGTTAACTGGAATAAAACTGAAATAAAATTATATATAAACATTGGATTAAAAATTTTACATTTAAATTAATATAAGTTTATAAAATTAAATTTAACTGGAAATAAAAAAGTAAAACTAAAACTGAAATAAAAATAAATTAAACCTAAATAAAATAAAATAATTAGTAAGCTGAGTCACTAAAAAAAAAATAATAATAAATAATCGAACTAAAATTGAACTAAAATAAATTAAATCTAAATAATAATAGAAAAAAACATTTTCTAACTATTACAAAACAAGCTAAATATTAGAAAAAATAAATATAAATAATAATAAAATAACATTGTATTTTACATAATAATGTCAAATAATAAAGTACTGTGGAACTTTTTATACTGACTTGAGCAAAACCTCAAAATAATAATAATAATAAATAGTAAATATGAAAGGTGCATTGGTTTAAAGCATCTGATACATTTAAATTTATATATACATATATAAAACAATTACATCAAAATTTACATAATTACTAAATGTAGATGAATATATCATTTATATATTAATATATAATATTATATAAAGCAAAGACCAACAGTGCTTAAGTTGTTCAATACCCACCCCATGTGTTGAAGAGCGGGACTTCCTGCAGAGATAAACAACTTCCTGCTGGCACTGTTCAGACTTGCTCTACAAGTGTCCCAAGCTGTTCCAGAGATGCACTGTAGTTGAACTTCATCACATGGGGCTTCTAAGCGATGACCCTTGAACCTTCACCATCTCTGTGCTGTTGTGATTCACTACAGTCCAAACCTTATCATCTAGAAAAAATGAAAAACCTGTTTAGAAATCTGAAATAATCCATATGCACTTCAACACTAACTGACAATGTTATTTTTGCAGTCAGCGTACTGTAGTATACACGCTACAGCATGCAGTATGCCCATTTACTGCACTATCAAAGCCAATCCCACACTAAACTGAATTCATACCTCCTCGTTCATTCAATCACAAAAGCGAGCTGTAATCCAGATAATAACATACACAAACCTTAATGAGAAAAGAGCGACTGCAATTAGCAGGTCTCCTCCAACCCAGACTTAAGGCCAATCTTAGCTACACCTTTGATGTCAGCTTTCATTTATCCGCAAACACCTCAGCTGGGTCGTGTTTACTCAGCCAGCAGGCACTTAAGTCTGTGTATGCCAAGCTGCAGTAATTTACATTTCATGCGGCATTTCTAATTGGGGTTGGCGAAGTCAATGGCACTTTATTCTAGTGGATCCGAGCCAGCGGATGTGTTTGTAGAGAGCGCGCTTTATCACAATTCTGCAGGAGATGAGTAATATTTCACAGAATACAGCAGCTGTATAAAGGTCCAGCAAACGGCGACCAGCGGTTTCCCTGGACAGACCCGTCGTTCTGCACCCTGGGACCCAGACAGCCCTGGCAGACAGCGCAACATTCATCAGCGATTGGACAAGTTCAAGCTCTGATTAATGACTTGCATCGGTGTGGATTCAAACAGATTTCCCTGATGAAAACTGCCTTCACAACCCGGCAGCTCTGTATATTTAAAAAACCCTGAAAAGTTAATAATCTGACAAAATACTTCTGACAAGCACTCTTAAGGAAGCTTTTGACAAGGATGTGGAGGGTTAAAGTCAAATCACCCTTGAGGCAAATTCGCATTAAGTGTAAAGGTACTTAATTTTAGTATGTGTTTTTAGCTTTTTTCATATTCATCATCCTTGCTTCTACGGATGCAAAATGCAGAAAATCGAACCTGATCCAATTTTTTTTTTTTATGATGGATAAAAGTTTCGAGGCAGTGGTAAATGTGATTTTCTGCATTTTTGAGGTCGTGATTATTTTTCAACGTCTGAAAATTTCTGATGAAAATTTCATACTCAGTGTGCAATTACCTTAAATAGAATATTGTCTTAGCAACAGATTCTATTTACACTAAGTCAAATAGAGATTTTATAAAACAGTATGCAGTGATAACATATTGAGTGTAGATGATCATTTTATTAAAATTATTAAATGGATGCTGCTTTATTGGGACAATAAAGCCCTTCATACATCTACCTCAATCTTATCCGATACTTTATTTTCAACTTTTCGATTATTTCCTTCCTTTTATTTAAAATAAATGCCTTTCCGATGTGATATGAGATGTGAAAGCAGAAAAGAATGAGTTTGGCAAAGGCGGGTTCGAACTCGATCGATCGCATCAAACAGACTGCGGTATGCATTTTCCCATCTACACCACTGAAGGTGTTGCTTGATAGTGGTTTTATAACATTGTCAAGCCCAACCACATGCTGGTGGATGGAGTTAATGTAAATAAATCCATAAAAAAATGTAGTGTAAATAACCTCTGCCAACAAAGCAGGCTATTTTCACTTAGTGTAAATAGACACTCCAGAAAAAAATTATATGGAAGTCAGTGGATACCATCAACTGTTTGGTTATTCACATTTTTCAAAATATCTTCTTCATATTTTCTTTTGTGCTCAGCAGAAGATTGAAATTCATTCAGGTTTGGAGACGACATTACAATTTTTACTTTTAGGTGAACTATCGCTTTAACTACTGTCAGCGAATTGAACCTTATTGTAATATTCAGTGAGTTTCAAACAAACCAAAAGTACTAGAAAATACTATAAACGGTCTGAGAAATAAAGTGGCAAGCTCGAACTTAGCTGTGAACAGGAAATCACATTCACTGAAGGATGAATGTTTTCTTAACACATACAACTTGAAAAACTGCATGTACTGTACAGTATGTATGCATCTCTATTTTATCCTACACTTGCAGTATTCATGTTAACACTCGTGTTTTTTATCCCACAGAGGTCTCACGGTTATGTTGCAGTAGAGACGGTGGATTTGAGCGTCCGCTTCCATCAGGATCGATTGAGAAAAGCCTGAGGCACTTCCTGTGAGCCGGTGGGCCTCATGAGGAGGGTTCAAAGATGGCTAACCAGAAAAACAGCAACAAAATACTCATGTCAGCTTATGTTGAGCATCATCAAAGAAGGAAAAATGTTTATTTGGCATTGTAGAGAATGTCTTTGGTTGCTTTGCATTTTAACGAGTATTAACTTCAAAAGAACTGAAAATAAAAGAAAAAGGTTTAAAAGTATGTTTAAACCTATTCTTCATCAATGCAAAACCTGAAAGAGTTGAAAGAGTTTGTAGCTACTCTCTCAAAAAAAACAAACAAACATTTTAATGTTTTTGAAATCATTGTTGTCGACTCACAGTTATGACAGGTGGCTCCGTGTATCCTGTTCCCAACAGTCACAGAAGAATGTGTTCCAGGACTGAGAACATTCTCCATCATGCTGCAGTAGTTAGGGAAGACATCTGCAGGAAAAATAAGATTTCTGATCAAACTTTGACGGTACTTATAGCAGGGTGGAACATATATTATCAAATTACACAAATCACACAAACGACACACTGCGACATACGGTACAATACCGAACGGTAATGCATTTTGTGCTCTGAGGGATTTAAGGACGTGGCATCAATCAATAACCACAAGTGACTATTAGGAAATAGATGAGCGAGGCTGAAAGCTCACGAAGGAGGCATCAATTTTGCAACAGACTGAACAGCACTCAAGGATGAGGATGGTGGACAAGTGATGAAATCTGATGAAGTTAAATCTGAAGCCAAGAACTGACTTTTCCCCTTCTGTCTCTGCTGGGAACAAGCAATATATCAACTACTAGTGACTCTTGATCAACAAGTTCTTATAAGCCATCCTGTGGTTTAATTGCATATGAGATGAAATGTATCTACTGTTTGATCCCAATCTCATCAGCAGGTAAAAAATCTTCATATGATGCATTACTCATAAAAAAACACTTACTGGATCCTAATTGACAAACGAATAATTTCACAAAGGAAACTTCGCTAAAATTAAATTATGAAAGACAATAATACAAGCGATTTAATGCAAAGCATATGCTAAATACCTGCATGTAAAAATGCTAATTAAAACTGTAACATGACTGAACTCCCTTGTTAAAATATAATTCAACAAAACCATCTGGGTATGTATTTAGCTCTAAAATTACGATCTCTTCAGAAGCTCTTTGTCGGCTAAACAAAGACTGTTGAATCTGAAAGGTGTCAATGTTGTAATGGTTTCTGTCTCTAGAAGAAAATTGAATAATTGAATCCACTAATCAAATGCTGTACAAAATATTACTACCTGCAGAGGTGTAGAGAAAAGAACTTTAAATAATCTTAAGATGCTTGATTGCTACTTTGATCAATTTAGAGTACTGTAGAGAGATGGAAAAAAAAGACCAGGATAATGAGAAGAAGAAGAAAACACAGCTGTCAGACTCCATTGTGGCAGATATAACTCATATCCATGTAGCGGTGATGAGGGAAGGGAGGAGAGAATGACAACCGCTCTGCTCATAGGCCGGATTGCGGCTATATCTGAAATTTAGAGAGGTCAATTCTAAACCAGCATGAGCTGATCTCAGCACTAACGGATGAACAGTGGAGGATGAAACCAGACTGAATTTGAACCCCATTTTAAATTGTATCTTTTGGCAGTATGTGTTGTGGAAGCTATAATTCACCCTTGAGAACATATTGACGTATCCTAATGGTAACGCTTAATTTTCAACTCAAAATTAAAGTAACCTTATTAACATCAACATCATTATACATTATTACTGCATTAACTATTGACAGGATTTTAGAAACGCTGTATTACTTACAACAGTAGTCCAAAACAATGATGTCTTTGAGCTGTTTTAGAGGTAACATTACACGACATTACATCATTTTAAATTAACCAATAATTTATGCACATAAGTGTGATGAGGGAAGGGAGGACAGGAATAACAACCGCTCCCGCACTGGCTGCAAGATTGCGGGACGCTCTGAAACTCAGCAGAGGTCGATCTACACCGGTGCCGGCTGATCTCAGCGCTAACCAATGAACAATGCAGGATGAAACCTGACTGTTAAAGCCTAAAATGCATTTGAATATATTTTAATTGTGTCTTTTCTGCAAGGTTAAGCACAAGAGTACAAAGGCCAATATCTTGAGTATGGGGGTTGGAGTGCTTGGTACAGAAAGGTTAAAAGGAAGCAAAATCTAAGAGGAGGCCACGGATGTTAACTTAAAGGATATCTAAAGTGCTGTGATGCTAATCTTCATTCAGCCCCAGCGAGTGTGATTAAAGATTACCATCACTCTCTCATTCTCATTTCATTCTCTGCTTACTTCTGCTATGCATCTCATGAAGAGCAGGGCATAGTGGGTAGCATCACCCCTCTCGATAACTAAGGATGGCTACATATATTCACCCACAAACCAGTTCCTCCCACAGGCACTATTCAGGGCAATGGGAGGGGGTTGTGGCAGGAGCTGAGGTGTCTTGGCCCAGTGGCCACTGTCCAAGTCTATATTGATCTGTCTTGACATATCAAACTGCAGTCAGCTGGCGAGGACAGGGACTTCGAGCCTAGCCATAGGTTGACAGGGTGATAAAGAGACAACGAAAGCAGTGGAAAAAAAAACAGGAGATGGCTAGATATAGCTAGAGACAGAGAGAAACTGTCTGAAGCTACGCTAGTCTAGGTCAACACAAATGATTTAGGATGGTGATCAAAGGCCATCAAAGAGGAATGTACCTTTTCGAGACTTTCTAACTTATTCTAGAGGACAGCCAAAACCAACAACTGGCCTCAGCTTATCTTCATTACTCCGGCTGATAGGCTTTACTGAAGCGAAAAACAGGCACATCTTCTACAGCCTTGGTACTCAACAAGCTTCATGTGCCTCTTAATGATGTTGCATCTCAAAGGCTCATTTGTCCCTCAAATGATTCTTTATGTTTTTGTCCTTGGCTTGGCTAGACAGTCATAAGTCAACAGCGTTCAGGATCGGTAAAGATGCGGCCTTACTCCGGTACTGCTTACCAACCGATCAAAATTAACCAACCTATTGCAATACTCTTTGGGTCTAACCTTTAAGAATTAGCAACATCCATCACTAGGACATAAGAGGAGATGGCAACCTATGTCGTTGGAAAAAATATAAATCATATAAAACATATAAATCAATAAAACATATAAATCAATAAAAGTCAATATGGATAACTTGCACATTATATCAGTTTTAGGGAGTGGTCATATTTAGTGTTGTTCGCAATTTTTTGAGGGAGAAATCTAGTCTTTCAATAGAAATCAGGAATTTTCTGTGAGGACAAAACATTTCCTCATGTTTAAGTAAAGTTGCCATGAAGGCAAACAAGAAAGCTAAAGCTAATTTTAAAGTGACTTCTGTGTGAGCCTTACGACAATAGAGAAATGACCTTTCTTGCCAACAAATTTTTGGAAAAGTTTAATATTGTGACCAGAGTGTTTGTGGAGACTGTAGAAATCAGTGGGAAGTGGCAAGCATCCTACCTGTCACAATATTCCCATGACTTCTCTTACAGAACAACCCATTTTCCGTAGCAAGTTCTAAATATAGCTTCCACCAAAATGACTCATGTCAGGGCAAATGTGTTGAAGACGCTGTCAAGTCAGTCAATTTACAAAGTGATGAGCTGTTTCAACACTGAAGCAGTTCAGTGTATTGAGGCATCTTCTCCAATGACTTTCATTCAAACTGAACTACCCTGTCTGCCTGTCGAGATTATACCCCATTACACCTTTTGAGTTAACCTTGAACGCTTCCCCTGTGGAAAGTTTCGGATGGCGTGCCCTACTCTGGATGCTGTTGATTGACCGATCAGAAATCACCATCACTACAATATGCACCTATTCTGGATCCTGCTCACCCAACCATCAGAATTATGTACAGGAGTAGTTCACTTCCAGAATAAAAATGTCCTGGTAATTCACTCACCCAGATGTCTTTCAAGAGGTTCATGTCTGTCTTTCTTCAGTCAAAATGAAATTAAGGTTTTGAAGAAACATTCCAGGATTTTTCTCCAAATAGTGGACTTCAACAGGGACCAACGGGTTGAAGGTCAAAATTGCAGTTTCAACGCAGCTTCAAAGGGGCTTAACATGATCCCAGCTGAGGAATAAGGGTCTTATCTAGTGAAACAATTGGTCATTTTGGTCGATTTTGAAGTTGGAGGAAAAAATCAGATGGAGTTCAGTATTACTTTTGCCTACATCACCGGTGACCTTCCAATGTGACTACATAATCGGAAGTCGTGGACGGATCACAGAGCTAGTGCAAGAAGAGCATTTGTGGTTAAAAAGTATAAACACGATTAATCAACGCTGACTGTCATGCGATTTTATTAGTAAAGCCAGTTATGTAATCAGCAGTAAATCATCATCACATGCTTTCATATGGAGCAGCATTTACTACAGAGCCATAGTTCACTGAGAGTTACACAAAAAATTGCAGACGATATTATTGCGTGATTATGAAATCGAAGAAATCGTCGCGATAATGACAGGTGTTTGCATAGCTTCTCAGTGAACTACGGCTCTGTGTAGTAAATACTCTCCATCTGAAAGCATGTGAAAATACCACATTTAATAACATATTTTTACTCCAAACTCACTTCATAACGTCAGTCGAGTGTTTGAAATAAATCCTTCTGTGAGATGATGTGGCTTCTTACAGAATAAGGCACGCAACATATTTCATAGTATTCTAAGCAGTGATAAAGGCATTGCATTATAAATATAACGTTACTTTATTTTAATGAAAATGATAATAGTAATAACTCAGATAAACCATATATTGTCATATCATGTGTTTATCACGTTGAATCAATAAAGGCAGTTAAATCTTCCGTTTATCCAGCTACGCTATAGACATTTCCTGGGTTTCTTATTAGGGCGTGATTTGGAGTTTCAGCACGAAAGCACCTCTGGCCTTGGATGGAGATTTACTGCTGATCACAGAATCGTGTTCACTGAAATATATGCATGACAATCACAGCTTCTGTCGAATCAGCGATCTCAATTCCATTTCGATTTATCGTGCAGCCCTAACATTTTGTATTTTCTTTTAAAAATGACAGATCATTTTGCAAGATAAGACCCTTATTCCTTGGTTGGGATCATGTAGAGTCATTTGAAGCTGCATTGAAACTGCAATTTGAACCTTCAACCCATCGGTCCCTGTTGAAGTCTATATGGAGAAAATCCTGAAATGTTTTCCTCAAAAGCATTAATTTATTTTCGACTGAAGCAAGAAATTCATGAACATCTTGGATGACATAGGGTTGAGTAAATTACCAGGACATTTTTATTCTGGAAGTGAACTAATCCTTTAAATACCACCCCTTACATGCTCCTACTCTGGATGCTCTCCAATTGTTTAGCAAGAACCATAACTACAACTTTCCCCTACTCTGGATGCTGCTCACTTTCCGTCAGAATTTATTTAGCATACTGAGGCAACTCCTCCAATGAATTCCATTCACTCAGAACTTCCTATTGTCTGCCTGTCAGGATCCTACCCCATTTTGAGCTAACCTTCAAGGCTTCCCGCGGCAAGCTCTCTGGTAACGGTGCCCAACTCTGGATTCTGTTTACTGACTGATCAGAAATTATGAGAACTATGACAAGCACCTATTCTGGATGCTGCTCACCTACCCATCAGAATTAACTACCACTCTGACATTCCCTCACGGATCTTCAGCAACCCTTTATATGAAACCATCACTAAGATGAACCCCTATCTCTGGATGCTGCTCATCAAGCCATCAAACTTACTTTCATTTGGACATGCCCTTACTTTTGGTTGCTTCTACCAATCCATTAGAACTTTCCATTACTCTGACATCCCTCTACTTTGGATGCTGCAGATTACTCAATCAGAAATGTCCACGATTACCACATGCCTCTTACTCAATGAGTTGACCAGTCTGGATCTCACTCACCAACCCATCAGAAATAACCCTCTTTCTGACATGCCCTACTTTGGATGCTGGTCGTCAACCCATCACAACTAACCATCACCCTGATGTGCCCCTATTCTGGGTACTTCTCAACAACCCATCATAATGGTTTTGGGTATTTCACTCTTAGGTGTCAAAAGTGGTCAGTTACAACTATGATTAGCTAGTTAGCCTATGCTATATTCTGAACACTCAACAAACATTTCTGTCAATCAGTATAAGACAGTATGTACTCTTACTGTCTAAATGGTCAGAATTTGAATCTTAAATCGAGGTCCCAAAGTAGCTAAGACCAAGTGAGAAAATTAAGCCAGAGGGAATGTAAATGTAAATGTAAATGTTTCACAACATATGCTGTAATTGAGCAGCTTGCTACTATGAAGGCCAAGTTGGTTTCTTGTGAACAATTAAACTTGTCACAACACAATTTTGGCCTGTTTTAATTTTGAGGTGATGGTTGGTCAAAAGAGCATTTTAAATTTAGTTTGACAAGGGCACATCAGTTTGAGTGGGTCATGGATGCATGCCTGGAACTGGCTTTTTCCCCTGGAAGCGTTCACAGCATGTTGGCAGAGCTAAAATCACATTCATCCCCACGCCCTGCCAACAGTCATTTGCCCAGGTGCCAGGTCTGAGCATTTTCTTGGTGAAGAATGTGCATACGTTCAGAAAGACCTGCAGAGATGAGACTGACAGCAGAGAATTCTGATCTCACCCCTCTCTCCGGCCAGCATTCCCTTTCAGTAATGCTCTTTTCCAAACCTGGCTATCTCTCTTTTGTCCCCTCTTTTGTCTTTATCTTTGTCTAATGCTCTAACTGAACCTGACTAGATGGCTTTTTACTATTACTGTGTTTAATGCTCTTATCACAATTTACCTAGCTATCTTTTTTTTACTCTTTCCTTCCTTCTTCCATCCATCCACCTATCAGTCTTTCTTGATACTTTGTTTATCCTTTGTCCATCCATCCTTCATCCATTTATTGGTTTCTTCATTATTTCTCTCTTCTCATTTCATCTATTTTCTTTCTCTTTCTTTCTTTCTTTCTTTCTTTTTTTAACGGTTCATCTTTCCTTCTTTTACCTATTTATCCATTATTTCCTCTTTTCTTCCACCCATATTTTCTTTCATCCCTCCATCCTTCAGTACATATATTTTCTTCTCTTTTATTTTTGTGTCTTTCTTTCTCTTTGTCTAATGCTCTTACGTAACCTGAATGGCTCCCCACCATCCAAGCGCTCTTATCCTCACCTGCCTAGCATTCTCTCTCTTTGTCTGCCATTCTGCCTCATATTTATTCCTCCCTGTTTATCCTCCGCTTGTGTGCCATAAAGTAGACCATGGAAAACAGGCCAGGATGCTAAGGGATGAGGGATAATGGACCGAACTGTCTCATCTGCTCATTCCCTCTATTCATTTAAATCTGTCATTATTAGCTCACAGTGCAAGCAACAGTGTAGAGTACTTTGGAGTAATTTGCACAATGAGAACACCGATGTGCAGAACAGCAAGGCATTGCCCAAAACATCTTCAAATAGTACTTTTTAAAGCAGTTTTCCTTTTAAACTCTGATCTCAGGTTTTCCAGCTTGCTAATTACTTCTAATTTTTTCACTCTGTTAAACACTGAACAAAGCGTGTTACAAAGGTTGTGTCCTTGTCTGATGCTGCAGCTTTAAACTTTGCCCACGGCTTTTGCACTCACACAGAATACACTATCGTTAAACAAACTGAATGAGGTTAAATTGTTATTCACATAAACATCACATTAACCATCAATTCTCCTGGAGAGGTGTGAAACATTTTCACCAATTGAAGTTTCAGGCAAAAAAAGTGAATCCTAATTAGTTTGCAAATCACTGGCATGGATTTTACTATTGCATGGAAGCTTCGTTGTTTTGAAACTGTGCTTGTTTTTGTCAGTCATTATCTCATAATGAGTGAATTGCAATAATTTATTTGAAAAGCTACTTGGCATTAGCATTTCAAACAGAATGACTAATAGACATACCTGTCACCGAATGCCACAGATGTCAAACTGGAGCTTGCTGTAGTTTCCCAGCAGGCCTTGCTGCACCAGGTAGAAGTTGATTGGCTGGTTGTTAATGATAACAGAGCGCATGCAGCCTTGATAGGCCATTGTCGGTTTCGGCAACCCTGATTGGTTAATACTGATGGGCAACCTGTTTAAAAAAATATATATATTTACAACAGAAATAATAGATGATAATTTGTGGCAGTGTAAAACCACAAAAACACAATTTTCAGTTAATTAAAACAAGTGCTGTAACTGTAATGAAATATAAAACAAACTTATTTCAGCTCCTTGCCATTGCAGAATTTTACATTTAGTTTAACATGATGTACTAAAGAGCTAAAACTGAAATAAAATGATTAAAAACTACATAGGTATAACAAAACACACACACACAAAAAACTAAATTACCTCAATTATAATAATTGCTATTAACTAAAATTAAAATGAAACAATGCAATCTAAATGATAAAATTTACAAATAAAATCTAATTCAAAATATTATTAAAAACTATATAGTATCTCTGATACCAAAATACTAAAACTGATCCTAAAGTAATTGTGTGAAAAGAAACGTAAACAGAATCATATAAATGAAAAACTACTCCTTTGTTGTTAAAAGCAATAAAGTTAAAACTAAAAGTAAAGCTTTATCTTTTCACTGATTATATTTTGTCAATATATTGGTTTATTTATCTCCTGTGTAACTATGTTTTGACTATATTAGCTCTTTCAGTCATAATAAGTGTGTTATCAGTCACAATCAGTACAATTGTTTAATACTTATTTAGAAATATTAGCCACATTTCACCTCAAAACCAATATATATTGAAACCAATAAGTGAATGATCATTACAATTGTTTCTTTTGTGAAAGTTTGATCCTCATTACTGTAATACAGTAATTTAATGTTATCATTTAGCACTAATGTATCACTTTTTCTATATTAATTTTTGCATTAGGTTAAAGTGAATTGGCAGTTGGGGCTAAATTTTCATGAAAATTCTCTCTCAATGTAAAATATTTTATTGGTTCTAAAATAATGTAGTCTTCACTTTTGCATAATATCATTTCATTTTCCTTTCTTTTTATTTTCAGGTGAAATGTGTGTGATTCTTCACAATTAAGCATCCAGTAATCCATGATAAAGCTTGCAGGATAAAGAACCAAAAGAAGTGTACTTTGTAATTACAGCCCACACAATTCTGTTGTTTGTATCCATGCTTTTAATTGTAAAACTAAGGGCTTAGTTTGTTTGTTTAAATGCCCTAGCACCCTACCTCCAATTACCAGACTCCTCCCAGGCTGTGCAATGTCCTTCAGCTGCATGGTGGAGCGGTGGCTTGTCGTCCACCGAGAGGAAACCTGGAAACCTCCACGCTAATGGTCACCGTGTGCCATTGGCCGTCACTCAGAGCCTGACCTGGCAGAGGAAGACCGAGCGATGTTACGCCTCAAATGCTGCACATTAATCAGGCTGAATGATTGACAGATCTGGGCTTTGTCGCTGGAGCATAGCGAGTTAATCTGCATATGTCAGCCCGGCAGAGAATCGACTATTTCCCTTGAGAGGGGCGTGCAGAGATTCAGTTTGCCGTCTCGATGGCAGCCTGCCAGACAGCCGCATCAAAATTCAGTCGACATACAGGTGTGCCTGCCAAAAGTGTTTTACAACTAAAAATCCTGTTTGAATTCTCGTAAGCGCTTTTAGGGTGAAGCGTCGCATAAGTGGGATTGTATTTTGTTCATGCTTGTCTAGGCGGAGACAAATATGAAGACAAGGCATAACCTTGTATATTTATCCCTTGGAGGGTCTTCCCTTTCACATCTGTTGTTCTTAATTTAAGCTAATTATAATTAGACTAAAGGGGTGTTTGTATCAACAGCTGTTTGCAGCGACAAAACAACCAGTATATTTTCACTGATTTGGCATATTTAAAACAAAATAATAATAATAATAATACAAATAATAATAATAGCTACTGCAGTTGTTATTATAATTATTACAGGAATAATTATTTTATTGTTATTAACAAAAGTATAAGTATTGTTATAGCTATTGTTATTAGTAATATTTTAAAAAGATTAAAAGATTAATGTACATATCATTATTATTATTATTATTATTATTATTATTATTATTAAATATTTATAATCATAGTAACTTTTGTTTTATAATAATAATAATAATAACTCCTGAGATGTTATTTTGATTATTATAACAACAACTATTTTATTGTTATTAACAAAAAGTATAATGTTTAAATCTAGATTAAAAACACATCTCTTTGGCCAAGACATTCAAATAATTTATCTCATAAGCTTGTACTGCATTTATATCTGATCAAATCGCATTATTAATCTTTAGCTTGGGTTAAACTAATTAATTTTACTTGGTTGGAACAGCAGCTATGCTAATTATGTCTCTATTTGTTTCTCTGTTTTGCAACTAGGATTTACACAAGCTTCAGTCTGGATCCAGAATACCACGGATGATGCTAACCCTGAAACAACATACAGAGCGACCAAATTTGCTAAAAGTTTGATTGCATCATATAATAATTGCTGTTAATAGTGTTTATCGCCTATTTGATTACGTCTTTAATTGATTTTTTCCTGTACATTTCTGCCATATGTACATAAATTGACAGTCACCACTGATAAGCTACTACTAAAAATTGTAGAAAGCGTAATTTTCTGTAAAGTTGCTTTACAGCGATTTGTATCGTAAAACGCTATAAAAAATAAACTTGAATTGAATCATTGATGTTATAGCTATTGTAATTAGTAATACGTTTAAAAGGATTGTAAATATTATTATTAATATTATTTCAAATATTTCAAATAATAATAATAATAATAATAATAATAATAATAATAATAATAATAATATTTTCTCCATACAGGTGTGCCTGCCAAATAGTTTGAGTAGTTTATAACTTTATATTGTGTTGTGATGGTTAGCTCAGCTTACAATGAAATCTCATTGGTCCAAAATCCCACATCACAAAACTGTATAATAAACACCAGATATGTTCTGAATGGCTGCAACTGTATCAGTTATGCATCATTTTCTTTTATTTATGGAAAAAAATAATAAAGTAAAATACTGTGTGGTATGCTTAGGAAAATATTACCCTAAAATACACCTTTGGAATATTTTGATTCAGTATTTAATTATAGAATGGATAAATATATTAGTAAATGAATGAACAAATAAATATCAATATTTTTAAACTTAAAAATAATATTTATGATGATGATAACTAAGTGTGTTGGAGACTAATCTTTTTGTTTATTTGTTAATACTAATAATAATAATAATAATAATAATAATAATAATAATATTATTATTATTATTATTATTTAAATAATATGAAAAATATTCTAATAATATTTATTATTATTATTATTATTTATTATTTGGATTACACTATTATTTAGTGTATTTTGGCGAGAGATAAAGATTTGGGCTGACAAGCAGAAGGTTGTAGGTTCAAACCCTCAAGATTCAAACTTCAGAAAGACACACATGTACACTAGTAGACATCTCACCGATGACTATATCAGAGCTTTGCAAGCTGATCTGTGGTGTGAGTCTAAGCTGGCCATGAGCGAGAAGCAAAAGCAGTCTCTCCGACTCCGCCTCAGCCAGGCGATAGTAGCATCCCTTCCGGTTCCACGTCTGGAACTGGAGCGTTACTGACAGTGTTTCAGTGGCAGCGTCCAGCGGAAGTGACAGGAAACTGCTGCTGGAGCTCAAGAAGGTGGCGGATACCAGTTGAGCTCTGAGCAGGTAAAGGTCACATTCCCCTGAAATGACAGTTTGTGGAAGAGTTTAATTTATATGTGTATATATATATATATATATATATATATCAGGAGATGGGTATGTAAAAGTATTTTTGGTGAAGTAAATATTTCAGTGTTTGCACAATAACAAACAATTTTCCCGAATCTAAACACAAATCAATGCAAAACATGTTCTTTTCCTTCTTTGGCAGGTTTTGCCCATGAGCAGGCAGACTGAGCGGCAGGGTAATAAACAGTAAGTCAAATGTCAGGGACTTGAATACTGCAGGTCTGCACAGAAACAGAATAGGGGTCTGTTTTAGACCAACATTCCAATGGTACTGGACTATATAGTGGACAATCCATTGATCCGTCTTTCTGTGTGGTCTCAGACAGCAAGCCACAACAGGACCAGCTCAGACTCTTGGCTCTATCGATGGTGAACCGCTAGAGGAAAAAAGAACATGTCATGTCTGAGGTGACAGAGCTAGCTAAACACAATCAATAAAACTCCAAACACCACAGAAACACCTCCAGCCTGCAGTGACACACTTTACTTAGTCTAAGAAGGAAACACAACTAATTAAAGCCAACAGGAAACATCATTTGCATTACTTGTTTGCTTCCATAAAATAAACAAAATAAATATTATTTATTACTATAATAATAATAATAATAATAATAATAATAATAATAATAATAATAATAATAAAAGCCAACAACAAAATAATTCTAAATAATATAATATAATATAATATAATATAATATAATATAATATAATATAATATAATATAATATATAAAAAATAGTCAACAGAAAACAGCATTCATATTTCCATAATGAAGTGTATCTAAGTTAAAGCTATATTCTGATAAATAAACAAATAACAACAACAACAACAACAACAATAATAATAATAATAATAATAATAATAATAATAATAATAATAATATATTTATTTTAAATTAAAGCTAACAACAAAAACCTTAATTTAAGGACTATCTTAACCAGGGACTCTGTCAAATCAAACCATATAGGATATATTCAAATTAGTGCTTTTTATGACTGAAGGTGAGTATCACTGATACCAATGCTACTGATGTCTCTAGGAAATTGTTTTCTTTTTCCTAATATTTAATCATTGACTATACTGTATGTAATGTTGACTATACTAACATTACAGTATAATTGAGAGCTATCAATTTTAACATTTATTAGACTTTAAAAGTAACAACTTCTAATTTAAGTGAACTGTTTTTTTTTTTTTTTGCATATTTGTCACACTTAAAAGATTTAGATCATCAAACAAATATTAATATCACACAAAGATAATGCAAGTAAATACAATATGCAGTTTTAAATGATAATTTCATTTATTAAGGGAAAAAAGCTGTCCAAACCTACCTGGCCCTCATGAAAAATTAATTGCCCCTGCTGATAAATCATGAAACAACTGTGATGAACCACATTATTTTAGAAAGCCGGAGTTAAATGAGCACAGTATAATGGCTGACAAGAAAGGAAAATTAGTGTTTACTGACATATGGCCTGACAACATCTCATCTGACTGCAGTTCACCGTTGTTCTACTGAAGCTCTTCAGTCACCTCTATCTTTTCTGCACTCATTTGACTAGCCTGTCACTGAGAGTGTGCATCTGAAAAGTCAGTTTGATGTGGTCATAAAGACGTTCTGCATCTAAATAAATGCAATTCTTGTCAAGACAAAAGATACAGAAGCAGTAGTTGTCAGTGGGTTGGCCAACCCTAGCTCCACCCTGCATTAATTGTGTTGAATATTTTTAATGCATTTAACTGAATGAATCACATAAGTTAAAGCTAATTTTGACAGCACTAATTCAAATGCAGTATAACAGAGATTAAAAAAAGGTCTTAGACTTTTTGACCCTAGTAATCCCAGACACAGTGTATCCCACATATGCTCTGAAGCCCCACCATGATCAGCTAGTCGCTCAAGAGACACCATGCCTCATTGCCTGGCTCTAATTGGACTCCAAAGGCCCCTTAGGAGTCTGCATATTTGCCTAGCTGAAAACTTACTGCATAATTGAGAAAGAGAGCGGAGGTGTCCGCTGTGAATATCTCAGAGGGTGGCACAGACTAAGTGGGACTTGGTCCTCTCCGTCATTAGTACCAGAGTCCTGCTGAACTCCCTCCCGGTCCATTAAAGGATGCAATATCCAGCATGTGGGCCAGATTAATGGCTGCAGTGATTAGCTGTGCTCTGGTTGTAGTCCACTGCACTGATGTGACAAGATATGACAGGCAACGACAAGCCATTACACATAATCACAGTGAGGAAACAGCCACTAGCAATACGAGACCATAAGAATGGGAACTCACAAAAGTTGCTTGATTTAGAGGACTGTGATTCCTAGAGCCTCAGTACTGGGAAAATGTGGAACAATAAAGCAGGTCTGTGGATTTATATTTGGGTACTGTGTCATAAAAATACTGTCATTATCAGCGATTTATGTCCAAATATTCCTACTAAAACAGTTGCTTAAAAAAAAGAGAAAAAGAAGAAAGAAAAAATCACATCTATCTATCTATCTATCTACCCACTCATCCATACAGTTCTTAATCTAGTTCTTCATCTGTAATGTTCTTCAGATGTAGTTCTTCAGCAATGAACACACACCCACCATGAACACACACCGAGCAGTTGGCAGCCATTTATGCTGCGGCCCCAGGGAGCAGTTGGGGTTGTGCCTTGCTCAAGGGCACCTCAGTCTTGTTATTGCTGGCCTGAGACTCAAGCCCACAACCTTAGGGTTAGGAGTTAAACTCTCCTAACCACTAGGCCACAATTTCCGATTAAGAATCGAATAAATCGCTCTGATAATGAAAGCTGTTTGCGTAGATTCTCAGTGGCTCTGTGTTGTAAATGCTGCTCCATCTGAAAGTGTGTGAAAATACCACATTTAATAACATGTTTTTAATCCAAATTCACTTCATAGCGTCAGTCGAGTGTTTGAAATAAATCCTTTTTGAGATGATGTGGCTTCTTACACAGAATAAGGCACACAACATTTCATAGTATTCTAAGCAGTGATAAAGGCTATGTCATTTATCATTTGCATTATTATATACTTTATTATAATGAAAATCAGAATAATAATTATATGCATTCCTGTATTTCTTCTGTGGGTATTTGGGTTTCAGCAAAGCGACCTCTGACCTTCAGATGGAGATTTACTACTGATCATAGAACCGTGCTTTACTGACAAGATGCGCATGACAATCACAGCTTTTGCCTAATCATGATTGTGATTTTATTGTGATTTATCCATCCATTCATATTCATCTAGTTCTCTATTCATCCATATAGGTATCCATCCATTCATTCATATCCAACTAGTTCTCCATCCATCCATTCATATCTATCCAGGTGTCCATCCATCCATTCATATCCTCTAGTTCTCCATCCATTCATATCCTCTAGTTCTTCATCCATCCATTCATATCCTCTAGTTCCCCATCCATCCATTCACATCCATCTAGTTCTACATCCATCCAGTTCTACATCCATCCATTCACATCCACCTAGGTATCCATCCATCCATTCATATCCATCTAGGTATCTATCCATCCATCCAGTTCCCTTTCCAGTCTGGATGCGGTTGTTACCTGGCGTTGGGTGATGAGTCACGAGGTGGCGTTTGTGGATGAGTCATGTGTCATTTGGGAAGCTGATCATCTCGGAGTTGCTGGCCAAGCTCTGTTTCCTCAAAGGGGTGGAGCTCTGTTGCCTCTGCCTGGATCTAGTTCTCATAATGGCACCACCAGGCGGGGGCTACTTCAGGCAGTAGCATGGTCGGTCTGAGGGTAACAGTGATGGCAAACCCTCCAGGGAACCAACCCTGGGGACCATCACTCCTCTTGCACACGCAACCAGTTGAGCTGTCAATAGAACATGTTGGGTCCTCTACAAGGAGCGTACCAGCAGTATCCTTTGCGCTCCTCTCGGCGACTGGGTGTCGATCGCTGCACGGAGGGTGAGGCAGAGCTTTCTGGAGAGGAAGATTTCGCTGCGCTGCTGTCCTCGGGACTGTAGCAATGCCTGAATCAGATCCGGAAATAATGGCTATGCTTTCCTGGCAGCCAAAGGGTAGGACTCGAGTGGAAATCTCCACTGTGTCCCGAGCCCCAGGGCTGGACGATTGGTTTCTTGTGGTGGCTCACGCTGGTTCTCAGCGCCTTGTCTGAGTGCCTTTCTTCCAGGAGGTGCATGAGGAGCTCACCAGGTCAGGACAGCACCAATCTGCTGGTTCCTCCTCCCTCACCACCCTCGACAGTGGTGCAGCTAGGGGGCATATGGGGTCCCCCTGGTGGAGAGGTCGGTTGTGATGCAGTTGTGTCCTAATACCCCCTCCACCCAGAAGGGTGAACCGTGCCTCCCTCCCGGGTCTGTAGGAACTCATCTGGCCAGCGATGCTTATACGCCTGTGGAGAAGCTGCTTCCACCTTACACGCATATGGAGTTACATGAGGGTGGTCACGATCCAGATTTCTGAAAGAGTCTCAACCGCTACTGACCTCGGCCCGAGCACGCAAAGTAACCATGAGTTCTCTGAGTCATGCAATGTCCACACTTATGGTACAGGAGCCATCTCTGGCTGTGTCTTGTTGACATGAGGGATGCTGACAAAGTTTGGTTACTTAACGCCCTGTGTCCCAGACATGTCTCTTCGGCAGCGGTCGAGAGCCTGGCCCAGCAGCTCTCAGCTGCACAGAAGCAGAATGACGTGTCACCCTGCCCAGGCGGGCAGCTGCTGCCTCCACCAGTCCAATGGCCACAGCCCCACCCATCGTCAGGGTGGACCCCTCAGCCCGCTCGCCCCACGCTGCATCCACAGCAGCCTCCAGCAAGTGGCGCCGTGGAGCTGGGCATAGGCAGGCGCCCCACCCATCCTGACCCCGCCAAATCTGGCCGTGAGCAAAGAGCAAGCTGCCCAGGGCGAGTGACCCAGAGAGGCAGGAAGCTGCACTTGGTGGATGATGAAGGCACCTCTCCCTCCCTCTGGAGGAGGGCCAGATGGAGAATCTGGAAAATCTCTACAAGAGAGTGGTTTCTCTGTCCCTGGGTCCTGGGAGGGCACGGAGAGTCACGGACGGACCAACACTGGACCACGCCATCCTCCTCCTTCACCAGCCGGCACAGTTCGAGAGCATCAAAAAGGCACTACTCCACCCTCTGCCAACCTGTGGAACCAGGTAAGCATTGCACTGCAGACTCCTCTTCTGTCTGCTCACAAGTCACCCGAAGTTGGGTCCCTGTGTTCCACCTCGCTGCCCCACTGCAGGTACAGTGGTGGTTCCGCTAGTCCACCATAAAACATGCCTCTGGTGACTTATTGCTTTAATCTACTATTAAAACTGTATATTTATGGTTAATATCTAAATAACCACTAAAACAATATGAAAAATATGGACATATGAACATCACTTCTCTGGTGTACTCAGATAAGCAGAAACATGTCATTAGTCAAAGCCATCCCTCTCATTAAAACCCTCCTTCATTTCAAAATGACTGTAATTTAGTCCCCAGACCTTCAGCAGGTGCGATTTTATGAGATATTCATCAGCGGATCATTTATGAAGTGTAATCTAAGGCCAGAGCAGCTCTTGGAGACTGATTGCCTTCCTTTAAAAGATATTTTAATGACACGGCTCTCAGCTGTGGGAATAATGTGGACAAAACCACAATTCATTCTCTTAAAAGCTCCCTTGTGGTGCCATAGTATACTGGCAACGGCTCAAAAAAATCCAAATGGCTCCATTTCTCTCCCTGCTGACCAGTCCCACAGAGAACTAAACCAGCACTAAAATGCATTTCTGGAAAAATGTAGGTGAAAACAAATGAGAATGAAAATATAAATCAATCTCTTTACAAACACTGTTTGTGCCCCACTACCAAAATTTAACACAAGCAACAGACTTGGCTGTAGAAAGTTCTGACACCTTTCCATGCTGGTGCTATTAGGGAAAAAAAATCACTAAATACTCTGGTCAAGAACCATCCATTATGGATAGAATGGGATTGCTAATTTATCAAGACCTGTGGAAATTTTTCTTATTTTAAGGCTTTTTCATGGCCATGACAACAACAATAACAAAATGTATTAAATTATCAATAATAAATGTACAAAATAAACATACTCACCACACTGTAGATCTGAGGTTTAGCGCTTTGGCCAAGTCAATGATGTTGACTCCATTGTAGTAGAGGTTCTCCATACATCCATGGAAGTTTTTCCCAGGAACGTGCCTGGTTTTCCGGAAGAGGGATTCCTCCAAAGCTGAGCTTTGTGAAATGAATGGAAAAACAACAGCGATGGAGAGGTTTTACAATATAGTGGGAAATGTGTCCAGTCATTAGTCAAGTGATTTGGGGCATGAGGTGTTATGTTCTTAACTAATCAAAATAACATGATTGAGGTCACCATGTTTCCACTCTTTAAACCAACATGTTACAGGTAGACTTGGTATTTTATGTAATGTTTTTGAGGCAAAATAAAATAAAATTCAAAAGTAGCTAATATTAGTATTGAAATATATTACTACTACTACTACTACTACTACTACTACTACTACTACTACTACTACTACTTTTAAAGCATATTTAATAAAATTCTCTTTGGAATGCAACATTACAAACAAAACATAAATTTATTTATTTATTATTATTACTGATACTTGCACAGTGTATTTCATGGATTTCTCTTCAAAGTGCAGCATAGACAATTTGCTGCACTTCTTGTACATAAAACATAAATAAAATTATTACAAACAGTAATTCACTTCAGTGCACTTAAAAGTTTGGCTTTAATAATGTTTGTGTACTTTATTAATAATAAATAATAATTTATTAGTATATTTTACATTAATTTACTAACATTTCTTAAAATGCAGTTCAAACGACAACATATAAACAATATAAACAACATAAATAGACAATGTAAACACAATTAAATGAAAAGGAGATCAAAAGAAGAACAGAACTGACTGAACTGTCAATTGTATAAAATTACTAATTAATAATAAATAAATATATGTATTTAAGATGCTTTAAAGTAATAAAAAATAAGTACTTATAAAGTAATAAATCAAATATATACTATTTATTATAAATTGATACTAGGTAGGATTTCATTGAGAAAAACTGCAGTCTAGGATGACATCAAATTAAATCTGTTTTCTGAAAAGACTGTAAATTTAAAGATGCAAATATCTGCTAAATGTGAGGTGAGCTCAAACCTAACAAGCCATGAAACTTGGGGTCTTCAATGAAAGTACTGTTAAGGATCTCTATATGGATCTGCTAATATACTGAGCAAAAAATGCAATAAATAAAACAAAGTAAAGTAACCAAAATCATTCTCACCTCATAATCAACCTCCAGTGAATCATCCAGCCCACCCGCCCTCACATGTTTGGTTAGTCTGTCCACAGTGAAGTTGATTTGTTTGTTAAATCGCTCAATCAGGACGAGTGCCAGTGCTGGTCGCCCAGAAGACTTCCCAGAAACACAGAGACATGGCCTGCTAGGTGCATCTTAGCATCGCTTGAGAGAAACAAGAATATTTTTTAAATATAAAAGTATTAAATTATATTTTAGTATCATCGTTACATTCTTCCTTAGTATATCCATTTTTTTTGTGTTTGAGAAATCTACTAACAACATACTGTGTCTTATTTGAAAACTGTTATATTTTGAATTAGCTTTTATTTTCTATTTTCAGTTTCTATTTTATTTTTAGTTCAAGTTTTAGTACTTTTATTTTTGTACTTTTATCTTTTTTTTTCTATTTTCAGATTTGCTAATTTTAGCACTCCAACTATCTTTTTTCCCCAGTTTTCATCAGCTTTCATTTCATTTCTTTTTTTTTTTTAATTAGATCAATTTCTAATAGTGTTTATCTTATTTAAAAATACCAACACTTACAAGGTGCACATAAATACCATTTATATCATGCTAATAAATGAAACCAAATTAAAATGTTGTCAGAAGCCAAGATTTTATCAGTTGCTAATTTTACTGCATCTTTATAATGGAGACCTTAGAAAGAAAATTATCAAATGGTCTCTTTTTTCAGCACATTCTCAAAATGAGCCATAAATAGATTAGGAAAGGTGTGCCTTGTGCTGTCTCCTCTGTTTGATCCTTCTGAACTTCCTGGAAAGAAACCTGCTGTATTGATGATAAAAGAACAGAAAGAACAGCCTATCTTGACAAAGTGAGAGAAGCCTGTCAGGAACATGTTCAGCTCATATTTCACCACAAAATCAAATGAAAGAAGTATGAAATTATACTTTGCATAAAGAAAAGTAAGCTTTATTTTAGCACCATTAATATTCATTGAATTGTCACATTAATTGCATATCAATTAAGCACATTTTTTTTAATTGAGGAGAAACACCAAATTAATGGTGTCAGTGAATTGAAAAAAAAAAACTGATTTTGTTATGAAAATTGTCTCACAAAGGAAATTAAAATAAATAAATACATACATAAATAATATTCTTCATTTTCTTTAAGTAATTAAATCATTTTCTGATTTTGGAGTGAAATATAAAACAGACACATTATAGTGAGATTTACCCATGAAGGAGACAATATACGGCATCTGAAATTAGCTTTGAGAGCTTTTTGTGGCTGAATGCAAATGTAAAGAAAAACATTGTCCTGATAAACAGCATCAACATCATCTCGGTTCAGTATACTTAGCAATCAGAGCTTGCCGCTTTAGCGTAACGCGGCAACTTATTCCATCTGAATGCGGTGCTAATTGAACACGAGGCTCGGAAAGCACTGGGACTCAACATTAGATCGCTTTGTGACAGCTCGATACACTTATATGTGATTACGCAGATTTGGCGGTCTTAATCAAATCTTTGTTTCACAACTGCCTCTCATATGATTACGTAAGATGCTACGATTGTGCTTGTGAACACTTCCTCTTGCTGCAGTGATAGAAGAGCTCTACAAAACCCAAAGAAGCAGAATAACCTAAAACATTGCTTTGAATCTCTCCAAAAAGGTTTTTTTTGGTGTTGTTGTTTTTTTTTTGTGGCTTTTAATCCACATAAATTAGATCTGAGGATAATTTTATGCTAGTGTACTGAAATGTTATTTTGTGCAATTTGCATATTATCTTTCATGAATGAAAACACAGATATAGTCCCTGGACACACAAAGCAAAATTATTCTGAAAATTGAGATGTGCTCCTAAAGATCATATCACCATAAAAAGCAATAATATAATTAAAATAAAATAGTTCCAAGTTTTTAAAATGGAATTTGCTCAATAGTTGACCTGAAACACACACACACACACACACACACACACACACACACACACACACACACATACACAAACAACAAACCTGCAAATGTCTGCATCAGCCCCCTGTGGCAATGCTGAGAATGCATTACAAATATCTGCCACAATTCTGAACATGAAAATGCATGAAATCAAGCTTTTTTAAATCATTTGTGGCCACAAGCTTGTGTAGAGTACATTTCAGGCCTTTGTTTTGAGTTTAAAAGGCTATAGAGAGCTCTCTCTCACCCAGATTGATATGCAGGGACAGTCGCCCTTATGCAGCTCTAGGGTGATGTAATCGCCTCTTTGTCCCTCTCCATGCACAAGGACCCCATCTGCACGCTGGCTCTTAAACCAGTAGAGATGACGCTCTTTCACAGTGCTGGTGGACTTCTGATTAAACCGTAAAGCAAAGAGCTCCTGCCGTTGAAGTCTGCAACATCTGACTCTGAGAAATGGAAGGGAAAAAAGAATCCATCATGGTCATAAATACTAAGCAAGAAAAACTTATTTAGTTTCTTATATATATTAGTACATTTTATCAGTAAATGTTTATCTAAACAGTGCATCACATTCTATTATAAACACAAGACAAATAAAAAAAAAAGCAAAAGTAAAACAAGTACAAGACACACAAAAAAAAGATAAACATTAATAAATCACAAATCACAACAAAACAAAAATAACACAATAACAAAAACAAAGCAATAAAAGAAAAGCAAAACAAAAACAATAGCAAAAAACAATAAAAAGAAAAAACAAAACAAAAAAAAAAAACAAAACAAAGAAAAGCAAACAACAAACATAACTCACAAACACACACACACAACACAACACAACAAATAAAGCATAAACAGCACAATGACAACACAACTTTAACAACAATAACAAAGTAAAGTTTAAATAAAATAGCCCTAAAGCTCTAGTAAAACACTATCAAAAATACAAAAAGAAGATAAGAAGAATCAGAATGATAAACAATAAGACCCGCCTTGAGAGATAGGGTCAGTTTATTTGATCTTATTACCTTCTAAAATCATTGGCCAGAATTTAAAGAAATATGAAGCCTGTCTTGAAGCAACCCTTCAGAACAAATTCTACCCTGGGCAGTAAAAGGCAGCAAATGTGGATTTTGACCGGCTTAGAGTTCAGACATTACACTTTTGTCTATTTCTCCATTCTCTCCTCACCGATGCGAGTGCGAGACTGAAGCTAACTAGTCCGTGATATAGCAAAAGCCTCCAAAGAGCTCGGAGCCGCTCTGCTGAATATAGAACTAACGGAGAGGGTCCAGAAACATCAGCAAGCGAATGAGGCTGAGTTAGATAAAGTGGGAGATCAGACAGAATGTGTTTGTTTTCGTTTCTGCACGAAGTGACGCCTTGATGGAGGACAAATGCGGTCAAGATGAAATGATAAGGAAATATAGCTGTATCTTAAAGTCTTTCAATCAAAGAGGCACAACAATAATCACCAAATAACCACAGAAGTTTTATAAACGATGACCTTGAGAACTGAGAGATAGAAACAAGAGAAGTTGAAAATACTGCCAGGTTTAAAGGGAAAAAACAAAACAAAACTAATGCATATTGTATAATCCTTCCTGAGGGAAAGAACAAAAACAATGAAGTTCAAACTCAGACTGCATCTAAACTCAGCCAGGCAGCTCGCTGAACACAACACACGGTGGATTCATCATAATTGAATAATTTATTATTTAGGATTGTAGATGGCAAAATAAATGTACATTATCTTTATATCTTACTGCTTGCATGAAATCTGGGTCCACAGAGATGAGAATAAATACTTAATTGACAGAATACTCATTCAAGCTGATATTTCTCATTTCTTACATATTTCTTAGATTTCAATTGTGTTAACTGAAATAATCGAGAATAAAATATAAATATTTGATGAAATTACAAAGTAAAAACAAAAATTAGAAATGCTGTCTTGGCAACTAACTGAAAAAAAAAAAGTTTTAGTTGAAACCCTAAAAACACTAAATAATTAAAAACTAAAGCAAAAAAAAAAAAAAAAAATCTGATTATTTATTAATATGGAAAAGAAGTGCTTGGATTGACATTCAATACTGACCTAAAATGTGTTATATGATGATATATATGTGAAAATGTGAAATATGCTTTGTTTTTCATTGACTTTTTTGGCTATTTAATTAATGTTAGTGATGATGGCCTTTAAATATGTCAAAGAATTAAAATTATATACATTGCAATAATAATAATAATAATAATAATAATAATAAATTGTAATGCTGAGCTTGACAATGCATGGTTTCAGACTGAAAATAAAATAAATGTCCATATTTTAAATCTTTTGTCTCCAAGAATCACTCAGCACAGAAAATGTTGGTGAAAAATGTGTATATTCTGTGTGGGCCTGCTTATTGCTTAGGAGACACACAAAGTTGTCCGAAACTCAGAATTAGACCTCACTTTATCTGTGGGTCTCTTGGTGGCATCAACCCAGTGGTGCTCGATGTGAATTAATGACTGTACAGGGACAAACACACACACTTATGCTCTTGCTACACACTCCCTATTTCAGACATACACACACAATCAGTTTATACCACGGCCAATGGCCTTAAATTGCAGTTAGCAGCAGAGGCGCTTGACAGATTTAAAACTAATTGACTTCAGGAGCATTTCAGCAGTGCATGAATAAGGCCAACGCACCCAGAGGACGTCCGTTTATCCCACAGAAGACAAATATAAATCGTAGAGGGAGACCGTAGCTATACTGAACGGTGCATTCACTTTCTGTCTCTTTCTTTTTAAGACTCAGATATGTTTGAATTCACTTTACCCTCCGCTTGATGCCACATTTTCTGTTTTCCCCTTATATAGTTGTCCTCTGTATTTCTTTCCTGGAGTTCGCTTTAGCAGACATGTTCATATGTACTTTGTGCTAACATTGACGCCTGTGTGGAAGCCATTGTATATTAGGTGCATACTAGCTGAGGGCTAATTATCAACATAATTACCGGCACTAATTCACCCTTGATTCATTCACCATTCTTTTGGAATGCAAGCCGTGCTAATGCTGATGCTAACCTGCCAGCGGTCTGACTTTGAGAAAGCACTAGCGCCTCCAGTATCAAACCCTATTACTGAAATACTGTGTGGTCAGCACCCACTTATCATGTTTGATCAACACGGTAAACCGAAATGCCCCATCGGTAGTCACATTCCGCCTATCTCACAAAATTAACGCTTAGAGAATAAACATGGTGGTGATAGGTGCCGAAGTCGAGCTTTGAATTGACAATCGGTCTTGCTAGTGCACAGACTGCAAATACAAAGCACCTGAGGAGAGACTGAGAGAAAGGAAAAGGGGGAGCAGGGGAAGGAAAAGAAAGAAAACCAGCACTAGCAAGACTGCGTTATAAATATTTCAAGCTGCAAGCGTGTGCTGGCTACCCTTGAGGTAACCGATTGATTGTTACTCTGCACTTTGATGCAGGGAAGGCAGGTCTAAACCAACTCAACCCAAGTGCAATAAAACAACATTACAGTGAACTAGCCAGACTAGCTGAACTTTTGAAACCACGGCTTTCTTCTTCAAGCCATATCAGTATCGATTGTATGTGCAAGATGCACATGATTGTTTCATTTAATGTGCTCCCAACTCCAAAAGATTTGAAGAAAACCTTTAGCACTGGAAATACGTGGAAATATATTGCTGGACTGATTTTGTGGTTGGTTTGTACAATAAAGCTAAAATTTAAATAAAACTAAATTTCCCAGAATTCTCTGTTGCAGCATAAATGCCTGTTCACACTAGCAAAACAATTCAGTCTCATTTTCACAGCGATTTACAACAAAATACAAACAAATACAAAATAAATGGCAGACAGGTTGTACAAAAACGCAAATTCACTCTATGACAGTAGGTGGTGCTTTTAAAGCAGAAATACCATATAAACAGTATTTGCATGTTTTCAAACAGCAGTTCATATTTTTAAGTTTGCTGTGTCTATCAAACGACACTAAATACAAGAGTACAAAGACGCTGGTTACAGATTCTTAAACTGCTTTTTACTATTTCTTAGCCAAATTTACAAAATTTTACATTTATTCCAAAATAGTAACTCAAGGCAGTAACAATTTAAACAATATATTTTATTTAATCAATTATATATTTTATTTTTTTTAACTGATGTTCAGCTATTCTTTTAATAATAAACTTATGATGCAACGTTAACTTAATAAACTTACAGAGATGTACCATTAAATAAATAAGCTGATTGCTCACTAAAAAGCCCCAAAGATCATGTTTTAACGCCATTATATTGTTCATTCAGACTGATTCAGAACCAGAATGTGCATGAACACAACAGGTGGGATTTATCACATGAACCACTCACATCTAAACATAACCAGTCATATCCAATCATATCGGATAAAGGCATGCCTCCTCTCACATGACTTTCCCCATTCATTCATAATTAGCCCCCAACAAACTCACCACATGCTTTAGGAGGTCTGATAAAACTCAATGAGCTCAGGGGAGGCTGATAGATATAGACTCCGCTGTAACTTTACCTGCTGGTGTCGCTGTTGGACAGTGTTTCTTTAGAAAAATGAGTGATTTATATACTTCTTAATGTAATTTTTATCTCATCCAATATTTCGAGGAAGCACTGCCTCCCTTGCCTTGACAACATGCAAATGCTCATGTCTGTTTGAACCAATGCATTGACAGCCTTGGATTCAAATTAAAATGCTTATTACGCTAAATTTGTGCACTGAGTATTTGTCTTGTTGTCAAAAGAATGTGCAATGCATTCCATATTGTGACATACATCTGAGTGAAATGACGGGATTTTAAATAAATAAATAAACAAACAAACAGAAATTAACATGAGCAAGGATGAATAATTCACAATAAAATCAGTAAGACACATTCAGAAAATAGATAGAATGAATTTCCACTTCATTCCAGCTTTAATTCTGAATACATAAAGTCTAATTCCATATCAAATGCACATTCAGTACTCACTGTATGCACAGCCGTAGACCTCCACTCTGAGCCCCATCCATCCCCCGGACTCAGTCCACCGGCAAGAACCGCAGAAATCGTGTTCTTATGGAGTGTGAGAGCTTGTGGTGAACAGTCCCATCTGAATTTGTATTTCCAGGGAAAGTCTACAGAAAGAAATAAAAATTGTTAGTTCGCCTAACATTAACTTGTCCAAGATCTGGCTTTAGTATGTGCACTTGATGTGTTAATGAATCAATAAAACATCAAACATCAAAGGTTTTCCTGCTGGATGAAAAGCCTTCATAGAGGTGCAGCTATACTTATGGCCATTTGGCTAATTTACACGGACAACAGGGAATTTATGTGATGAGGAATTTTGCATGAGGGAGGGTCATGTCATATTTTTGCTAATGTGACCACACCTTAATGCTAATGTGTTAATTGTTCTCCCACATCTATTAAAATCTTGTGAGTTAAATTTTTGTATACTTTGAGACATTTTCAAATTTATTTAATGTCTAAAATGCAAGTGTTAGCTTTGTACATTGTTTGTGTTCTTCCTGTTAATGTTTGGCTAGTTAGCATGTGCTTCCTCATTCTATTTCTTCATTGACTGCCCTGATATTTGCTAATGAAGCTCACTTACAGAAGTCGAAAAACTGATATTGAAGTTACTAGGAAAGACTGGTTAGCTTTCTGCAGGTACTTTAGCCAACTTAGCCTCAATTAGCATATAGGTTTACCTCAAAGAAACTCTTCCACAGTCAGAGAATTGATTCTCTATACATAGAGCTGAACTTTTGCCAAGCTGCATTTACCTTAGATTTAAAACTAACACAAAAGTTAGCGGGCCGCTGGCAGGGTTAGTTTCTTTAAGCTGCACTCAAAGCGTCGCTGCTAATCTAAACCTCCAGGTTTAGAATAGCTGGGGTCCTACCTCCAGCTGTCGAGCCTTCCAGAAAAATGGCATGACTAGGGAGGCACCTACGCTCTTAAAATGTTCCACGTCTTTTAATCTTCTACTCATTAAAATGCTCACACCTTCAAAGACTTCCATTAAACTCCGTTCTCAAACTAATCAGCACCTTTTTTCCTCCCTCTGGGTGGAAGATAAAAGAACCAAACATTAAACCATCACGAACAAAAATTAAATAAAAATAAAGTTGTAATGAGATGAATTAGCCGAGAAAATGTATACACCACCTCCACCTCCACCTCCTCCTACGGCTCTCTGTGTTTGTTTAGCTCTGATGATTACATTAGCAGGAATCCAAGCTTCTGAATGAGAGAGCAGGAGCGGCAGGTTAGATCTCAGTAATGTTTGCCCCAGATCTCTTGAGCTGGGCTAAATAAGAACGCCGGGAATGATGGAGCTTTGAAATGAGTAGTATTGATTCAGAAGAGGAGGGTGAAGCCCATTTGTTTGCCTGTAAGTGTGGAGGCAATGCAACCGCTGTCTCCTGAGGCAAGGGCCGTGCCGATCGATTCAAAAGTTGTCAAAATAAACTACCCAAAAAAGAAAACGTAATTCAAGTTGGGTAGACAAGGATTTTAGCTGCACTGCCAGTGACCGGTGAGGTCAGGAGACCATGAAATAAGTTTTGGAAGGGATATAAATTCCGTTACTCAAAATAGAGGGTGTATTTAATCTTAGTTTAGGCGATTAAGTGAAATTCAAGTCGGTAATTAAAATTTGAACATTTGTGGGTGGCTGGTTTTCGATGTGTGCCGACAGTGTCTGACAGTGCATGGGAGGATGCATTAATTTATCCTAGTAAATTATTATGATTTCATTAAAGACACAGACTCTTAATTATTATGGGTGTGCATGCATTTTATTCCACTCATAAAGCCCCTGATCCACATTATCCAGAAAGCTTTACGGTACTTATTGTACCGCTAAAGTACTAATGCGTTATAAATATAATAAAAGGCAGGATTATTTTTATAAGAGTACTTGGATAACTCACCCTATGTTGTCCTCTTGTCTGAACTGCTTCCAAGCTCTTCCTGTGTCACTGTACAGCAACATGTAACTTCGTAACCCAATCAGGGTCTCAAGCGACCCTGGGTCGCCACAGCTGTGACCTCGACCGTTCTGCAGATCCACCTGTAGCCATCGTAGCCTGTCTGTTGTTCTGGAGCCCAGCCACCACCTCTAACACAAAAACAGAAGGGGTGCATTGTAACTGAGTTCAGGTACAAGCAACAAAAGATGCCACTTAACCTGTTTGAGTTTGCCAGGCTATAAGCTCAATTTGATTTTAAGTTGCGGTCACATTAGCAATATTTTGCAGGGAAAAAAGTAATGATGAAGCACTGCTCACACAGAAGTCACTTTCAAACCAAGTAACTTTGCGTTGCTTAATGTGGCAAATCCCCATGACCAACTTGACCGTGTTGTGAAATTTGACAAGGAAATCTTTCACCATCGTGTGAAATTTCTGATTGCGTAGATTCTGATTGAAAGGAATTCACGAGAATTCACTGAACAATTGTAACTGTCACTGCACTTTTAACTAAATATTTACACAAAAGTATAATCACTACAATGACTTTTATGAATACAAAAAGTGATGAATTGTGAATATATTCCAATTGGTTCATTTGAAGTGAACTCTTAAAGAAGTATTTCACTAAAACAAACTGTTTGAAACCTATTGATGACACTCATCAACTTACAGAGCTGTGTTTACAGTAGACTTAATTCATTCACTATTGTTTCAGACCACACCATGCAAATGGACATGAAGAAATGACGTCCCAAAACTTCTTGACAGAAAGAAACCTTGGACGTTTTAACTTTATGCCAGCTCACTTGTGCACAGCACAATGTTAAAAAGCAACAAAACATTGTGTTGACAAGCTAGAATGCTATTTATAAGAAAAGCTAGCAAGCTAATGATAAAACAACTCTTTGAAAACGGATACTGCCATGGAAATGTGCATTGCTACTTTTGGCTAGCTTCTGCTCAATGCTGTAGTTAATTAAGACACGTCCTTCATTAACAAAAGCTAAACTTTTAATTACAGGAAGAAAATATATTTGAAGCATTGAGCAGCCAGCCAAGCCTCAACTTCAGACTGAGCCGCCAAGTGATCTTCTTTTAAGTCTGTCTGTTCACACTAATTAGCTCAGTAAATCTAACTTACATTGGCACTGTATCTATTAAAAGGCTAAGCAAATAGACAGCAAACCCAGCACTAGTCATAGCACAAGGAGCTGCTCCACTAACACAGCCATACTGAGCCAAGCAGGTCTGTTTCACATGGGTGTTCCTGTCGCTGTCAGGCAATAATTGACTGTTTGGTCTTCTTTGACCTGTAGGTCAACTAAATTCCAATCAAATCCATTCTAAAAGGCTGAGTAATGATGGCTAATACTCTATCACAAGTTGTACTGGGTATTTATCCCTGCTGTGCCATATCAAATGACAGAAATTCATTTTGAATGAACTGGAATGGACTCCAGCATGGACTAGACTGATGCTGTAAAATGTATTTTTATGGTCTTACCGTTAACATTTAAATAGAAATACTTCAAGGAACCATGTAAATACCATGGTAAATAAAAGAATTATTCAGTGCCATCATTTATATCAAAATTACTAAGGTATTAGCATCACTGTACAATTCTGCCAATGAAAGTAATTTTATAGAATTCTAATAGAATTACTTGGGTACATTTTCACATTTTATGCTGGGATTACTCACCATCTCTTCTGTTGAGCTTGGCAAAATATGGCAACTGACTGTCGGAGGAAGATGAGGAGCTCTGGAATGGCGTGGGAGGGAGAGCAGAAACCAGTGGCCCATTGCAGTGATCTAGAACAACAGGAAATAGATTAACCAATCAGAGTGGACATTCAAGGTTTGTGAATGAGTGGATTATTCTGGTTTAGAATGCCGCTTTCATAAACCAATCAACTCCAAATGGATAACAGATCAAGTCCTCTCTTTGCATTTTCCTCATTTTCCCCTTCACCCTAGGAGGCATAAAGTGGCGTGAATGTTTCAAATCTAGTAATTGTAATTGTTAACACCCTCAACCTTGGCTGAAGATACCAGTTTACTGGACCAGAAGAAAGCAGTATGTGATACACATGGGGTGAACTTCATTCATCCAGCAAAAAGGGGACTTTCAGCATCCACTCCTCAGGTTAATGTTGGAGCAAGATAATGATGAGAAAGAAAGAGCAGAAAGGAGAGAGAGTGAGAAATCTGACAACAGCTCTCATTTCAATGTTTGAGAAAGCCACACCGATTTCTCAGCTAATTAACCTTTCAAATGCTTTCTGAATGAGCCTGACATCATATAGCTTCACTCATGGAATTGCAAATTTATTCCAGACCAGGCAAAAGCTGAGATGGGGAGATGAGAGGGAGAAAGGAAGAGATAAAGAGATGGAAAAACATGAAATAGCGAGTATCCATGTAAGGTCATAGGAAGGATAGAGACCGGTAGCTAGCCCCATCTCCTCTCTAACAACGACTTTGAGAGACAGAGATACCTGAGCCAAAATGAAACATCCTCTGCTGGCTCAATGGTATATTTAGTTTGGGAAAAATCCTAATAAACAGGCTACATCCGAAGCAGGTTTCCTCCAGACGAAGCCATTTAAAACCCACCCCATGATGCATTTTTTCAACAGGAGCCCCTTACTGACTATCTTTTCCTCTGCAAGCCTGTAAAGTGGGCAAATTGAGCAAGTGATGTTAGTGAAACTCATAAATATGAAATGATGGGAATAACTGACAGGGGCTTCCGTTTCTACTTGTGGTGATGGTCTTGTGGAGGAGAACGGTAGCATTAGTCCACCAGCGGAAAGAGACCAGATTAGATTTTTCCTTGAGCGGAAGGGAAGTGAAAATTACCTAGTGGCTGCCAAGCACCTGGTGCTCTGATGGTACAAGAGATGGGAATCGATACAGCATGACTATAAACCAGCATCTTCATTTCTTGAGATGTTTGTGGGCACTTGCACATGGGGCATAGCTCTGATGGAGCATTTGATGGACAGGAATGTGTACAACTCTTTTGAGGGGAGGAAAGACACGTGTCCATTTGAAATCATGCAGGATTTCTGAAAACACTAATGGATCCTACTCTGGTTAATGTTGCAGCAAAGTTTGAAATGTTCTTAACTTTCGGTTGGATGCCAGATTGTCATTTTCCAAAAGTTTTTTTTCTACAACCTTGCGATATGCTATCCCCTTTGAAACAGCTGATTCGCCACTCTTACAAAACTACAAATCTGTTTGTTACTGGTGTAACTTTTGGTTGTATGACTGAGTGCCACTTACGCTGGCCCTGTCTTCTTCTACATCTTTGCAATGCACAATGCCATATTTTTTTATTTATTTAATCCTTTATTTTACCAGGTAGGCGATTGAGAACAAATTCTCATTTACAACGCTGACCTGGCCAAGATAAGAAACATGTGCAAGACAACATAGTGTTACATAATAAATACACAGAACACAGGAGTGCAAATTTATAAAATTACAGTAAAACACAATAAGGCAATACCGGTATCAAAAAACAGGATAAGATATATGTGAGTCTGTTAAGCAACATAATTAAGACATATTATGACATAGCTGAAAATATTTTAAGATTAAAAAACAAATAAATAATTTTACTGAATATATAAGGTGTATCTTATTAAAAATCTATCTAACCAATATATCATTTAAGAGCATGGATTGTATGACCGCAATTATGGAGAGGAGCATTTGAAGACAATTAACAAGTACAAAGATCGGTCAGATGCTCAGAAAGGAGTAGTTTAAAAGCAACTGGTGATATGAGTGTTTCAAGTTTTAGGTTTTGTAATCCATTCCAGTCATTGGCTGCAAACTGGAAGGATTGGCGGCCGAATGTTGTGCAGACTTTCGGGTGACTAAGGCAATATACCTACTAGATCGTAGACTGCGAGTAGGTACAGCAATAGTAACTAGACAACTTAAATACAGCGGACTTTACCAAGCAAAGACTTGTAAATAAGTTGGTACCAATGAGTTAAAGCCGCATAGTTAATGACGCCAACCAACAATGCATAGAGCTCACAGTGGTGGGTGTTGTAAGGAGCATTTGTAACAAAAGCGTATGACACTATGATAGATCACGCCCAGTTTTTCAGCAGAAAATTTGGGGCAGTTCTATAAATAACATCACCAAAGTCAAACATTGGAATGATAGTCATTTTCACCAAAGCCAGTTTGGCAGCATAAGTAAAAGAGGCCCTGTTGGAAAAGAAAACCAATTCTCGATTTAATTTTAGATCTTAGTTTGTTAATGTGTGGCTGGAAGGAGAGAGAACTGTCTAACAAGACACCTAGATATTTATATGTATCAACATATTCTAACTCAGACCCATCCAGCTGGTGATGTTAGGTAGACAAGCAGGTATTGGCAACTGAGCATTGAAAAGCATACACTTAGTTTTACCAGAATTTAATAATAACTGAAGATTTTGAAAGGAATATTGAATAGAATTGAAACTCTCCTGAAGATTTTTAAGCACGGTATCTAACGAAGGGCCTGGCGTGTACAGGATGGTATCATCTGCATAAAGATGAATCTGAGAGTCACCAGCAGCAAGAGCCACATCATTGATGTAGAGGGAGAATAGAGTCGCCCGAGAATCGAGCCCTGTGGTACCCCATAGAGACAGGCATGGGTCCCGACAACAAGCCCTCCGATTTAACAGCTGGACCCTGTCGGAGAGATAGTTGGAAAACCAGGCAAGGCAATCATGGGAGAAGCCCAGGCTATTGAGTCGGCTGATGAGAACACAGTGATTAACCGAATCAAAAGCCTTGGACAGGTCGATGTAAACGGCTGCTGAGTATTGCTTTTATCAATGGCGGCTATGATGGTCATTCAGAACCTTTAGGGTAGCCGTGGTGCAGCCATGACCAGCACGGAAACCAGACTGCATAGCAGAAAGAGTACGATGGGATTCCAGATGACTGACAATTTGTTTATTGACCAATTTCTCAAAAACTTTGGAAAGACAGGGTAAGATGGATATTGGTCTATAGCAGTTAGGGTCGAGGGTGTCTCCCCTTTAAACAGAGGAATGACTGCAGCGGTTTCCAACTCTCGGATTTCAGAAGATAAGAGAGAGAGGTTAAATAGACTGGTGATGGGGCAGCAATAATGTTTGCAGATAATTTAAAAAAAATGAGTCCAGATTATCCAGCCCAGCTGATTTGTAAGGGTCCAGCATTTGCAGTTCTTTCAATACATCGGCTATCTGGATAGGAGTAAAGGAAAAATGTGTGGAAAAATGTGTGAAGGGAGCTGAGCACAGGGGTGTTGTGACTGTAGGGCAGCTAGCTTGAGGCAGTATTTAGATGAAAGGCATGGCGGCTTCAGTGAAATGCTTATTAAAATTCTCTAATATCTTAACCTTATCTATAGTAACAATATTATCAAATTTTAGAGCTGAAGCCAATCAATCCACAGCACTCACTTATGCAAACTCAGAAGTGCCCTAACTCTGTGGTTATCCACAAATGTTATTCAGCGACTGGAATGTTTTGACCTTTAGGTCTTTATCTGGCTGAAGAGGTCAAGGTTAAAAACCACTGCAGTTGATAAATGAAATTTATGGATACCTGGAGAGGTTTTCAGAGAATGTGGATGTGTCGATGTGGATCCATTAGTCTGGAGGGCATTATGCATTGCAAGGATGTAGGAGGAGGAAGGTTCTAAGAAAGTGATGCACCATCAGGCAACAGAAGTTGCTGCAAAATACTCAGCATTGAGTGCCCTTTACCTATCCTAAGTTGGATACATACAATTTTTTCTACAATACATCCATGACTACATAAGACACTACATGGGAAAGATTGGAATCAACATCCAAGGTCATGGTCTCAACACCAAATAAGTTTTTGCAGAATACTCAAAGTCCAAATAATGAGTTGTTTCAGTATAGCCTACATTTTTAGTCTTCAGAAATAAAGTTCTCCAGAGGGGCTGGGTGGGAATATTGCTCAGAAATTGCTCTTTCTTAGCTCAGAAGACATAAAGAAATGGGCTTTCAGTCATGCATCAACGCTTCTCCTAGAATACAAAGGTGGTCTTCACAGGTACCTTCATCAACCTTTCAAGATGAGAAATGCTGGAGTTCATATTGAGATCTCTAAATTTTGGTTAAATTCATGGGTTTGACAAATCTGAGCATATAGTTTGAGACATTGTTGAGATCTTTTTCTTGGGAGCACAATCTGGGGACAAGAGACATAAACCACTCTTTTGCTCTCCATTTAGTCTAGTTTCTGTTTAGGAGAAACAATAGAAAAGTTAACAAAGAGTGATTTTATCTTTTCTATTGTCTAATCAGTTAATCAAGGAAACAAAATCTACATGAATTTATATATAAAAAACACTACCTATTTCAACTCTGACTTCTGCCAATCATCAGAATAACAATTTATTCTAATCAGATACAATGACCTGATTGCTGCATACATAATTGGTTAATCATGCTAATATTAATCTCAGTTTAGCTTATTAATTAGTGGAAATGAAGTGTACTCATGTATGCATGTAATTAATAAAACTGTTTAATGAATCAAGAACAGTGCTCACTTTTTAATAACAATTCATGACAAGAGCGAAATCCAAAGGATGTTAGCGACACAGAGCTGCGTGTTGAACTGTAAAAAACATTGTTTTTCCTCCATTTGACAAACACACTATGCGTAATTGTTTCTACCGGGATCAGACGGATGCTTCGGCATGAATACGAAGAAGGGTTGAACGGTGGGGAGATTACATTTTTATGTTTACCTGGAAATTCTCCTAGTCAGCAATGCCAGATCTACTGACATATGCATGCTGCGAAATTAATGTTTATGGGAGGAAAACAACTCAGCAGCACTGGTATTAGCTTGAGGATAGGTCGCCTAATCTACGCTTTGCTTGCTAGACAGTCAGATGGCACAAAATGTTTGCATTGTAACAAAGAGTTGGTTGTTATTCAGAAACGTTTACAAAAGCAAGCTCTCAGAATCATATAAAACATCCATTTGACATTACTAACTCAATTCTCTACTGTTCGTTACTCCTTGGAGTGTTTAAGACTCAAACCTTTTAAGCAAATGCTGTTTGAAAGAACACGTATGAGGCTATTAGTGGATGCAAGAATCCAAGAAATAGCATTTCTAAGCCGAGTTTTTTTCCTTCTCCCGTGGTATTCTTACGCTTTATTAGACGTAAAGCAGCCCGTGCAAACCCAGCACGACAGTCCATTTTTCCTGACCCCAGCTGCGCTTTTAAGAGTCCGCACCTTTAATGGAATCCTGGATGTCCCAGTGCATCTGCGCTGTGACAGAACATGTGATTTCTAATGCAGTTTTAAAGAAGCTTTTCCCACATTGAACTGGTGCCTCCAACAAACTTTTCCAATGGAGGCAAAAAGAGGGAAAGGGGATGGGGTGGTTAGATGGAAGCAGAAAATGCAGAATGCCTAGACATCTGTGAACGGACACCTACATCCTGTAGAAAGTGTGAAACATTCATTTAAATCCTGTTGGAGAGTTTGCACGGTCCCGAAGTGTCCCAGATCTTTTGTACACAGAACACAATCCGTCCCTCTGTGGATTAAAGCTTTCTTTTCCAAGACCAAAACTTGTATTGAGACACTAGTTAGTAAGCCAAAGTCTTTAACATTTAAAAGTAGTGAAATCGTAACGTATGAGATTCCATTTGACTTAAATGAAGGCACTAGTTAGAAAAAAAGCCAGAAATGTTAGACAGCAAATGAATTAAATTAAATGACACTAAACTATTAAATAAATGAAACATGATAACAGTTAATCTACCTCAATATTCAAGAAGAATATTATACTTCTAAATTAACTAAATGGCAACAAAAGCTATTTATTTCATAAACAAAATGAAAATGAATAACAGTTACAAAACAATTTTTTTTTCAATCTGCTATTTGCTTCTATTAAATAAACAAACAAACAGTTAAGTTTATAATCTTTTGTATTGCAAAACCAAGAAACTGCATAACTTCCAAAAAAAAAAAAAAAAGCCATAATTTGACAAGCTTCTACAACAATTGTTTATAACACTGAAGTTTTTTTTTTTACATTAAAAGTTTATGTATACAGACAAATCAACTGCAAAACAATTATATGGTGCTATCAAATCATTTCTGTAAATTCAAAGCTGGTACATTTAATGATTGCAGAAATTACACACTTACGAAAAAAAAAAAAAAAAAAGATACTGATCTGAAGAACCTACAGGTACCTACCAGACTTTTTCAATCTCAAAAGCACCTACAGCCAACTTTAAACCTCTATCTAGTGCAAAATAGGCTCTAAATCATCATTCTAACACCCCTCTCCTTGCTATGTGATAATGAATTATCATTCTCAACACGCTTTAAGTAGTTTAAGAGTTGTGGATCATTCCTGAGCCCTGAGAGGGTTTAATCTTGCATGTAAAGATAAAACCAAGACCAACATCTGTAGATTAAACAGCCAGAGGATTCTGCCATGTTTTTTTTTTTTTAACCATTTTAACTGATATAATGTGGATTGATAATCGCTAACAACAACAACAACAACAACAATAATATAATAATAATAATTATTATTATTAAAACATGTATAAATTATTTAGTTATTTAGTATTATTAGCAGCATTTTAATTAGAAAAATGCTATAATAGTAATAGCTTAGTATTAAATTTTACTATATATCATTATTTGTATATTTAAATGAAAATGCTAAATTACATATATTTGTAATTAAATAATATAATATTTATAATTATTATTTATTATTGTTTTATCATTTTAGTGTAAAACTACAAAACAAAATAATAAAATAAAATGATAAAACAATTCAGAAAACCATGTAACGCCCTCTTTTTTTCCACAACAGCACTTCAAATTTAGATATGTCCCATTTACATTCACACCTCAGACCCCTAGCCTCTATCTCACAGCATTTTGGGTAATTAAAATGACTGGCCAGCTTCTGCCCCCTCTTCAAGCTTGGCATTTAGCACTGACCTGATTTTACTAGCGGTTGCCCATGGCAGCAGGGCTGATGTAATAGAGGAAAATGAAAGAGAGGCTATTATTTAAACCTGACAGCGACACAGAGAGACTCTTCACTTCCATTGTGACACTCTACACTCTCCTCAGCAGGTAGAACACAACGAGAAGAGCCTAACAAAGCCGGGTAATTTACAGTCACCTATTTAACTGAGGATTCGACAGCAAGATGAGACTAATACACTATGGAATATGAATGGAATATTGGGAGATGTAAACATAAAAGTCAATCCAGCCACACTGTTCGACATTTTTGTTTGGTTTAAAGGAACAAAACCAAATTCTTTCATTATTTAGATATACATGTTGCTCCAAACTTGTGTGCTGAACCTACAGTATATGCCGTTCAGAGTAAATAATGACAGAATTGCACCGTTTACAGCAATTTTCCTATCGTAAAACAACCCTAAAGCACAAAGAACTCCTTCATTCATCACACACACACTGTTTCTAAGAGTTTATGCTGAGAAACTCAGTTAGATCTTGATTGATTTGGAGTCAGTTCAGAGATGTTTGAATGCAGTTCATGCTGAGAGCATGTACATGTATCTATTGACATTTCAGTGAAGAGAAAAGAAATAGTTTCTTTGAATAACAATTTACATTCTGTGTTTATCTCATACAAACCTATTCTACGACCTCAGAAAATGTGCTGAATGAGTCATACAGAGCACTTTTATGCTTTTACACTCATTTATGGTGAAAGAGCAGCCTGAACATTCGCTAAATAGCTCTTTTGTTGTTGTTGTTGTTGGTGGTGTTTTTTTTCTTTCCCTGGAAAACAACCTCAAACTTGTGTGTTTTGAATCGATTTGAACTATTCGCTTTACATAAAGCTCAATAACAATGATTTGCAGTGCTAACTGCAACAACACCATGTTCCTGCAGCGCCCCATGATAGTAACTATAGTAAAACACAGATATGAAGATATAATCTACTCTCTCTGTCGGATAGGTAGATGATTTGCACTATGGGAATGTTCGAAATTGCTTCCACACTCATTTTAAGTTCATGCAGAACACCACACTTAAAATAGCAATAACAAGACATCTTAGTGTTTTGGAATATGGACTCACTGAATGTGAATAATTGACACATGAGTTTAAAATACAGTTAAAAAAAAGTCTTGATCATATTTATCAGGATTTAATCAAGAAATTGTATTTATAGTATTTGTATTGTATTTTATTTTTTATTCATTTATTTTAAAACTGGGATATTTGGAAGCAACTCAACTTCAATGCCTTTGACATTACAGAAATTTCACGGATTATAGTTTACACAAGAATCTGGAAGTATGACAAGTTTAAACATTAATAATGTAATAGCTGAAGCTGCTTAGTACATATGTGGCAGATATAGCTCAGTGTATTACACTGTTGCAGTTTTTTCCCTTTGGTTAACACAGCAGTCTTGGAAAACAAACTTATCGAGGCCTCTGAATGGTCATTGACTTAAACAAACAGCACCACACAACCAAGACACCATCAAAGCTATGGAGATGTGTTTACTCAACCTTTCTTTCCACTGATCAGAGCGGGAACATCTCCGCGCTGTTTCATGATGGGTGTGGGATGCCGCAGAACTTTCCTGGGATATTTTTGAAACACCATTAGCGGCTTGTTATGAGTTTCTTGTGCTTTGGATGATATTTACGGTTATGGAGCATATGTTTGGCAGACTAAACGCCCACTAACACAGACTGAACAGCATCTCATTAAGGGAAGATACATTAAAGGAGTCTGTTTTTCAAGAGTAAACATCAGCTGGGTTCATGTTTATCATCACCGCTTTTACTTTGATGGATTAGATCCATCAATCATCGAATCACGGTTCTCTGAGGGGTGACGGCTGGAGGTTCCTGGTTGTGGTGTGTGTTTCAGTGAATATGTTAAATATCTTTGATAAACTTGGGAGATTTTCTTTGCATGTGACTTTTCGGAGTTTGTATACTGTATGTCTGTCTACTCATTCAAAAGGTTTTAAGTTCATGTATATTCCGAGAGGCAACAATGAGAACTTTTCACTAGTGGCATAAAGTTTAGTCCTTGCTGCAGCTTATTATGTTTAAGAGCCCACTTGACATGCAAAGTGACTGATCTCAGTTCAGTTTGTTTTATGCACCCTCAAGATGATTTGAAATAGATTTTCCAAAGTACACTGAAAAATAAAATAAAAACGTGTGTGATTTAAATTACTATAATTTTTACTCAGAAATTGCTAGAAAATTTTACAAATAATTACAAAGAAATGGCAAGTAACACGCTGAAAATTGAGTGAAAAGAAAAATAACAAAGGTTAATAGATTATGTTTTTAAGAAAATATTATTCTTTGAAGTTATAAATAAAAGTGAAGAGTGTACCACATTAACAGATTAGCATGGAAGAAATTTGTTCACATTTTGCACAACAGTCTTTTCAAATGATTATAAAGAAAACACAACAATCAAAAAGAAAAGAAAAACTAAAAAATTATTAATTAATAATTGTGTTATATTAACTTTATTAACAACATTTATTTACCTAGAAAACATTCTCATGCCAAAAAAAAAATAATCTACCAGTTTTATTTTTCTTCACTTTTTAAAATATTTGTTTGCTATTTTAAAAGAACTGTAAATTTTAGTAAATTTAAGTACAAAGTCTTTGATTTGTTTGCTACTTTAAAAGTCTACATTTTACGCCAATTTAAGTGCAAACTGTGATAAATCTCAACTTCTGCTAAACAACATTCAGGATTGGATGATTAGCAAACGAAGCTTAAATGTGATCAACATTTTGTGCACTTCAGGAAGTCACGCATGCTAACCAATCAGACTAGCGATTTCAGAGTGTGAAACTGAAACTACTAAAACAGTATTTTAAGCAAAATTTGAGTTTTTGAATTTTTTTCTGGGGAGGATGTTACTCAAAAACAAATGTGTCTTTCTACTTAAAATTTCCAGGATTAATTTAATGCGTTCTTGTAATTACGCATTACAATCATTTGTGAAACTTACAGCATTTCTCTGTGAAAATATTTTCAAATGAAATTACTAAACCATTTGTACTTCAGCCCGTCAGTCTGGTTATATTTAAAAAAATTGCAACTTTAAATACAGCAGCCTACATTGCTAAGCAGCTGTTTGTCAATATGACGCTCTTACCAGAATATGAACAGAAATTGTTATTTCACTAGTACCAGCAGCAACAAACCAACAGGGGCCCCTGAAGAGGAATTCAGACTTGATAACTTATCTTTTGATTACTGGTTCAGAATTTCCTATGGAATTAGCCACTTATTAAAACCAAGATGTTCCTCGGATCTCTCAGAAAGACTTAGAATCTTTTCCTTTTTCTTCATCTTCCTCTCATTTTCTTTTCAACCCACGCATCATTCAGAATAGATTTTCTGGCATTTATAAACGCCTTAAAATACCCAATGGCCTGTCGTGATAAACACTCATCAGCAGTGAAAATAAGACAGAGGTACATGGACTAAAGGACATTTACGAGCAGGACAGGAGTAGGTGGGTGAAGTGGGGTGTGGGGGTGTTGTTTGTCTTTAACTTCTAAGGTCAGGCTTTACAGCACTATGGATCTGCCTCTTGTTTGGGGCCAAAATTACAGCTGACACATGTGCTGACAAGATAGAGCCAATTATTGAGTTAGACAATGATCTACTGTATAGTACAAGCATGGCACTTTTCTTTTCCTAGACAAGGAGAGAGAGCGCTTTGAGAGCTTCAAGGCCAGATGAGATGCCTTAACTGTCTATGAACCAGTTTGTTTTTGTTCTCTCTCATACTTTGAAACATGTAAGCAGAATTAACAGCATAACTTAATTTTTCCATCAAAACAGATCTCAACTGGTGGGTCGCTAACCAAAAAGTGTGTTGCATTGTAAAGAATAAATTGCAAATCATGCATAATTTACACAAGCTCAAAAAGACCAAATCTGTACCATGAATTGCTATTGATCTCAAATATTGTGAATCAAAACCTCAATATGATTTTTGCAAATTCATCAAGGACTGATTGGGTTCAAGTGTTAAAGAAGAGTAAAAAAGTGTATGCACAAAATGTTTTCATCCAAAAGATCAATGTTTGATTTCAGTCACCACTTCTTGATGAACGTAACATTCGGATCTGGATTTGGAGAAATTGACTGTTTTGGCTTAGGGCTGTCAAATATTGCAAATTAAAACTCGATATGATTTTTGCACAAATTCATCAAGGACTGATTTGGTGCAAAGGGTTAAACAAGAGTAAAAACTAAAATAAAAAAATAGTGTATACACAATGTTTTTTTAATCTAAAAGATCACTTATTGATTTTAGTTGCCACTTTTTGATGAACATAACATCTGGGTCCAGAGAATATAACTGTTTTGGCTGAGAACTGCAAATATTGCAACAAAAAAAATCAATATGATTTTTGCAAATTCATCAGGGACTGATTTGTGCAAATGGTTAAGCAAAAGTAAAATAGTTTATATGCAACTTTTTAATTTTTTTATTTTTTATCAAAAACATCAATATTTGATTTTAGTCACAACTTCTTGACAAACGTAGCACAAACCACAGCTCTACGACCTTCATTTTACAAGCTTTATTCTACGATCTACAACATTTTTTAACACTTTAAGAACAGAAGAAGGTCCAGGCAGTTTTTTTTCTGGGTCTGGGACTTTACAGATTAGGTAATTAAAAAGATAAATTTGACTTTTTGGCTGAACGCTTTCAAATATTGGGAATCAAAATCTCAATATGATTTTTGCACAAATTCATCAAGAGCAGATTGGGGTTCACAGGGTTAAAATAAGAGTAAAATGGTACTCAAATACTGCAAATCAAAACTCAACATGGTTTTGTGCAAATTCTTCTAGGACCGATCGGGTTCACAGGGTCAAACAAGAGTAAAGGTGATTCATACACAATGTTTATATCTGAAACATCAACACATTTAGGTCATGAAGCACCAATCTTTATTTTAATGATTTAAGAGCAGAGTAAGGTCCCAGGCTTTTTTTTTTTTTTTGAAGTCTGGACTTTTCAGATCATATAATTAAAAGGAGTAGCTGACATTTTGACTGAGTGGTGTCAAATATTGCAAAATCAAAACATTTTTTATTTTTTTCCTGGAAATTTGGTTTGAAGGGTTAAATAAGAATGAAAATGGCTTACGCACACATTTTTTTTTCGTCTGAAATGTCAATATTTGATTTCAGTTGCCACTTGTTGGCTAACATACCATTTGGATGTGGAAGCACCAACCAAGGCTCTACAACCTCTTTATTTTCACGATTTAAGAGCAGAATGAGGTCCCCGCTGATTTTTCAAGTCTAGACCTTCCAGATCAGGTAATTAAAAGCAGTAATTGACTTTTTCAGATGAACGCTGTCAGGCATGTTCGATCAAAGCGAGGGAAATCTAGGCCACCAACTACAGACTCTCTCAAAGACACTTTCCCTCATTATATTTAATAGACTGCACTGTTTTCACCTCACAAGAATACATATCTCCAAATCACTCACAAACAAAACTAAATAAAGTATATGGAGGTGTTGTTATTTTCAGTACTGGTTTCTAGGCCTCGCTCCAGTTCCGCATTTCATTACGAGACTCACTTCTATCTATTTGCAATCTGTTGTATGAAGAGTTTGTTAATTATAATTTGTGCAACCTAATGGGTTATGAGAACGCGCGTTAGTGCGGTTATTAATATCAGCAAATTGCTCGCTTAACCACAGATGGTTTGCAGCCTGCAACGCCCTGCAGCCTTCTGTTATATCTCTAATCTATATATTATCTAACACTAATATTTATTTGGCCAGAAAGGCACTACTAATTATGCGCAAACATGAAGCCATTTCCAGTCAAGGATGAGGTGCTTTTGAGGTTATAGTTGATAATGGATCAAACAGAACATGACGGCCAATCAAAGCTGATATTAAAAATAAATAGCCATTTGATTTGCCAATTCAAGCTTTGTATTTTGAAATGCAATTCTCAGTTCATACTGGTCATCTCAGATTCAATGATTTTGCACAAGCTTGTGGAGTTGAAAGCTGGAGTTGAAAGACATTAAATACAGTATGCATATAACCACACACAAACGATATGTGTATGTAATTAACTCAAGTGAAATTAAAAGACAATCTCTCCCACATTATATATAATTTGTTTTAGCAAATTGAATAATCAAAAAAGATCTGTCGCTTTTACAATTAAATTATATAATGTTAAATCAAAAGTGTCTATCTATAATTTTATATAATATCTATATAAATTATAAAACTAAAAAAAGCCCATCTATCTATGTATTTGTATATCTAGATGTAAAACATATTATGAGATTAAATATTGTTTTTTTATCAAATTAAAATATTAAATCATTTTAAAGAATGATATCATAACGGATAATGGTGAATTTCTAACATTAAATTAACTGTCAAGGCACCAGTTGCTACCCACAAGCATGGCCTGGATTCCAACCTGCCAAGTTTTTTTATGAATGTTATGTTTAGACTCATATGCAAATGCAACATAAGGGATTTGCATATTCATGTTGGACAACCCCGAGTGCCTAACCAGAGTCTGAGGCAACAAATCTTCCTCAGAAAGTAATGTAAATCTCAATTCAGCAGATATATTTGACTTATATTAACAAGTGTGGAAATAAGTTTTGCCAAGTGTCACCTGCCTGCTCTATTTTTATTTCTTTGGATGGTAGGTTGACACATTTTCTTAAATCGAACCATTTAAAATCAATCCACCAAGTATGAATCAACCAAAAAGCGAAGCGTGGATCTTAAATAACCTGTGGTGGTATACCACAAATGTGCAAATTTGTGAAATTATAGGCTTTTAAATTGTGATTACGATTATTTCCAAAGGCATTTAGTCCTAATGCTAAACTTTTCTTTCAAGCTTTCAAGTTATGTCCTTCTACGAATTACATAAATCTTTATGAGTGCCACTGATGGTATGTGTAAGGCCCTTGAATACGGCGCAGACTCGTTTGGATGTCAATGGCATTACAAATTGATCTATACGAGGAAACAGCGCCGCCTAACGTTCAGAAATCTATCTGAAGTGGACAACAGAAGTCTCTCTTTAGATTTTTCTGATCTATTGATTAACTATAGCTCCTAAGACATGTTTCATGCATTTGCTTCCTAGACTTTAGGAAGTAAAAAAAAAAAAAGAAAAACCGGTTTCAGTGGCAGCATCTTAAACATGCATTTAATTAAATGCACTGCCTACAGAGATGCATGGATAACAAAAAATAATGCATGTGTACTATAATCATTCTGACAGCTGTACAACGCTTCCAAATCACAACCGACGGAGTTTTGTGCCTGCAACTTGAAATTTAAGTATAATCCTGAAAAAGAAAGAAAAAGGAACATCTCACTATTACAATTAGTCAAGTCAAGTCTGCTTTATTGTCAATTCTTCCACATGTACAGCACATGTAGTATTTCTACTACTACGTTCTAAAGTATAATTGTTGTAAATGCTACATATAGTAGGGCTAATATTGCAACTTCATGCAATCAGATCCTGAAAATAACAGATATATGTACACATAATATTTAGCAGGTAAAACTATTCATATATATATATATATATATATATATATATATATATATATATATATATATAAATATATATATATATATATATATATTGAAAATAGTTGACATTTTATAATACTTAAAATATTAAATTTTAAATAAAATGCAAAAATATAAGCACAACATTAATATACATTTTAAATATATAGAACAATAAATAATAATAAAAATAATGGAAATAATTTTACATTTTGAAATGTATTATTATTATTATTATTATTATTATTTTATTTATTTATTTTAACTAAGATACTGTATGCAAATAGGCTACTCACAGTTGTTTGCTGCCAGTGTGGTGGGTACGCGCACAGGAGCGCGAACGCGTGGAAACTCAGCGCGTCCATCAGCACCACCTTCGTTACCTCTCCAAACGCACAACAACGCTTATCCAAGTTGCACTATATTCCCAGCCAGCGTAAAATAGGCTCCAAAAGCCAGTTCTTGTCCGGCTCGGGATCGGCTCCAGCGGCTCTTCTGCTAGTCTGTCCAGTGGTGAATCAAACGAGACACTCCCCATAGTTCCTCTTAAAGACATACGTTAGGCTCTTCCACGAGAGTCTACGCACACTAAGTTTTGGCGGGGTTTGCCTGGGTGTCTTCAGATCTGCTTCATATTCCGAACTGTACTGGTCCAGCTGAACTCGAGAAGATACTGAGGTCGGAATGAGACTTTGTGCGTTTTGATGCGCGCGAGCCAGCAGACACAGCGTGGAGAGGTTATGCGCTGTGAGCCGAATGATACGATCTGTGGAGAGCAGTTGAGTTTTGGAGAGAGAGAGAGAGAGAGAGAGAGAGAGGAGAGGAGAGAGATGATCTCAGCAGCACATATGTGAACAGCTCTCACTGACGCGCTCCAGTTTTCACACGACGCTTGAAGCACATCAGGTATAAACGTCTGTAACATCTATTTTTTGGCGGTATGTTTCTCAAATCTTAATATAATACTCTAATATTTCTCTGATACACAGCAGTTTGAAAATATACATCTAACACTGTGTAATTAATATCAAGTAAATGGTGGCTTTGATGTTTCTCAAAATATAAAAAAGTGAGGAAAGAATAGCACAAAATTTGGCCTTTAATGGAAAGAAACGAGTTCAAATTGACACTTTTGGTAACCTTTCACATTTTAACGTCTGTTTTTCGCGCAGTACGAGTCTCAAATCTTCATATTCTCGTATCTGTCTGCTGCATATTAGTTTAAAATCTACATCTAATTCTTATTTAGAAATGCAATTGTAAATATCAAGTACAGAATAACCTGCTGCACTGGTGTTTATCCTAAAATTCATTAGGGAGACAAAAAACATGTACAGATAGTGGTTATACATTAAGTTTTTTCTTTCCACTGCACAATTTTCCTACTGTTTTTCTATGTAAAGAAGACTCCCAGGTCTCGCTCATGACACTGCGTCTAAAAAAGCATGTCTAGACCTTGGTTTTCCATTCCACTTCCGAATCTTGTGTTTTTGACCACAAAATGGCTTTCTGTGTTAATATAAGAATTCGGATAGAACAGTGCATATATGTTGGTCTTTATTGAGAATAACTTCAATTTCAAATTGAGACTTGAGTTTATATTTGTTCATATTTGGCTTACTATATATTGGTTTAAGACAGTGTTTTGACCAGCCTGATCTCATGATGAAAACATGGGAACTTTTTGCGAAATGCTAAAGCCATACCAATAAGTACAAATCACTGCTTTCTCCAACAGAAATGAACACTAGAGGCGTAAAACAGTGGGCACTTGTAATTGTTTTCTTACACAGTTATGATTACAGCTCCATATGTTTCGCTTTCTGACATAATAAGCTTGCTTCGGTAGCTCACCCGCATGGAATTGGACTAAAGATGCGGAATCCTTGGGTATGAATCTCGTGAAAATCATGACTCACGACGAAAGAAATGAAAAATGAGAGATCGAAAACAAGCTAAACGGCAGGTTTATGATTGTGTTTTATGTCACAATCACTTTTGTTCATACTATGGGGTATGTTTAGGTCTAGAGCAGATGGTATGTTATTTTAAAACATCATGGAGCATTAGAGTCATAGCCCACTCAACAGACATTTCGAGTTGAATCTGCGGTGACGACAAAACCAATGTTACATAAACGCACTCATAGTACGCTTCATCTATTCAGGGGAAAAACTGAACACTCTTTTAGCACCACTCAGTGGACATTTCACATGAAATATGTCACTAAACGCATACATGGTGCTACTGATTTGGTCTTGCAACAAACTTCCCACAGGTGCGTTTTGTCATGAGATCAGGCTCGTATGAAAATATTTTCTGTGAGTTTAGTGGTTGTTTCAATCTGAGACTAGAGTAAAGGCCTCCATTTTCTCTCCTTTCACTCCTTGTCCTTTCAAGGACGTTCCAGTAGCTAAATAGACTGCTGACTGAAAACCATACTGAAACTCTAAAAATCAAGTGAAAATACAGTTTATCTACTAATTTACAAACCCAAGGCTTTCTACCTGAAAAAAATGTTGTCTGCAAACTCAGAGATTAGCATCGCTATACCATCCGCTTTCCTCCAGAATGCTAATGCGATGCATTTCCTTTGAGATCAAGAATTAAAGTTGGATAAGTGAGGTAATTATTCTCTATCTTCTAAAACACAAAGACGAGTGCTCGGTGATCCATCAAGATACACTATGCAGAAAAACCAAGTTGAAGACATCATAATACAAATGTTTTATGAACCTCATGTAACTGAGAAAGCTCAGGATACATACACTAAATATATACACACATCTGTGTTAATGCATTTTACAGATGCCTTGTTAATCTGTCGGCAGGTCATAGGGCACAATGGCATGTGTTTGAGACTGGATTATAGGAATCTAGAGTACAGGGATTGGAGCATTAATCCCAGAGGTCATTTGGACGGAGAATGACACGTCTTCTGTTCAAAGAGCAAAGAACTACTTTGATACAGTCTGCACACTGCAGCCATGTCACTAGTGTTTATATGCATCTTTTGCTGCACCTTTGAGAAGATATATATATATATATATATATATATATATATATATATATATATATATATATATATATATATATATATCGTTTTGTTCATACATCAACTTCCAACATCATTTCACAGAAAATGTAAATGTGCCACAATGGAATTGCAGTAATTTTGTCATTTTGTTTCTACATGTATTTAGCTTTGATTTGCAATAAAACAGTGCATCCTTGTGGTGCGGATGACACAAAAGACATACACAACATACAATGATATGGAGAGACACAGAGGAGACCGTTGACAAATGAATTATTGAATAAAGTCATTATTTTGTTTTCTTTGCTTACAAAAACTGTTCCCGTAGCCGTATAACACAGATTGCACGTCTGATGGCAGATGGAGTATTCTCTGCGACTTTCATACCTTTTATGGACCTTGACAATGCTATTTACTTGGCAGTCTATGGGACAGTCACAGGCCTCCGGTTTTCATCCAAAATATCTTAAATTGTGTTCGAAGATGAACTGAGCTTTTACGGGTTTGGAACAATATTGGGGTAAGTGATTAATGACAAAATTTTCATTTTGGGGTGGAGTATCCCTTTAATGCAAAGAAGAGCATGAATCTATCTATCTATCTATCTATCTATCTATCTATCTATCTATCTATCTATCTATCCTACATACAAACACATGTTCAGATTTTAAATGTTCTAAAATATATATATATATAAATATATATATATATATATATAGAGAGAGAGAGAGAGAGAGAGATATTTATAATTATTTTATGCAAAATAATGCAAATGATAATTCATGTTTCATGAGTTCAGAAACATTAACACCAAGAACAGTATGAGTCATCATATGCTTTCTGAACAATATTTGAAGGACAAATTTCAATGATTAACTCAGACTTTTAAATTAATAAATGCCAATTTAATTACAAGGAAAACAATTATTATTGTTGTTGTTGTTAATATTAACTTGCCATTAATCGGTCATAAATTCCCCAAATTTCCTCCCATTTACGTTTTCATAAAACTCCAATTGAACTTTACATGTGTAATTATGTAAATCCAGATAAGAAACATAAAATAATTATTAACTGTTTAAAAACTATTTTAATTTTCAGCATTTGTCATTGTGATACATTTCCCAATAATTTTCTCCAAAATTATATTAAAACAAAAACAAAACTATAAAAATAATTTTAACACCTATTTTGTCAAATAGAAAACACCATTTGATCAATTAATATAATGCATAAAATAATAACATATTAGAGTGATATAGATTTAAGACATATATTCCAAAGTGCTTCTAGAATGTTACAACCAACCTTCTGGAATTCTCCTTCTCAGTCTCCTCATTGAGATTTCATCCTAGTCTTCTCTTGCCGGAGATCCATTTCCTGCCTCATCGTTTTTAAAGTCCCAGCATGCTGTGCTCTGATCATGCTGTTAGTTTTACAGATTAACAGCTTTTAATTTACTCTCCCCACTCTCCCTTCCGCAGGCTCCTCACGTCCTCAAGTCTTCCATCCACGGTCAGGTTCTCGCCCTCCACCTCAGGTTGAAAGCGTTTGGATTTCATTTGGTTAACCTCACTTTAATAAACTGGTAATGATAGACTGGATGGGTGTCATCCAGTTGCATGAAGGTGAGATGAGAATGGTTTTGGGAAAGCCATTTCGATGTAGCTTTCTATGATATGAGCTACTGTACTCATGATTTCAAGTAGTTAATCTACTGTCAAAATGCACAAAAGAAGCCTGAATTAAAAGAAATAATAATATTCTTGAATATAAAATAAATAAATTTTAATCCTCTTGTTCATACAGTATGTCTAATCAAATGTTTGATTCGTTTTAGTGAATCACTTTATCCTAATTGCTTCATTCTCTGCTTCGTTTGCTTTATTCATGTGAATCGGTTGGTATTAAATCGGTTGGTCTCTAGTCTCTTGAAATTTTACTGAATTAATATTAATTTGAAATTTTGGGTAATTTAGGACAAGTGAAGAATGAAGCAGAGAATGAAGTGTTTAAGATAACTTGATTTCCAAAAAAAGAGAGTCAAACATTTGAACAGACATATGAATTATAGGATTGTTTAAGATGAGCTAGTTCACTAAAGGTAAAGCAAACGAAGCAGAGAATGAGGCATTTAGGATCAAGTGATTCACTAAAATGAATCAGACAATTAAACAGAGCGGAACAAGAGGATAAACAAATTCACTAGAATGCAAATAAAAAGACAATTAAATGATTCACTAGAACAATGCAATTGAAGCAGATAATAAAGCTTTTGGGATGAAGTGATTTGCTAAAATGAATCAAACAATCCACTTGTTCACGTTTAATCCTCTGTTCAAATGTTTAAGATGAACCAACTCACTAGAATAAAGCAAATGAAGCAGGGAATAGAACCATTGTGATAAAATGATTCACTAAAATTAATCAGACATTTTAACAGACACATGAACAAGAGGGTTGTTTTAAATGAACTAATTCATTAAAATAATGCAAACAAAGCAGGAAAGAAGTGTTTAGGATGCAGTTATTCATTAGACTGAATCAAACGCTTAAATGGTACAAATGAAAGGATCACCAACTGAATCAAACTTCCCAACGCTACAAATAAAAGTGAGAATCAAGAATGACAAATTCACTAGAATATCCCAGACTTTTAATGATATGAAATGAAAGAGAGGAGTGAACCAACTCGCTAAATGAATCAACACTTTTGAACATTTCAGTCTTTATGCTAAAAGGACACTGTGATTATCTCCAGGAGCAAAGCTTTGGGAAGAAAGGGTGAGCGAGAAAAAAAAGATGAAAGACAGGAAGAGAAAGAAATGAGAGAAACAGATAAAAGAGGTGGGGTAAAAAAAAGCATCTTCAGTTCCAGCAAAGGTAAAGCCACACACAGACAGAAGAGTGGAAGAAGAACAACCATTAATAAATAATGACATTATTTATTAATTACATATTATAGATGATGTTTCCTCTTTTATGTGCTTCATTTTTTTTTACCTCACTTTCAGTCTTTTTTCCTTTTTGTGTGTGGTTTTGAACTCTGAGTTCTTGGTTTTCCATCGTCATTAAAAATTAAGAGGTTCAATACACATGTCCAGGTTTTCATTATCGTTGAACTTGATGAAGGTCCTCGACATCGATTTTAATACACTGGCCTGTTTGGCTCCTGTATATCTTAATTGTATCTACAAGTGACTATTTACAACAATGAAAACAAATAGTCAATGCAAGTCATCAGAGACTCAGAAACAACTGATAAAGGTCTTGTCTTCCTGACTCATTCTTATCTCTGACATGTCCAAAATGAACCTCGGCTGTAGTATTTTAAAAGCTACTACTCAGGCTTAAGATCCTGGTTGAAAAGCCTCCACATTCAGGTCTATTCCTAACCTGGTTTGAAACATGCTTTTTTTAAGTCTTGAGGAGGAAAATCCTATTTTCTCTTGTTGGATATTCGGTTCTACTCAGAAAAGTGGCACCTTAATGAACTAAACATGGTTCTGAAAACAGTTGCAAGTTCATTTTGAACTTGTTCTTTGCAGGTTGAGAATCTTTATCATCAAAGCTGTATAGCGTTCTTCTGTTAGACCAAAAGTCCTTCAATTTAAATGTTGTTCAGATCAACATTTTGGTTTTGACTTTAAAAAAAAAAAAAGAGAACACACAGTACACTCTTAAAATGTAAGGTTCTTTATTGGCATTTAAGGTTCCATGAAGAACCTTTAACATCCATGGAACCATTCCACAGAAGGTTGGAAAAAGGTTTTTAGATTTTATAATGTAAAATAAGTAATATTATCTAAAAAAAAAAAATATTATCTATATAAGATCAACAATATTTTAGGAACTGTTCAATGAAAGGTTCTTTGGGGAACCAAAATGCTTATTTTGTGGCACTACTGTAACCGAGATGGGAGTTTTACTCACTCAAAAGTGTTCTGCACTGTAACCCCTTTAGGAATCTTTATTTTAAGAGTTTAGATGGTTTTCAAAAGAACTGAAATATTTTTAGTACATTGTGCATACATTATACATTAAAATCTAGTGTTTTTTCATCACAACAAGGTACAAAATCACTTTCCAGAACCTTCTCTGTTTTTTCTTTGGTGGAACAACCTTTAAGAACCAGCTGAAGACATCTGTTATCTGATCCCCAACCATGAAGGTGCTTCCTTCTTTATATTAACATTTTTCTTCTTCAATTTTTCTGTATTTCACTACTTTAGATTGGGTAATACTCTAGCTAACACCTGATACTTGGGACATTGTTGACTCCTATGATAAATTGTTTGCGCTGTTCTTCATTTGTAAGTTGCTTAAGCTAAGAACATCTGCTAAATTTAACTTAAGCATGGTTTTAAATGTTAGTTTATGCATTCCTCTAATTTTCAGAATCAGGGACAACGATATAACCCATCAACCAAATTCACCTCACTTTTAAGTAAGAGCTGGAACTGTTCTTCAACTCTGAAACTTGATAGACTCTCCTCATTCATCTGTATAGTCCAGCAGATGGGTATTGACAGCTGGCTGACATCCAGTCAGAGAGAGCAGTGTGTGTTCACTCTCCTGGAGATTTCTGGCTGTTCTGGCTGTGTGTGTTCTTTACATCCGTGAGGAAGAGTATTGGACTTTAATTACAGCTTCTGATTGTTTTGGATTAGCGTACAATCTCAGTTGAAAGAGCTACTGGCGACAACAAAAACAACTCAAACTCTTTAAACTAGAGATTTACATGTTGTGAAGAAACTGTGACAGGCATTCCCAGTGCAAAAGTATATTTGAGTATTTTCTGAGTATTTTTCATATTACAGCATTACACACACACACACACACACACACACACAAATATATATATATATATTTACTGTACTATACGATGCGTTAAATTTACACCTAAAGCATAATAGAGTGTTTTGACATTTCAACCCATATAGTTCTAGTACGACAATACCCAAAATCCAGAGTTTCTGTAGGGAAATCAGGGCTGTGCTGAAAAATTGCAAGGAACCAAGGTGGAGGAACCGTCCCATCCGTATGGATCACTGGCTTCCACAGAGAGCTCCGTGCCGGGCTTGAAATCATCAGTACACTAATAGAGTGAACCTACCCAATGGGCCTTATGGCAGCCCATCACATCGACTCTTATAAGGCATGTACGAAACGTCGCGGATGCTCAAATTCATTGCCGCGCTTGCCTCCGCTTGGCGAGCGAGTGTTTTGAAAGTGCACTTCAGGTCGTGTGGAAGAATCGCTCCTGGGTGCCTATGCTGGAAAATAGCTGGCTAGGTGAGGAAACATCTGTTTTCAATGGATTCTGTCCCACCTCGCTGGGAAACCAGATGGAAAGAAAGGGAGATAAAAAGGGAAGGAGAGGATGTGCGAAACGCTGTCTACAGAGAGAAGAATCATTCAGAGAGGTGACTAATTACGCTTCTGATGTCTGAATTCAGACTGTGAAAGTGAATTACACATCTAACAGGCTGTGACTCTAGAGAACCTGGGTTTGGCTTCTTTGATTGCTCAAGGTATTACAAATATTTCACAGATTTTATTTCCCAGAAAGAAGAGCTGGACGGCTTCCCATAGATCTAAATTCACTTAATCTTGTTAAGCAAGATGCAATACAGTTCGGCTGACAAAGCATTTCAGCCTTAATGGAGATTCACCTCAGCTTGAAGACCTCTGGCTTGTGTTTCCGAGAAATCAGCACATTATCTGGTTCTGGTTATGGTGTGACAGCCTGCGTTCCTGCATTGCGGCTTTGTAGGGTAAATTACGGAAGCGCTCCACCCGTTCCAATAAACGCCATTAACCTCATACATTAGCTAACCCTGAGCATATGCTGAAATTTATTATCTTTTACGACACGATTATGACGATAATTTCCATTATAAAGCCATTATGAAGCCTTCAGTAAATGCCTGAGATTTGTGACATAATGGAGGAATTAACCAACGGTTCATTCATATTGAGTAGCTGTGGGCCTTTGTACGGTTAGCTTCATTTCAAGACACTGCAGAAGGTGAGCAGGCCAGAAACGAGCCTCTTTGTTGTATATGAATTACTTGCATTTTGATTGAAACCAAATGGTCCATTTCTCTGTTTAATCACAGCTGTTCCCTAAAAAGAAAAAAAATGACATATGATCTCTTTAATATCTTGTTAGATTCTCCTAGACCAGCAAATGGATACTTGCTGGTTAAGTGCTCATCTACTTAGATCGCTCACCTGAACAGATTCTCAAATGTATCTCCTCAGGATTTTCAGAAGAGATCTCAATAATGTCTCAAACTGTGCTCAGGATATTTCAGTGAACCTAACTAAAACATTTGTCCACAACCACAGGAAAGCAAAACATACATTACTATCTCAGATGTTTCTCCTTGAAAGCAGTGAGACAGCATTATGCTTTTGAGATTCCCACATGATTTCTCTAGACTTTCAGGGATGATCTCAGCAACTGTGCCAGATTTGCCAAAATATCAAAGTTTTCAAATCAAAAGTCAGATCTCAATATGAACCCAAACATTTTTCATGACCAAATGATATATGCTATGCTATCCACAACAATTGTCTAATTTGTTGTTTCTCCTAAGGAGTTTTAGGAGAAACAGCTGACACTCAAAAAAAAAAAAAAAAAACATATCTTAGAATGTTATGCATTGCACATTATAAAAGAATATCAATATCAATACACATACCTTAAAATGAACTCAACAATTGCCTAATTTGTTATTTCTCTTTGAGTTTTAGGAGAAACATCTGTGGCTGTGGAGTTGTGAGCTATTTTATTTTATATATAATTTTCCCAGTGGGATGAAGTTTCAGTTATCCACACCAAAACAAATCTATTTAATGTTTCATTTGTTTCTCCTTCATAGCAATGAGAACAAATTGGAGAGCAATTGAAACCTTTGCATAATTCACCCTATTCTCCAAAGATCAAAAGTCTTTGGGAATTTCACGCTTCTTTTCAAGTTTTGAAGAAATCTCAACATCAAAATTCAGATCTCAAAATGAACTCAACAACTGTCTAATATGTTACTCTTTTCTCTAGACAGAAACAAATGAATCTTAACTGAGAATATTATGCACTGTGAGCTATGAAAGAACCACTTTCCCAATTTGGCATCAGTTGCCCACACCAAAAAAAAAATAAAAAAATAAAAAAAAATAAAAAAGTCTCTTAAATATCTTAATATTGTTAGCAATGAGATAAAATGGAGATACAACTATGACATTTGTATAATTCATTATTTTCTCCTAATAATCTCATCTCATTTTTAAAGAGATCTCAATATGCCTCATGGGTCTTAAACTGTGCCATTTTGAGCCAGAATTTCAATATGAATGTCATTTTTCAGCATGCTATTCATATCATGCTATTCTTTGCAATGCCCACTGGTCCATATTACCATTCCACACAAGACTACAGGTGTCAGAGTTACTTTTCTCTGGCGATGTAGCAGTCTGTCAAAATGGGGGAAGGTCAGGTTGTTTATACCAGCTTCCTCTAATAGCTCACACTCTACTTCTTTTAATTTCCTCTCTGTTAAATTGAAAGAGGTTTTTCCCCTGTCTCTGCAGCTGTCACCATGGCATTTAAGTCTATGTTGGACTTCAATAGGTCAAAGCACTGTTTATCAGACACTTCTTTCCTAAAAGAGTTTCAGACTCAACCCCACTCATGTGTCGTCCGCCCAGGGAAGCTCAGGCAGTTTGTCAATAGGCCCATTATGCGACCTGTCAAGGAATATGACAAGGGCCCATGGCTCTCTCAGTTACCGCCTGTGTATTGAGAAGCTCACAAGAAAATGCCACACGTCCCTACAAGAATTAAACCTTGAGCGTGTGATATTTTTCTTATTATGATAGCAAAGAGAGAGATATCACTCCAGAAAAGCCTCACTGGAGGTATGGCGACTTGCAAGTGCTAACAAGGTTTTCTGTGCATCAAAAGAACTCTAAAAATATGGCAATTTTAAGCTTGTTTCAGGTAATTTTAAAAGCATTGGTTATTATTGGATGTCTTCATCAGCTGAAGCATTTTACAACTGTCCACATTTATGATGTTAGCTTGATTACAGCAAGTGTCTTATTTTGAATGTTAACAGGTAACATTTGGGAAAAAACAGCAATCAAATAAACAAGTGTGTATTAATCTGTTCATATGATGTTCTTATGGTGATTATGTTCATAAGAACTTAAAATTGACTTTAATGTAACTGCCAATTTATCAGCTTTGTTAACAATTATGCTAATGCCTTTCGCACACTGTATTGTACATATTAGCTTGCTTACTGCTAATGTTGCATTAAGCATCCCTTACTAAAAAGAAGTTTATTCAAGTGTGCTATTAGTATACTTCTTTTAAACTAAAAATAGGAAAGTATGCTTTTAGTTTACTTTTTATGTACTTCTCAGAAATGGGCTTTATGTATTCTCAGAAATATACTTAAATGACATTTAAGTATACTTGACTTATACCTTACAAAAGTCTAAATATACTTGAACTATACTTAAGTATACTTAATAAAATAAACTTGAAGTATACTACTTTTCTTTAGGTAAGGGATATTAGCTGCTACATTCAAATGTGACAAATAAATAGCAATTTAACAAACTAATGTACATGCAAAACCTTGCAAAAAAAATAATAAAAGTAATCAATCAGTTTAGAGATATATTTTACAAAATCCTTTTAAATTTGTTTGACGATTTTGTTAGCTAATCAAAACCTTGAAGATGGCTTTGACTATTGTGCTAGTTTTGACCAATACGGTCTGTTTGACCAAACAATGGAAGACCATTTCAGTTTATCGCCACAGGAATCGCTTCCAACAGCTTTAAAATAATCCGTTACACAGCAAAACATAATATTTATGATATACCATGACCTTACCAACAGTTTCACGTTCACAGTCCAGTATTAAAGACAAATCTTTCTTTTCTTTGGCCTCCTGGGCTGCACAGAGTTAGGACAGTTGTCGGGAGGATGGTGTCGTTCATTAGCTAACGGGTCAACATTGTGTCTATCCCTCCCACATGCAGAATCCACCAAATCAGCTATACTGCCGGTTCCCCATAGCGCCACACAGCAGGTGTTTATGGGTAATTGCTGTATTTGGCACTTTAGATTGTTTTGCTGATGGTGCGGTTCCTTCCCAGGCATGACTATAATTTTAGGATAAACACTTTGCTACTACGCATACATTTTTATTAGTGGGTGTATATGCAGTCCAAGTTAATGGTTTCAAACCAATGTTGAGGAGTAATTCACAATTTGAGGGAAAGAACATCAAAATAAAAGATTTTGATATTAAAAATGGGATAAAATACAGATTTGAATGTCAAAGAAAGCTTTTATCACATCATGTATGGCATTTCAGATCACATATTGGGTTTATTTAAACCAAATCAGTTAAAAATGACCTTGAACATGAACAGTTTTACTGGAGTTAGAATAGTGCATCCTTCAAGGCATTATGGGATACTTATATAAAGGGAATTGCAGTTTCAAAACCATCCTACTTGAATCCACTTGTTTGTGCTTTGAAACTTTATTCAGAAATCTTCCAAATGTTACCTTCATCAACACACAAACCCTTGAGCTTTTGTTTTTCCATTCTTCTGGGGTTTTGGACGGCTTCATCTCATCTGATGACCTCCATCCAAGCGAATTCTACATCCCTTGAAGCGCCGTTTGCCAAAATACTGAGGGTTAGGGTTGCATTAGACCGACTCTCCAGACAATACTGAACAAATAAAGCATGGATATGAGCGATCTCAAACCTCCCATCCAGCTGTACTGAGTTAGTCTTCCAGCTGGGCCAATCTGGCAACGGAGAGAGATACGAACACCTGAACGTATTAGAGGAGTTGTAAAGACACCTGGAAGCAAACAAAAATAACTGTTCTACTTTCACACTGGTATTTTGATGTATTTTCACTGAATCCACAGGTGGGAACTGTTGCATATGACATGTTTTTTTTGTTTTTTTTTTCAGCTCCCGTTCCTGTTACCGCAGAGCCATGTAGTGGCTTTTAAATAAATGAGCACAACTGAGGAAGACTGCAAAAGTTTAAAAGTTTGAACATCTCATCTTAATAGGTTGTGTACATTCTTGGTTATAATGAGGTTTAAAAAGGTTACTGTATGTTACATAAAAATTCTTTAGATTATTGGACTGGTTGTGAAAAGAAAGAAAGAAAGAAAGAAAGAAAGAAAGAAAGAAAGAAAGAAAGAAAGGGAGAGATATAATTTAGGTAAAAGCATTATTATCATTATTATTATTAATGTGAAATGTTTTAATGTACTGTTAATGCAAGTTAATCTAAGTTAATTTAATATTTATTAATAAAATAATATACAATTTAATATCTAACCATAAGGCAGTTTATTTATATTGTTTAAGTTTTACTGTATTATATGTGTACTGTCTTATTTACAGGGTTCAGTTACATTCTCGAGTATTGTACTGTAGGTAGAAAATAAAATAAAATATTATTTATTATATATATTTTTATTATTTATTGTTCATTTTATATTAAAATGTATTTTACCATAGAGTAGTTACTTTTTGCAAAAAATATTTTATAATATCATTAACTTCACAATATTGTACTGTAAAATTACATTTACTGTATGGTTAGAATTTGTTATGTGTTAAACCTGGATGCTTAATTAAACTGCAAGTTAATCTACTTCGCTACAAGATTGAACTTTTAACTTACTCTTTTATGTATGTTTTTTTTTTTTTTTTTTATGTTTACAGAACTTTTGACATCTGCTACATTTTGAACACAGATTTCGTTTAGTGAGTCTACATGATTAAAAGTTCTAATTTAATTAACACCAGTGTCACAAAATATTATTAATTTTAAATGTGATTTACTATTCAGTCTGAAGGAAAATGCACCTTCCCACCCTGCTCCACTTTTATTTGTTACTCAAACCAGACCATCCATAAAACCCCACCTGTGCGGAAGTTTCATTAGATTATTTATTTGTTTGTCTGTTAGAGGAAATGAGAAGAAATGGAACTGACCTTGCCAGCCAAAATGTTTCTCTTTATAGATAAGGCCGGCTGGATGTGCTGTCCCTGGGCTATTGTGTTTAATGAAAATGAAGACCCTCAGTACCCCACAGAGGACTTTGCAGGTGCCAAGCTCTGATCTATTATTCTCAGACAGAAACGAGAAAGAAAATGGTACAGAGAATGAGGCAGACCACCGTTTTCATGTGTCGTATGATGAATTTGTATGCTCTCTTCTTGAATTCTGTTTCCTGATGTACAATCGTACTCACATCACTCTGAATGAAGCATTCCGAATTGGCCGTTTACATTAATCTTTGCTTGGATTAAATTTCACCAGGGCTGATTCATTATCGAAGGTCCCGGTCAGGCCAGAGCCACAGCTGACGTGCCTGGATGAAACCGTCCCATAATGCTTAGGTTGCAAATGCATTGATCTGAAACAGGACGGAAAGATCCACACATACTGGGCTAGTGATGGTGGTTGATAATCAACCCACAATATTGCGCCCCTGAAACTGAGAAACTGCAAGACAACAGTGGAGCACAGAAGCACATGGTTGTGGGTGACACGAGTTCAAGAAGGAAGATTAGCTATGTTTCATACTGAGCTGTAAGAGCGCAAATACACATGCAAATATGCAAATTCTTGGCTGATGCATCGAATGTGTGTCATTATATATGTTTAACATACATTATTATACACTTGTCAAAAGTCTCAAACCCAAAGAGATATTCTTAATAAAGTTAAAACTCTTCCAGCCTCCTAAAATGCCTCGTTTAAACAGCTCCACATCTACGTCACGATGTGGGAAGATTTTCATGAAACCACCCAAATGTTCAAAGAAAGAAGGCATAACTTTGATTCTCGCTGTAGTATTGTTGCCGCCAGTGCCATGTTGTGGAGCGCTTGTTTTGTTGTGAAAGCAAAAATACTTTGATTGGCCTTCCAAAAGGGACACAACTAGAAATCAGTGGTTAAGTTGTATTTACAACACTGTTCCAGAACAGTTCAACCCAAATATTCAGATTTTATGGAGGACTGTTTCCTGATCCTGGGAGAGTAGACTACAATGCCGGCTGTTTTGACTCACAGTCTGTAAATATGTTTTCATGTGTAAAGGATTTGCCACTGATGATTCAAACTTGAGTTTTGAGCAGTGTAGAGTAGCACTTGTTGTTTGTCTTTCTCCGATCACAAATGCAGACATGGTTTTATGTTTATGGGCTAGATGCAACGTAACATGTAAAAGACACATCACAGATCACATTGGTGATGTCTTTTATTTTTATTTCATATAAGCAAGGGGAAAAAAAGCTATTTTCCATTATATGTACACAAACAAACAATTTACCAATGTAGGAAGTAAGAAATAAGTGATAGTTTTCTCTGTCAGTGATGTTTACGAAATTTAAGGAAAAGAAAGATGGGACAGCATCACCTTAATCTATGTCTGAACTCCACAGGATTTGTTTTCTGTATGGGAGAACAGAGTAATGTGGTTATATGGCTGTTTTCAGACTCATGCAGGTTCCTTAGAGTCATCTGAAAGAATCGCAGACGAAACGAAGAAAGAGAGTCCCATTATCACAGAAGCGGATATAGTGTCAGGAGCACTTGTGAAATATTTGTTTTTCCTCATATATCTGTTGTTTGTCTACATTATCCTGCAACATCTCACTCGAAATCTCAGTGCAGTTCACAGTTTATGCTTCATAAATGAAACCTCGGCAGCATCCTCCTCCATGGGTAGAGCCAATATTTGTTCTGAGACATTTCTGCATGTCTCTGGGCTGTGCATGATCATATCCAGGAATAATGGCCAAGGAACATTTCCCATTCTCAGTACTTACCCGAATTCTATTACAAAACCTGCTGCAGAACCTATGATGAATATCCAGTAGGGCAGCAATTAATCAAATAAATTAATTGATCATGACTGCAATGATTAACTAATCTGAATCTTAAGACCAAAAGTAATTTGGAAATTGTGTGAAAATAGTTGGCACACACTGCAAAATGAGCTGTGATGCTCATATGGGAAATCTGAATTCAAATCTGGCTTTGAATGTGTTGAGTTGTTTAAATTCTTCTTCTTTTTGTAGTGGTTAGCACTCTGAGCAAATCTGAATTTTGCTCTCAGGTAGTTTTAAGTCTTATAGACCCTTAGAATGAATAAAAATTGTGTGTGTGTATGTTGTGTGTGAGAGAGAGAGAGAGAGAGAGAGAGAAGACAGAAACTGTTTTATATTACATTATAGCAGAACTAGCTAGATATTCCAACAGAAGAACAAACTGTACAGTTTGTTTGGGCTCGGTGCTTTTGAGGAGGGCATAAATCTCTTTCAGTGTTATTTTTTGTTTTTCTTTCCCCAAGTAGATAATGCAATACCCTCACACTTTCTCTCTCTTGCACAAACAGACATTATTCTCATACTTTTACACTGTTTCAAGTACCCAAGTACTAGAAATACTAAAATTAGTGAGGGAATTTAATGAAGGCACACACTTAATCAGAAGAATTATTCATTTAATATACACACTCATGCGTGATAATCACTTTTCCTGATAATTCAATTCTTTCTGGGTATAGGCTGGTCAAAATGCACAACCACGCATTGGCTGGCTGCCAGGGTTTTGCCATGCAGTTGTTGTGGTGATCTGGTACTTTTTATTTTATTGTTCTGCTGTTCAGAACTGAATTGAAAATGGCTTGTAAAATTCAGTTCAGTAGAGTGCTGCAGAAATGACACGCTTTTGCTGGTTAGCATCACACTGGTTCCTTTAAGAAAACCCCATTTGGAATTTTTCCATTGGCTTTTGGATTGCAGACAAGCTGTGTGACCAGATGTTTTGTTCAACTTGATATTTTAGAGAAATTAACAACTTGAACTGAATTTTGAAAGAGAAATACAATCAGTAGAAGTGAAACACAGGCTATTAAGGAACTAATCCACAGTCGTATGACATCACCACCATTAAGCTTTCAACAGCTCTTTCAGCCTTGAAAGTGTGTGGTCATAAACACTATAAGGCTGTGAAAGTGGACTATTTGATGAGTTTACCTGTTTGGCATCATGACATTTAATGTTTCTGACAGTCTTTGTAGTCTTTAGACACTTGTTAGCAACTGCCTTTTCAAGACATGTAAAGGATTCTCAAAAAACAAGGAGGTGGTTGAGGCGTGGGTATAGAATAAAATGTAAAATGAAAATATCTTGAGCTTGTGTTAACCACACACATCATTTCAGCCATTTAAATATAAACCCTACGGTGGCCCAATAGTGCACAGACACAATGGAGACAAGCCACAACACAACAAAATTAGCACAACACAGCAGAAACCAACATGTTCTCACTCCCAACTCGTCACATATTGACGCTTGGTCAGGACCCCTTGCGTCAGCTTTTAAATGCTCAAGGTTATTAGGTGCCTTTAGTGTTATTTTTCACACACAGTGGTATCCTTTTAGGCTCACTTTCAGTGTGCATGGTCCTCCTTGTTTTCAGCTTGTCTTAATTTAATGGTTTGCATTTGTAAAAAATATAAATAATTTTATATTAATTTATACTTTCATTGACACCTAACCTCTCACTTCTAAACAATATAAAAACATAGCAGTCAAATAAAAGTACAGTCACAGGTATGTATTGCAAAAGACGCTGATTGCATCTATTCCTCTCTCAAAAGAATCAGACTTGAAATAATATTTTTTTTAATAAATTATGACTGTGGCTATATCTGCCTGTTATATCTTGTGTTTTATTGACAAATGGTTAGTTTATGGGCAGGGTTGGGTTAAGTGCTCATAAATGTGTAAGTGTATTATAAATAAAACTATTGTGACTGTTTACATTGAAAAATGCACCAAACATATATGCAATAATGGCAACATTATTACCCAAATATATAATTTAATCATGAATTCCCAGTCATGAATCATAAAATTCTAGTGACTTTCGCATCAGAATACTGATGCCAAAGGTTTCTTATTTAAAGCAATGGAGGACCCTGCACATCTAAAAATGACCGTAAAGGTTCCTGACCAAGCATCGATATGTGCGAGTTGAGAGTGAGAATGTGTTGTGGAAACAAATTGTGACACAACAAAATGAACACACACAACAGAAACAAGCCATAACAAAAATTAACACAATACAACAGAAACAAGCTGCAACACAACGGAAACAAGCTACAACACAAAATTATCAACACAACAGAAACAAGCCAACACAACAAAATTAACAATACAACGGAAACAAGCCGACAACAAATTTAAACACACACAGGAGAAACAAGCCGCAACACAGTAGAAACAAGCCAAAACACAAAAATAACAAAACACAATGTAAACAAGCCCAACACAACAGAAACAAACCACAACGCAAAACTACAGAAACAAGCCAAAACACAAAATTAACACAACACAACAGAAACAAGCTGCAACATGGAGAAAGTAGCACAATGCAAAAAAATAAAATAAAAATAAATAAATAGTCCTATCGTTGTATTGTGGTGATTTTGTTGTATTGTGCACTATAGACCACCATAAATCCATTAAAAACTCTGTGATTTCAGGACAATGAATCCAACCAAACCAAACAAAGTCATCTCTGCAGCATTGAATTTGAATTGAGGCAGGAAAAAGAATGTAGAATTTGAATTTAAGGAAGTAAAATTCAAACAAATTCAACTTGACTGTAAAATGCAACTAAAAAGCAAGTTGTCTAGACAAATTTTTAATATTGGCTTCACAAAGTCTTGAAATTCTTGAGATTCAACTTCTCAAAACTCCTGACTAATTAAATTAAATTCCAACTCTACAATGGTTGTCATGTTGTTGCTAGGGTGTTCTGGGTGGTTGTAAAAGATCCCACAGCTTCAATTCTCTTATATTCAGGTCTCTAGATACAGATCATGTTTCTCCGTCCAATGGAAGTCCATCGGATTTCTGTGCTCGTGTTGAGAGTTAGATTTTGTTTTATTACAAGAATCTTGAGACTCAAATTTCTTCAAAACTGCTCTACAGCCAGCTGTTAGTTGGTAGGAGGTCTGCACCATACTGGGTGATCAGACACCTTCCAAAAAACACGCAGTTCTTGGACTGCCATTCTCAATCAAATCTAAAGAAAAAAGACCGGTTAGTATTTATGATCATGTCTGGGAGTTTATCTTTAGCGAATACAGATCTGTGGATTGACAAGTATAACAAGGGTTTCAAAATGCTGAGCACACCAGAGTTTATCATCTATTGCCATGTAAGCTTGGAATAACCGCTCCAATTATCCCATGTTATTAATTTACACTACATTAACTGCACTCGCCAGCCTCCTGCTACGTTCTGCATGTTTAAAGGATGAATTTGAATTTTAGTCAATTTTTCCCCTTTATTCGTTTTGCCTAGGGGTGCAGATGGCCTCGCTATACCTCCTGCTAGGAGCATAATGTAGCTTATTTGGTGTTTTTGCACACGGTGATGCTAAAACAAACAATGCATGAAAAAAGTGCATAATTAGTTTTATTTACACAATCTGATCGATGCACCACGAACTCCCAACACCCATGGGATCTTGTCAGTCTATCTCAAATTGACACAACTGTCTTGTTAATTGATTAATTGAGATTTTTCGATTAGATGTCTAGTCTTCTTTGGGCTGAGATGGAACAGATTTGCAGAACAGGTTGATTTAAGCATGATGCTTTGTATGATTGTAGATGCAGATGTGGTTTTAAAGATATTTAATGCAAAAATGAAAACACAGTCATTAAGTCACCTTTGTTTGGAACACAACGAATATGGTTTGAAGAATGTACATGCTGCACTTCCGAAAAAAATATATACAGCATTTGAACAACGATAACTATATCACACCCACCCAAATGCATGATAATGTTCATTGCACTCTGTCCAGCTTTTGAAATGCAAGAACTCATCGTTTTGGTGTTTTTTTCTTTTTTTGGGAACAAAATCATCAATCATCAGTCTCCGCATTCAGGAGATGTGGCATTTTCTTTTAAACAATTAGACAATGATTTGTCTTTTCCTATAATGAACCTCTTTTAATCTACACTCCATGCAGCAGATTCTTAAGAAACTCTACTGGAGCTAAAGCGTCCAGGTTAAACTGCCTCCATTGTTAGCTGGGAATGAAACCATTTGTAATGATGACAAGTAATTTATGGAAAGTAATTTTAATGCATTTATAGCTTATGAGCTCTAAGTATACAATTTTCTCCTTTTAAAAGCCCTACCTCTTATGAAGTCAGCCATTAATTCTCTAAACTGCAGTAGTAATTAGGGCAGTGGGTTCTTGGAAGGAAAAAGACATCTCCATTTTCCACACCTTACCTGAGCAATGGCGATTGGTGGACATGTGACGTACAGCAATTTGTTGGCCATTCTAAGGGAGCAGGTCTTTATCCCTGTAGTTTCATTTTCATTTCCACAGAGTTGAACTCGAGTCCAGTAGCCATTCTATATTCAAAGGAGATGTGTGAGCGCAAACTTTATTTTGAGGGTTATTAGTCCCCTTACCTGTGGTTCTCAGTGGGTCGGGTTGTCTTTTTCTGATTGCTCTGCCTCTGACAATGAGAGCCTGAGCATACTCACGCTGAGAAAATACATATCAGTCCAAACTATCAAACAAAACCAGACCAGGCCTTTCTCGGTTGCCAGCCGATCCACTTTTCCTCTCAATTTAGCACCACAAAGCCATCCTGATCATCTCAGTGTAGAGGCCTTTCTGCAAGTAAAACAAGACTAAAGAAAAAAAAAGAAAACATTTTTACTTGCTTCAATTGGAATTACTATTGTATACTAAAAGCGACAACAAAATCATGATTTGTTCACTGGAGAAAATAAATACTAAATGAAAAAAAAAAAAAGTTTAAAATAGTGGTTAAAAAAAAGGTCACTTTCTATCTCATTTTCCACTTCAGGCTACATATCTATAACATTTATAAAATAATTTTTTTTATATACCCTTTGAAACAAGAGTTAATAAAGTTGATCAAATTAAAATTTTGCATACCAAAATTTACAGGTTAGTTAGTCAGTATAGTTGCCACATACAAACTTTTTGTTAAAATGTATTGAAACAAGCTCAACTTCATCTTGATAAAACAAAATAAACAGGAAAAAAAAAAAATTAGCTATACTGATTCTAACCAAATGGTTTAAATATATAATCGTTCAGGAGAAAATTTGCATATTATAGCACCATCTTGAGTCATGCAGGTGTAGCATGTGGGACTTCAGAGCATCAACTTTGGTGTTTTTATAATTTTTTTTACTATTTTATCTTATTCCAAGACACTTCTAGGCCAAAAAAAAAAAAACCCCAATAAAGGCGACTGTAAAGAAAACATGCAAACTGTTAGCGTTAAAATGCAAAACTTTACTAACCTCGGCTCTCTTCACAGATGTCCATGTTGACATTAGCTGCGTTCCATACCCTTCAAATTGCAAATTGAAATTCGAATAGAAATATGCCAATGGAAACATCAATTTCAGTAAAACACCCATATATAGCAAAAAGTTTTATGCTTGCATGAGCTGTTTTTTTTTTTTCAGGCAATTCGAAAAGGTATATTTTGCAAAACTTTAATGTAAACAGTTTACATGTTTACACATGATCATTCTTTATATGTCGATAACCTCCAAACACCTCATACGTGGCTGCTCTCAAATATAAGGGCTTTCGTTGCCATTAATGCCAACATCTGTCGAATGACTTATTGTGAGAGAAAAAAATGTTTAAGTCACATAACATTGATTAATGGAAGCGGCGTCATTTGCAATAGCTTTTTATCAACATTTATAAAATATTGCAAAATCTCCAAATCTGTTATGGAAACTCACTGATTGATGCCATTACGTTTTAGGTCCATTCATAATGTTTGATGTGGCTACAAGGAGAATGAGACCCACATAACGTCAGAGGATTGCAACACTTGCTGCCAGTTCATAGTGCCACTTGTTTACAAAATGCAAGGAAGATGGCACAGTTTTGTAATAACATCATCCTTCAAGCTGGTAGCCCGAGCAGGGTGTACAACTGGAGCAGTCACGGGTCCGCCGTGAATGATGTCTACCCCAAAGAGGACACTTTGGGGAGTCTGGTATTGATCTAAAACCAAGCTTAAAATGAGAGCGCGGGAAAGAGCTTCCAAAACACACTAAAGCTGGTTTTGAGTCACGCGTGTTGACAGTTTTGTGAGCCTTAGCTCTTGAATTCTCAATTTTGTGGCTCGGTAATTTGAAACCAATTAGTCTCAACTGGTATTTAATTAGTAATTGATCTGCAACCTATTTTCCTCAGTTGAAAACCAGCAGCTCATAAACTCCTACAGGCCTGTGCTAAAACATGCCTTTATGTAGAAAGAACTGCCGTTTCCTCAGGCAGTTGAATTCTACGTAATTACCTCAGAATAATGTAATTGCCCATATTTAGCAGCGTGAATATCACGGAACAAAGAGCAAAAGCAGTTTTATGTGGAGTGACTCTGGCGGGACACCTTCCAGCTGTATTGCACAACCTATAAATCTTCCTGCAGCGTTTCTTCCCCTCTAGAACCAGTTAATTAGAATCTTTTCAATAAATTAACGAACTTGAGGCACCTGGCATAAAGAAATCCAGAGAAATGGAGCTCAAAGCACTAAGGGCTCCTGGGAAATCGGATTAGTTCGCAACAATTAGTCACCGATTGACGCCGACCACCAGTCAGACCCACGGCGATGTGCGACGCTTCGTTGTTAAACATTTTGACCCAGATCCCAAAAAATAAAAAATAAAAACATGGCTCTGTGTATTTGGTACAAAATAAAACTTTCTGCTTTGACAGAGTATTTCATAATGCATAATTAATCATGACACGCTCAATTATTTACCAAATGCGGAGGTTCTGCATTTTTCGCCAGCGTTGAGGGATTAGCTGTATATACATTTGTCTTGTCTCTGGATCCCTGTTTGGCCTCTGCTGACAGTGTTTTAATCACCTGCTCATCTGAGAGAGGCCTGGAAGTCAAAGAGATGATAAAATAGCATTTTCAGAAGCCTTTTTTCTTTGTGAAATCTGTCAGATCTTGATATCCTCTTGTGGTGTGTGTTAACTTTATAATTAAAATTACTAATAAAAGTTAGTTGGAAAAAGAGGCTTGTGGCTTTTGATATCGATGACTAAATTGAAATGCTTTGCTAGCAGGTTAAAATGCATTTTCGATATAATTGTCTTCATATAATATATAAACAACATTTAAACATTAATATATAACTAGTACATACTATCATTAAGTATAAATGCATATACACAGTGTTATTTTAGTATCATTGAGATACTATTACAGTTTTATTAAGATTTCAAATTAGTTTTTAATTTTAGTTAAAGTTTTAGTAATTTTGTTCTTTGTCAGTTCTCATTAGTTTGTCTTAATTTTTAATAGTATTTTTAATAGTTTATTTCTTTGTATTTCATTTCAAGGTTTTCTTGTATTTTATTTTTATTTCAGTTAAGATTTTTAATATAATAATAATAATAATAATAATAATTAATACAAATAATTGAATTAGATAACATTTTATGCTTTCACAGTTTTGAAAAAAAAAAATGTTGAAAAATAAAAATAAATTCATTAATAATTAATGCTTCACATAAATACTGTACCTATACACAACTAACTTACTGACAGATTTTGACTATAAATATACTATATATAAATGTTTACCTATACCTAAACTAAAAAAAAAAAATACAGACTATACTAATGCTTCACATAATAGTGTACATGTGCAAAGAGAAACATTGTTAAGTCAAGCAGCTGGCTGGGGAACAGTAGCAGATGATTTGTAGTGAATGAGCATGTAAGCTACATATTACTGAGTCTTTGTGGGATTATGTCACACAGCAGTGTGTGTGAAATGTTTTCTCTACATTATATAGGCTAAATCAAGTATCACACAAATTGAAGAAATAACCTAATGTGAGACTGAGGAGGGGAGAGAAATGGAAATATGTGAGACCTCTACAGGATTAATAGGCCAGAAAAATTTAGAGTTTAGCCCACACGCTTAATGAGATATAAAAGACAAAATCTATGGCCAGCACAAAACTGTACAAATTAATACTGGTGTGTGTGGGACGAGTGTTTTTTTTTTCCTTCTCGCTCACTTGAAAAAAAAAATCTTACACAAAAACACACCCCTCTTCTCAAAGTCAAGGGCATCATCTGAGAGATGTGAATAAAGGTGTCTTGCTATAAGATGCCAACATCAAGTTGATTTACTTTTATCTCATTTGACCTTTCAGTGTTGCTTTGTATTAGAACCACTCTGTGTTCACTGAACCCAAGGGATCTTAAAGAGATAGTTCACACAAAAAGGAAACGCAGTCATCATTTACTCACCCTCAGGTCGATCCAAACCTGTATGACTTTCTTCTGTGGGACACAAAAGGAACACTCAGCGGAATGTGCTGATGTCTTTTTCCAAGCGTTGCAATGTATGGAGACTAAGCTTTCAAGCTTCAAAAAACACTTTTGAGTGAAGAATTCAAAACCATTTCACAATCTAATGAAACATTATTAAGATCTCAACAAGGGTCTTGGATACTGGAGTGCCAATGTTCATTCACTGCCATTTAGCAGATGCTTTTCATCTGAAGTGACTTTGTGTACTAATTGCTGGGAGAATCAGTCCCACAGGAGCAACCTTGGTTAAGTGCCTCACCAAGAGCCCAATGGTGACGGACTGCACAATGATCTCAATGACTCTTGGTTTCAGGGTCCCCTGCTTTGTGGAACTGAACCTACAACCTTCACATCAGCAGCCAAGATCCTTAACTAGCACTAATTTGTCCTCTGTCGTTTGTGCAAATAGCATGTAGCTGAAATCTATTTGCAATAAGTAGTAAGAATGGCAGAAAATCCTGCTATTTTAACGGTGTAAATAGAAACCATTGCTATTTGTACTTAGTTTAAATATCTTCTGTCGCTATTTACAGAGTGCAAATAGCTGCTGCCTTAAAATAAAATGCATTTACAGTACATGGATATATGCTATTAACAATAAACAAACAATAAATAAAAATACATATAATTAAACTAAGCTTATAAAATCATATATCAGTCATAATGAAGGATTATATAAGTCTAAAGTCAAGCAAGTCATAGTTAAAGTAATAAATCATAAATGGCAAATAAAAGTTTTAAATAAAAAATAAATAGTGATATTAATTAGTTAAAGTATTGCATAAGTAATAAATTAAAGTCAGTTATAAATCAAATGTCAAATAAGTTCTAATCAATCATATTAAAATATAAAATAAGTCATAAATAAATCAAACAGCAACATAAAATCGCTACAATACAAGTCATAAATGAAAGAGTTAATAAATCAAAGTATTTAATGTCAGTCTTAAGTTATTAATAAGTCAAAGTCATAAAAGTCATTAAAAAGTCATAAATAATAAACAAAAATACTCAACCATTATAATGATTAAATAAGCTATTAGTCATAAGCTATAAAGTAAAAAAAAAAAAAATCTAACAGTCAATCATAATAAAAAAAATAGAAGTCAAATGAATGAGTTACAATAAATAAAATAAAAAGTCAAATAAGGCATAATATTAAATAAATAAAAAGTCAAAATAAAAGAAATAAGTCAAATGAATAAGTTATAATTAATCATTATAATATTAAATAAGTCATAAGAATAATTAATTCATAAGATTAATAACTAAGTGAAGTCATAAACTGTCAAAGTAATAGAAGTCAGTCATAAATAAATGTCAAAATCTTTTATCTTGCTGTACTTCTATTTAAATTATAAACTATAACATAGAAATGATTAAATACTATATAAAAGATCAAATATACTAAATTCAGTTCAATTAATAGCAACATTATATAAATTATAATATCAAATAATGTGAAAATGCAACAGAATATGACGTCTGAACTTGATCAATCATTTCAAGTAAAGTAATTTTGCTTTATAGTAATAGTTTGACAAAGCAAATTAACATCTTCAGTAGCACACACTTGAAAACAACCAGCCATCAGTGTTTTGCTCTTATAATGACAGTGGCAACCCTGACAGAGTGTCACATTTATTATTGAAGATGTCTCAGTAATGACTGGCCACATGCAATTAAACCTGCATATGAAAGAAAGCTCCCACAAGAGTGTGTGTGCTTCTAATTGTCAAGGACTATTTCACAGCTACATGCTTCAGCACACAAAGGCCACTTTAAGGTCACAGGAATGGCAGCGATCTGTCAGGACAGTTCTGCGGGCGCCAGAGATTGGTAAACCCTCCAGCCTGGAGAGACATTTCAAAACAACTTTTTTTTTTTCTGCAGTATCATTCTTAGAGATTACAGCACAGTGCACACACTATCTCACAGTCGCTGAAGGACAATATGGGATGAGACAAGGGTCAAAGAGACCAGAATGAAGATGAAGGGCAGAGATTGGTTTGATAGGTGTCATGCTGAAGTGTGAGGTAGGTGTGTAAGTGTGCTTGTCGTGTTTGTGTTTTGTGTGTGTGTGTGTGTGTGTGTGCGACAGGCTGAGGAATGTCCTAGTGGACGGTGCTGAGTGATAGAGACTGAGATCTTCTGTCTGGCACCTTCACAAACACAACCCGCTGGTTACTATGACACTGTGAGTCGAGCCAAGACATACACACAACTTTTATCCGTCCATCTGGGATGTGAAAAACACTTCCAGAAAATAAATTGCTTTTGTGAACTTGTGCACAACAATATTTAGCATAACATATGTGATGCTGTTTTAGAAAGCAACATTTTTTTCCTTTATGGTTTTGAATAATATGTAGGTTTGCAGTGCTAATTACAGGGGAAGCTTGATTAAATTTTTCATTTTTTTGTCAACTTGACAATGGAAAAACAAAAATGATTACAGTGAGTGGAGTTTAGTCAATCATAAGGTTGTTTACATAATGGAGTTCACCTAAAAGTGAAAATTTGCTTAAACTTTACTCTCCATCAGGCCATTCAAGATGCAGATAAGTTTTTCTTCATCAGAACTAATATGGAAAAACTTAGCATTACATAACTTCCTCACCAGTGGATCCACTGCAATGAATGGTGCCGTCAGAATGAGTCCAAGCAGCTTGTCCTCCACACATAATATTGTTTTCTCCAGTGAAAATATCATCTCATCTGAATAAGGAGAGAAATATGCAAAGACCAAGCACTGTTTACATGCCAAATAAATTTTGATGCGAGAAGACAACAGGGAATGGACATTTTGACTGGAGGAAGAGTTATTACGGACTCCTATGGATTTATTTCTTAAAAACATGCAGCATTTCACTTCACATTATGTTAACTGATGGAGTCGTGTGGATTACTGTGATACTGTTTTTATCAGCTGTTTGGAATCTTATTCTGACGGCACCCATTCACTGTAGGATCTATTGGTGAGCAAGTGATGTAGTACTAAATTTAACAACAAAGTTTGCACAATTTGCTTGTTTCAAGTGGTTTTCCTTCCAGAAATTCTGCTGTTAGACAGTTATTTAAAATAATAATCTGAAATAATAGAGTCGACCAGGCTTTTCACAAAAACAATATTTGGTTTAAGCGGTTGCAGAGATCTGAAAGAAACTCTGTCAGCCATTTTTGAGGTTCGTTACCACCACAAAAACACTTAGAATGTGTTGGAAAATTATTTTGTCTGCTTAAAGTAGCATATATTTCTGGCCTTATAGGAGTAAGAAACAAACAAAAAATAGTGAATTTTAAAGCTTATAATTGAGTGAACTATACACTTTATGAATTGGGTAAATGAAAGTAAAATAATAATAATAAAAATAGAGCAGATCCGAGTGCCTACATTTGGTACCATGACAAATAAAAATTAATAAGTTAAAGTACTTAAATATTTGAGTAAACCAATAAAAAAAAAAAAAATAATAATACTAAACTAAATAGCAACAACTAGCAAGCAATAGCACATAAGATGTACTAGTTTAACAAAGAGTGATAGTTATTGCTTTTAATTGAATGTTTGTGGATATTTCAATGTGAGCAATGTGCATGTACACAAGATGATAGACATACAAAATACTTTCCAAAAAAATCCCCAAAAGACAAGCAACTTCAGAAAACTTTTATTATGAATTGGATGACTGAAGCGATGTTGAAGCAATGCAATAAACTATTTTGGTTCAGTGAACAGTTCTAAAAATAACCATTATTTTTATTTAACCATTATAGAATATTTGAATAATCTGAAGAACCTTTTGTGGACTTGAAATGTCCTATGAATTTTAAAGGTTATTCAATGAACTTCAATCGAAAAGAACTTTACATTTTTCATGAGTTGCTGTGTTTTTAAGTGTCTGTAATGAGAATTGAAAAAAACATTTTTTGCTCCAAAAATACATACACAAATACTAGGTTAGTTTATTCTTCATGTTGAAGGATAATTAGCACAGCAGCCTATTTATTGACATGGTTCCTCATTTTTTTCTCCTCTCTACCTTTTTATGTAGTTAAACTAACAGACTACTAGTGTGATAGTTATTGCTTTGAGTTGAATGTTTGTGGATATATAAATGTGAAGAGATGATAGACATACAAAATACCATCCAATTAATATCCAGAGGACAAGAAAACTTTGATTATGAATTGGACGGACTTGGGGCTTTAAAACCGAACAATCACTTTGAATGAACTTTTGCAAATTAAAAAAAAACACCACACTGAGGTCCACTGACACCAAACAACACCGCTATAGAAAATATTTATTATCTGCTTACTGCTGAGTCTTTGTTTTGCCAAAACTTATTTAACATCAACAATTATTGTTTTGGCTGGCAATCAAGAGCAGCTGAAGTAAATTTAAAATAAATGAGCTTCTCTTGATTCCCAGCCAAAACAACACTCCAAATCAGAGCGTTTAGATGTCTGGAACATCTTCCAGCCCGACACCGGGCAGAAACTCATCTTCACATTAGCAATGTGAGTCATCATCAAGCTCTCTCTTACCCGCCAGGGTCTGATTGGCGAGATTGAAGAAATTGCAGGGGCAGATTGCCCAGTAATGGCTTTGTGAAATGTGAGTTGAGATTCATCCTCATCTTCATCGTCTCTCGTCTAGCCTCTACATCCTCTCTACTGTACTTTTACTGCGCTCTAAATACTTTTGATGAATCCATCTTGGTCTGGGACTGATTGGTTCTTAAGAGCAGGTTGCTTGCTGGTCCTACCAGTAATTGTAGCCTGCCCAATAAATACTTCTGAATCTGAGCGTTAAGGTAGAAGATGTGTGAACAAACACACAATATATCACCGGCGTCTGTAGAGATCTCTAGTGTAATGAAGGGTAGAGAGGCTATACAGCACAGTAATGGCTTGAAGCAATGAGAGACTGAAATGTTGGTGTGTGTGTGTGTGTGTTGTGATATGTTAGCTACTCTCACGGCAGTCAGGCCTCGATATGTTGAGTGGTGAGCTGTATTTGAGACACCAGTGGTGCTGGGTCTGTGGCAGATAGTCTTCCAGTATTTGGCGCTCAACCCTGCACTGTGGGTGGTGAAGAGGAAGTATGTCCTCTATATCGACTTTCTGTTTTATGTATTTCATTCTCAAGGGGAAAAAATGATTGCAGCAAAATACAGTTATGGTAATAGCATGGTTCTGTTAGTATAATATATACCATTGCATCTGCATTATAATTTAAGGTATTTCAAAACTATAGTCCATGTTCCAAAACATGGTAATATCATGGTACTTGTTTGGTAATTGGTAAGTGAATGGCATATGGGTAGCAGACTTGAATTGGACTCCATATAAAATCATTTTAAACAACATTTTGTATGCAGTTGCAAGCCTTCAAATACAGTTACAGCCTGATACCTGTACCTGAATTACTGATAACCAGCTCAGTACTGTTTGGAAAAGCTTAAATTTAACATGGTCTTTCAAAACTATTTTTTGTTGGATAGTACAGGTATTTTATTATTGCAAAGTTAAGCCTGTTATTATTGGTTTAACTGATTAATGTAGCTCAACTAAAACCAGCAATGACTGGCTAAACGTGTCTAAAACCTTAACAATAAAATTGTTTTACTCTTCTGAAAATTGAAGGTGACCAGTTAAAAGTTAATTAGAATCAACAAGACTTTATTTGTAGAGCCTTCTAGGGCAGTAATCTTTACTGCAACCTTCATTTCAGCTGTTTAACTTAATCGTTTGGAGAACTAGCCCCAAAAGACCACAAATGTCCAAGTTAAGGAGGAGACATCTAAATCAGCCTCCTTCATACCTTACACTTGCAATTCCTTCGACTGTGTTATCTATGTAGGACGATGACAAAAACTCCTCCAAGTTTTTTGGAAGCTTCTACATATACTGTAAACCTTCACCACCTTAGCCTGATAGTTTTATAGACCTGAATTTATGTCATGTAATGTGAGGACCACGCTGCACCCACAATTGATTAAAGTTTTACATACCGAGGTGCCGACATCAATTCCAGTTGTGCAATAAACCAGCACACCTTGGCAGCTATTTTCCCACCCTCCAATCAGATCTAGTGTGTTATGTTTGAGTGGGTTAGGTGTATCTCCAGTTCTTGTAGTTTCAACATTAATCCAACTGTCCAAATCAATGAGGAGCTAATTTAGTGAATTATCCAATTTCTATAGTCAGTTAACTTACCAAATTAACAACACGAGCTACACATCCATGAGCTTCATGCATGTGTAGCTCATGTGTTGATTAATTTTGTAAAAATAGCAGAAGAATAGAAGAAATTAGGCCTATTTTCAGTACCATTTAGATATATTTGCATTGTGACATTTTCAATACAGGGTAAAATTTAATGTTTTAAAAATGGGGGGTAGTTTGAAGTGATGCAATAAACTATTTTTGGCTCCCTGAAGAACCTTTCAGTGAACAGTTCTTAAAGAACCTTATTTATTTTTTTCTCAGTGAGAATATTTCAATAATCTGAAGAACCTCTTTTGGGCTGGAAAAGTTCTATGGATTTTAAAGTTATTCATGGAACTATCAATCACAATAAAGAACTTCATTTTAAGAGTCTCTGTAATAAGAATTGTAAAAATGTCCAGACTCTAATTTGCTCCAAAAAATACATATATAAATACTAGATTTTATTCTTTGGGTTATTCTTCATGTTGAAGGACCGCTGGTACAGTGGAATTTCTTGCCATGGTTCCTTAATTTTTTTATTTTCTTTTTTACCTTCATCTGCCATGAAAGACAAGCTTTTGCGGTCAGCAAAAGTACATGTTAAAATAAAGTGTTTTTTAGACCGCATCATTTTAAATATGTAGCAAACAGCTCTTCTATTCTTTCTGTAGCAGTGTGTCAAGCTCATGAGAGATCTACACACTTTTGCTGTGAGCGTCTGATTGGTTGAGGCTGTACAGCAATTCACCGTTCCTGACAGAATTAATGGAGGAGAGTGGCAGAGAAATTATGTTAAATGAAAGACACATTTACTTTTAAGTAGGTACGAGGCTTTGACAGTGCTGGTGTCAGCCCCATCAGCTCACACAACTCTCAGCCACGTGGTAGAAAAAACGCTGCTAGCCTGTGAAGACTAGTGAACCAGGTCATGTTTATTTGCATGCAGGAAGCAGAAAGTATGTCAAGAAGTTGTCAAAATGCATGTGAAGCTCGGAAAAATATAATGTGCAAAATCTGACAGCCGATTAGAGTGAAAGGTTATGTAATCGTGGACTGGCTAGTAACTGTAACCAATGATGTTTTGTAGCTTTTCATTTTCAAATATTCTGAAATCACAGACCAGCTCCACTGAAATTTGTATCAAAACATTTGATCAACTTCTCCCACATAATTTATAGTTACACCAGTGATTGACAAATTCAGTAGGAACAACCAGATGAAGACTATAAAAAGCAGCAGAATTTCCAAAACCTGTCAAGAACATGTTGGCGTAGAGCTATTTCACAATTTGAAATTAAACAAGAAAAAGCAGCCTATTTTAGTATTATTGAAGTGTTTTGCATTGTGACATTCTCATCGCCTCAGCTGAAAGCATCTCACAAGGAAAAAAAATACTGTATGAAATATGCTTTAGTTATAGCAAAACTAAATTTAAAATAAAAAAGCCAGTAAAATATAATGAAAACAATGTAGCAATCAAAACATCAGATATTGGAATCTAATAAGACCAAGACTTTTTTTAGATGTAAATAATTAGACCTACTACCAAATGTTGTAAATGTTGCAGTTGCAGCAGCAACACTGAAGTAGATCAGATGTTCCTGGTTATATTAGGGTCTTTTTTCAAAGGTAGAACAAACAAGTACAGCCTACTTAAAGTACATTAAGAAAATAACGTGGAGATAAATCGACATTATAAAACCTTTGTCCTGGCCTAAATGGCACCCTCAGCCCTTTGGTCATCCCTCGGAGTTCACATTGGGATGTAGGTACACACTCTGATGCCATATGGACTGATGGGAAGTATTTATGCATTTCACATTAGTACAGACTTCAAAAAAGGACACATTCAGGGTACTTCAAGGGCATAAAAGGGAACTCAGGGGCACCCTATTGAATCATGAAATGAGAAAGGACACACCCTACCACTTTGTGGACTTCAAAGAATTGAAAAAGTCACAGGGCCATAAGTCCACATTAAGTAAGTCTTTTGGACAGAGCTAGTGCCTTTGGTATCAAATTATGTATCTAAAAACACAAACCAAAGCAGTAAGAATGTGCAGAAAATGGCCAGTACATGGTTTTGAAGTAGGAATTCAATAATGCATAAGATTGAAATCAGGTAACCATTAAAATGTGCCCAAAACTCTGAAAGCAGTGAACATACTGTACTGTATCTAGTACCTCTGGTATCAAATGATGGACTTAAATTCTCAATTAAAGGATTAGTCCACTCCTAAATTAAAATTTCCTGATAATTAACTCACCCCATGCTATCCAAGATGTTCATTTCTTTCTTTCTTCAGTCAAAAGAAATGGTTTTAAGAAAACATTCCAGGATTTTTTTTCCATATAGTGAACTTCACTGGGGACCAATGGGTTGAAGCTCCAAACTGCAGTTTCAGTGCAGCTTCAAAGGGCTGTACATGATCCCAGCCGATGAATAAGAATCTTATCTGGCAAAAGCGATTATTAAAAGGCGATAGCGAAAAATTACGATAAGCGATTAACCACAAATGCTCTTGCATTAGCTCTTCGATGCACATCCATGACTTCACCCATTACGTATTCCGTTCAAAGGTCACATGTGGCGTTAAGCGGAAGAAACCAGTATTTACAAGTGTGGAGAAGGAAGACCATTCGAAAGTTGTTGTATGTAGAATGACACACAAATACGTCTTTGTGTAAGTTTATTGTTTTAAAATTGTCCGTTCATGTCAGTATCCTGGATGTTTAAATCTTTTGAGCTCTAAGCGATCTCTTCTGCTCAAAAAAACCTGACCTTTCTAGTGTGATTACCTAATGTGTGAAGTCATGGGCGCACATCGCATATGGCTTCCTGAGCTAGTACAAGTCCAACTGACACCAAAATAAGTCAAGTCACCTTTATTTATATAGCACTTTATATAATACAGATTGTGTCAAAGCAGCTTTACAGTATTAAACAGAAAAACATTGTGTTGATAGTGTAAGAGGATGATAGTAAACTCAATTTTCCAGTTAAAGTTAGTTCAACATTGATTCAGTGATGTAATCGTCCAGCTCAGTTCAGTTCAAATAGGATCTGTGCAATCAAGTCGAGAATATTGTCAGAAAGTAAGTGTCCCCAACTAAGCAATCCAAAGGTGACAGTGGCAAGGAACCAATAAAATAAAGCAGTAAAAATGTCAAGAAAGTAGCAGTGTATGGCTTTAGCATTAATGCAAAGGATGGAAATTAGTTAGCTGATGGTGCAACGCGTGCCCAAAAAAAAACTGAATGCAGCTGGACAGAGCTAATACTTTCGATATCAAATGGGGATTTAAAAGACTCAATTAACTAAAATTTAATAAGTCAAGAAAGTGATGGTGTATGTGTTTGAAATAGGAATTGACTGATGCAAAGATGTGATTCAGTTAACTAAGCAAACATGCCCAAAACTCTGTGTAGCGATTCGCTGAGAGTCCAGTTGCAGGCGTAATGACATCAAGACATCTTACTTTCTACCATGGCTTCCACGCTTGTCAGTTTTTCACTGCAACTACAGGCCTCTGTACAAGTCTGCAGCATCCAACTAGCACGGTATTTGGAGCAAAAGTCAAAAGAAAACCTGAGCTCATTGGAGAGATGGAGAGAATAAGGAACACTGAGCAGGGAGGCTGTTTCAATTTCATTTATCAGACATCATTTCTCTGCTCCACTGACTCAACAAATTCAGTCTGTCGGCTCAGTGTCACCCCTCTGGGTCCCTAGCCTCCATACACACACCCGGTGCCAACATTGGTAAATGACTCTCTAATAAAGACCTAAACCCATCCCACCACTAGTGTACATCAGTTCTCATTCCAGTTATTGATCTGAAACTCATTTCCCAGTTCCCAGATGAAAAGGACCAAAGATGGAATGATTCCCTAGAGGTTGGGAAGGCGTGTAGTTATGATTGGGGAATGTAGTGTGACGGGGTGAATTTAAGACCAAGGAGGTCTATAATACCTGAAGTTATCTGTTAGAAATTCCATTCATCTCAATGGCAGTTGCTTGGCTCGGCATTTGTTCCCCTGGCAATTTGATTTTTGTTTTACTTTTTCAATAGACTAACTCATCCAAGCAGTAGGAGTGTTGGGCTATTGTCTCTAAATGATTAAACACTCAAATGGGTTTGAAACAAGAATACTACTAGAAGAAAGTGGGTTAGACAAACAGGGATGTTTTGAAAGTGTGCTCCTCTCTAACTACCTCTTGTTCTTGTAGCTTGAGGTTTATGGATTCTAACACAACTTTGGTTTAGCCCTCAATCTGATTCTTTTCTCTCTATAAATGGAAAGAAATGCCCAGAAGATAACGTTTACCTCTATGCTTGACTCTTGGGATGTGCATTTCAGGAAAAAATGTGATTTTGCTTGGTATTATTCGATCATTATTCAAATTGCACCCCTCCCCACACACACGCATAGGCTACAGCACTACACAGCCATAAACAGGGAGAGAGGGAGAGAGACCATTCATGCTTTCAATCTGTATGTTAACAAACTGTTTAATTTGTTAGGGAATAGGAATCTTACCTCAAGCTATATAATTGTAACGGCTGAAACAATAAAATACAACTGAATTACGACACTTATTAACATAACAGTCTGTCGATTGGTATTAATCAACTGCTCATAAGGCTGCTAGGACATCAAAATGAGCATGAACATCCCAGATAGCAAGCTCGTTTGGGCCAATTCTGGCTGAAATGCGACACTGTCGGTTCAATCTCGGCATCGGTGAGAAGATAATGGGCGTGTCGATGCTACAAAACACTTCTGACTGACAGATGGCTTTTCTCTGTGGGTTAATCTCTATGGGATGATTTTAGACTCAAAATGATGACTAGATGCTAGGGATGCTCCGATCCACCTTTTTCACCTCCGATACCGATTCCGATACCTAGGGTTCAGATCGGCCGATACCAATACCAATCCATGCAAAGATCCAATCCGATGTGAAGTTTTTTTTTTTCATTTAAATAAATGTAGACTTTATATATCTCTGTGTGTGGAACTGATAACCATTCTTTCACAATCTACTAAATACAGACTACTTCATTATAAAGAAAATAAACAATAAATATATATGCAGGATTCATATTTAAATGGTATTTTTGTGGCTTAATATTCACAGAAACTAGTCCATATTGTGTTTTGATTTAAGTGTACTGACCTAATTTTGATGTATCGATCCAAAATTTGGCAAATTCTGTCACAGTAAATTCTGTTTTTATGAGTGGATTCCTTGCTTCTATCTGCATTTTCCACATCATGGAAATCATAGGGCCCTAATTATAAAATGTCAACACCAGACTAATATCAATATGCACATGACCACACTTTAGCAAAGCTTTGATCAAGTGAGTGCTACTTGCTTAGAGTTTGCTAAGTGTCTCCTAAGGCTCTACTACAATTAATACTTGGGATTGGGATTTGAATTAACCTCTTAACCAAATTAATTTTAAAATTTAGCTGAATGACTATTGCACTACTTTTATATGCAATCAGAAGATGAAACATGTTGAAAAATACAACAGACTTACATTGAAGCGAGGGATCAGAGCAATATCCAGAGACCAGAATGTCATCAAGATTTGAGGTGGGCTCTGTTGAATGGGCCATTAAGCAAAGACCCACAACACCCATGAACTGTGGCAGTGAGTTTTGCAAAGGCAAGCACCTCTCAAGTTTTCTTCTAAAACCTAGTATCTAATAACTGTTCTACTTGATTTACTGTAGGCATGTATGTGTAGATGTAGACCTGTAAGCGAGTGTACTGAGGTCTCAAATGACAGAGAGAGGTTTGGCGACACTGTGGCTGCGACAGGGCACAACTGCCTTCTGGGAATAAGCCACCAGTCTCAAACTTCATCTCTCTATTTCTTTCTGTCTCTGCACAAAGATTCAATTACTACAAGACTGAGGGCCAATGCAAAACTTTATACATACAGAAACAAACATGATAGCGTGATACCAAAGAACGAGAGAGTCTCACAGTGTGAATTTCTGATGATCAGGCCTCCAGCAGAGATGAAAGTCAAAGACATGAAATCCATTTGATCAAGCACTACATAAAATACATACAAAACTCTCTAGGGAATGATGGACATCTCTACATAAACCAGAATATTTTTTATAAAGTCTCAAGTGGAAGATCATTTATTCTGATTCACATGCTGTAGACGCACTCATGTCATGTCTTATTTTACGGTTATTTTTGTCACAGCACATCAAACACTGAAAAGCGCTGAATGTTTTTAGATTCAACCTTGCTTTTCACTTATAAAAATAAATGTTCCAATTACAGATTTTAAATATTTAAACATTTTACTGCTTGACAGCACAAGACAGTGGTTCTTACCAGTTCTGCTTTTAGATCCAGAATTTACATTGAGAGAATTGTATACTACAAAATACAACCTTAATAATTAACAATGCAATTAATATTACGATGTTCCAAAAACATGCACAAATATGAAAATGACATTTTGCTCAAGAGTTATGAACATAAGCTGACATTGAAGATCTTTTGAGATAGTTCAAAAACGCTTATACTTTTAAAAGGTAATTGATTGAAAAAAATACAAAATAAATAAACGCTTTTGATTATCAGAAAGATTATTATTTTGCAAAACGAATTAAGTAAATAAATAAATTAGCAATTACAAAAAAATCCCTAAAACTTATAGAAAACACTATTCTTTTCTGCATTGGTATTACCTTCAGAAAATCTTGTCAAGTTTGCAAGAGTCTTATTTGGCAATGTTAAATATCCATTTATTGAAATTATGCAGGCATAGACGCTGAGACTGGCTGAAACATCAAAGAAAGGTGGTTATGAATGTAACGATTGCCTGATTAATCAGATTATGCTTATTTTTTTTTCACTTTGCAAATTCCTGTCATTTCAGTCCAGACAGTGTAAGAGGTTCAAACCTAGTTACCGTTCTTAATGCTTCAGAGAGCAAATCTGTGAAATTACTCTTAAAATGCTACATTGTTCACAGTTAACAGACTGTGACACTCACTGGGGTGAAAACCCTCCCTCCAAAAATCATAGCTCTAATTCCTTAATCAGGCAAGCCAAATGAATTTTGAAAATGCTTTATTCTCCAAAAGACCAACTTTGCCATTTTGCATAAAGGTTTAGCATTATCAGTAACGGTGAGCATCAAAATAAAAGGAAAAGAAAAAAAAGAAAAGAAAAATGGTCTCACCTTCAGACACAAGCAAGTTTAATGGAGAATGCCCCAGTTACCACCAAACAATTAGTTGTAAAGGAACATGTGATTGTAGATATTGTGTAGCAAGCATGCTGGAGATTCTATTTGTAATAATTAGTCCTATTGACAGTTTGTATGAGATTTGAGAAACTCAAATGAATGAAACTTATAGTCAATTAAATATCAACAGACAATATGTTTGATTTTATTATATATTAATAAGCATTGAAATTAACATTAAGATTAATAATAGGGCGGGAAATAAATCAATGCATCGCAAATCGAGAAATTATTCTGCATCGATTCTGAGCTTTTCTGAATGCATCACGATTCAGATTCAGGTTAACTAACATTAACCTGAAATAAGCGTTAAGTTTACGCTGCTTTTTATAGATATTGATATGGTTTATAAGAAAAGTAATTTGTTCAAATGCAATATTTCTCTCATTTGAAAATTTATTAATTATTTGATGTACATTTTAGAATATAAAATGAAGATATTTTATGAATAAAGTCAAAAGTCTGGCATGTGCTTAACTGGTACTTTGGCTTGTGTTCCAAATAAGCCTTTAACACTCATCACCTGCACCAACATTCAACATGAAATACATACAATATGCAAAGCAGAACACTAAATTGTGTTGGCTGTAGTTTGAATGTACTTAAAGAAATGACTGAAAACTACATAAATGTGTTGATTTCTAAAGGGTCTCGAAACACCAACGCTTTTGGGTGTCTTTGTGTGAAGTCCCCTGAGATAGCACAGAATGCACATGATGGAATAAAAATGAAATGATAGCAAATCATCAAAACAAGTTAATAATACATCAAATTAGCCCTGATTTAAGAGTCATAAGCTATAATGCAAATTAAAGATATGTTTCAACTCACACATAATATCGATAAATAAAATAATTGTTCATCAAACATGACAAGCAACCCAGCTTCATTACAGTAAGGCTTACAGTAATGTTTGAGAAATCATATAATCCAAAAACATAAGCAGATTTAGCAAGTCACCTTTTTGCTGCTCTTGAGTCTACTGGGTTCAGAAAACTTGAATATTCATTATTCAGTCCAAATTGTCTGAAGCAGATTTTACTTTATGCATTAAAAGTACCATACATATATTTTTTATAATGAAACTGCAAATATAAATGCCCAGTGAACATTTTAATTTCTATTGTTGAATGAGGCCACCATACAATGTTCAACCGTGGAGCATGAATCATAGATGACTCTTACATATGGAAGCAAAGAAAAACATCTTGAATTAATGATAAAAGTCCTTTACAGCAAAGGAATAGCATATTAAAGGAAAACACTCACGTGATTTCTTTCAAAATGCCTACACAGTATAAGTGGCCTACAAGAAATGCATTTTCTTCCTTCCACCTCATAAGGCATGTCTTTATTTTCATCATGAGAGTGCATTATGAATGCAGTGAATAGCGTTATGCTACAAAGATAAAATAATAAGAACATGAAGCGCTTCTTAATGTAGGTCATCTCTTAAAAAAAGGAAAATCATGTACAGGCTCAGCTTCTGTTTTCAGAGTATAATTGAGTCTCCTTATGAATAGATTAATAATTTAAAGCAGCCAAATGAATAATTGATGCTGTTAAAATGCCTCTACTTTAAGAAATGCATTTGACTTTTCACATCTCTTTATAAATGACAGGCAGTCGCACCTCTAATTCAGGAGCGAGTTTAGGGTTGCTTGCTGCATGTCTGCATTCAACAGATTAACGTGATCCTTGTATCTCAACGGAAAAAGAAAATGGATGTCATTTTACAGTTTGCCACCCAGGTGTTATAGGTCAATATGCAAAAGAGGCATTTGAGATGCAGCTATTAATATTTAGATTTTCAAAGGGAAGTGAGGATTAAGAGAAAAGCAATCGGGTTTCAACCAAATGTTTGTACTTTCATGTGCTGGATTTGAAACGCCGACCTTGAGAAGATGCGTAGTAGTTTAGCTGCTGCAATTTTACAATTTACCAATAATCAAAATAGAAAGTGTTTGAGGCTTATCCTTTCAAAGAAGATTCAAGTGCATGAAATGCCCTTTAAAAGTTAGAAGATGAAAAATCTCTTAAGCCTTCCCACACTGCGATTTTACCAATGCTATAAATCCGCATGTATACAAATCACACTGCGCGACATGGACCTAATAAACTTGCATGCAGACCATACAATGATGACACCCTATTGGCTCATACACTCGACACAAGTTACTATTGGAGAATAAAACATCATTAGCGTGTGTTAGTGGTAAACAAAAGAGTACGATAAATCACACTTTAGCAGGTATACTTTTCATGTTTGCTGAAAATAGAAGAAGCTGTAAAGAGGAAGTTAAAAGTTTTAGCCATGTTGTGTTGATCAACACGCCATTTCATGTTGCATTTTAACTGGCTGTTTGGTGAGCGATGGGTTGTAGCAGCAAACACTCTGTGCAATGATCATGCTGTATTTCTGACACTGTTAGGAAATTATCGCATGAGCTATCTTTGATCACAAGTCCGTGACAACAAGCCATCTTTGAACTTTTCTCACTGTACAACGTTGGACTACTGTTTAGAAGCCATGATCACAGAAATCGCCTACAATTGTTTCACGATGCCAATCTTTTGTCCGAGACAGTGCCATGATTTTGGGACAGTGCCTAACCTAACCTAACCCTAACCCTAAGACATGTTCCTGGATCAACATTTTTGTCCAAAACCTAGACCTAACCCTACCCATAATTTATCCCTAAAATCAGAAGGAAATGATAGTTGAATAACAAGGGGCAGAAGAACCTAACTCTGGTTGTAAGGGTAAAACTGATATTTCCTGTAAACATATCCCTCAATTCTGATTGGTTACTTGGAATGTTGTTCCAGGATCAACAAGAATGTTGATCCAGGAACATGCTGCACTTGGTGAAATCACATTCACCTTGGTGAAAACAAGTGCTTTTGTGGAATTTGAAAAGATGAAGCCTAGAAAAGTCTCTCAAGACTTTAAGGTTTTAATGACCATAAAATGACAAAACATCTTTTCACTTCACAAGACATTAATTAAAGGACTGGAGTCATGTGGATTATTGTAATGCTTTCATCAGCTGTTTGGGCACTCATTCTGGACGGCACCCATTCACTGCAGAGGACCCATTGCTGAGCTAGTGATGTAACAAATTTCTCCACATCTGTTCTGATGAAGAAACAAACTCATCTATATTTCAGATGGTCTGAGGGTGAAAACATTTTAAGCAAACTGTAATTTTGGGGTGAACTATTCCTTTAAGAGAGATTTGTTTTGGCTCTGTCAGTGTAAGTGTTTTTTTTTTTTGCTAGCTTGTTGGCTGTCTTGAAATTGTTACTGCATGTTGTTTTATGCAAAAGTCCCCACTGAATATCGTCTGTTTCAGCAATGTTATCTTGCCTGCTTTGCTGCCGTCCGTCTGTGTTACTGGAACTTACTGAAGTTTTAACGAAACCCTGTTCGAAGCAGACAGAGGCTATCGACATATTTCTAAGGTGTTTGCCCTCGTTTTCTCTCCATTCGCATTGTACTGTATATCCTCCTGAACTCAATGGACAAGTGCTCTGACGATCTAAAGGGTGGCAGAAATATAACTGGTTTTCTGTAAATGTCTAGATCTAATACTGCGTGCTGCACACATTAAAAAGACACTTTGTTTTCTTATACCTTCCATGAATGCTTTCTGAGGTGAGAGTTGAGAGCTTGACACTGATGTGCAAATGAATGGTTGTCATGTTCCATGAAAAATGTCATTTCTTTCATCGTTTACAATGGGATACACAGGTGAAGTTGTCCTTGAACAAGTTTATGCTCTATTACTACATGCAGTAACATGGGGAAAAAGACAGACACCAACTTAGCACACATTAATAATAATTTAGAGGATTTATGCTGCTAAAACTGCTTGTTTGTTTTTACACAGGGAAACTAGAGTAATAAAAGTTAATAATTGTGAACCAAATTATTAAATGAGTCTGGCCATAACAGCTGAAAAAGCAAACTACTAGTAAAATGTAAAAAATAAATAAAAAATAAATAAAAAGTCTACTGGTTGTCATCAAATGCATCTGTAAATCTCTCTCTCTCTCTCTCTTAAATATACATAGCGTAACTCAAGAAACCATGTCAAGAACAGTTTCAGATAATGAACTACAAATAGAATTAGCCTGTTTAAAGCATGAACAACCAACATTTTCATATATAGTATTAGTATATTATTAAAAATATCAATATTCTTAAGTTATAGCATCTGTGCATGCATTAATCTTATTTTAGTATCACTGTGATACTATTGTTTTATTAATATTTTGAATCAGTTTTTATTTATTTCTGTTTCTGTTTTCATTTATATCTGCATAGTTTCATTCATTTTATTTGAGTTTTAGTTTTAGATCAAATGACATATGTTGCTTTGGCAAATAGCTAAAAGATTATATTCTATTTGAGTTAATATTTATTTCAAGTAACTTGGTTTTAATTTTAGTTTCAGTTTTAATTAACTATAATAAACCCTGGACATATATGATCATGAGAATTTAGCTTAAAAACAACAACAAACTTTCTTTTGACAGTTACAGTAATCACAGTAATGAGAGTCTAATGACAATCACCACTGAGAATAATGGGAATTATATTGCTCTTATTTGCCATGACGATAACTAGACAACGCTTCTCTCTCTCTCTCTCTCTCTCTCTCTCTCTCTCTCTATATATATATATATATATATATAATGCAAAATATTGTGTCTTGTATCTCTTTCATTTTGATTAAGAGGTGAAATATTACCTGTATGTTTTTTTCCTTTTCTTTTCTTTTTTTTTCTCTCTGTGAGTTGCAGTCATAAGTGTTCAGCAACAACCAAGGTGTCATTTATCTTCACGCATAGAAGAAGGTACTTGACCCTCTTGTTGCTTTATGCAAATAGAAAAGCATTTAGATGTAAGGATGTCAAGACAAGATTGCTGTTGAATTTTGATGGCAAATTTTTGAGAGGGGAGGGGTGTGTCTATGTTAAATCCGCTTAATATTCATGAGGAACGTTGTCTGAGAGAAGCAATTATAACAGGGCAACAGGGTTCAGCTTTAGGCGATCGCCAGTGACCTTCATGTGTTAGTCTCATCTCTTATTTGCTATTTAAATACAGTCATTTATCACGGCTGCTGTCACACAGTTGTCACCAATGCAGGTGTGTTTCTGATAAGACACATGAAACAGCTTTTCATTCATAACTGTTTTTTTTTTGGTTTTATCACATTCCATGTCTTTATTCTCACTGTCGTCTTCTGCCTCCTTGCATCCCTGTTGGTTTTCAACTTCTTCTTTTTTTACCTCTTACCTTCCCTCTTTCCTTGCTGTCATCATCCCAAACTTATGAATTCAGTGTCGGTTCACATTTCTCTTTTGATATAACCGTTATCTGTGCAGTCAAGTGCAGCAAAGTTGACACCCAACAGTTGACATTTGAGGCGACTAAGTGACACAATTTACTGAATTGTAGGCTACATTTTGCCTAATCCCAATAGGATCTCAAAATAACCAAAAAGAAAATCCATGTATTTGAAGCAGAAACTGGTTTGCATGTATGTACAGGTATGTACAGTACACATGCACATTTAATTTATATGTAAAAACATTAATAAGCATTATATATTGTTATATTTATATATGTTTTATATATTTATATATTTTTAAATGGCTGTTTACATATATACACCAGTAAAAGATTGGAACTTTGGAGGATATTTAAGATAAAATCTTCATTATTAATCTTATTAAAAACAGTAATATTGTGGAATATTATTAAAATTAAAAAAAATTACTGCATTTTAAGATTTTGAAATGTGAATTATTACTGATTCTTAATTGTCATGTGATCCTTCAAAAATCACTCTAATGCTAAATTGATGCTGAAAATAGTTTTTGAGGCTTAAAATTTTTGAAGAAAAAAATCAAATCAAAACAGATCGAGGCAATAAATAGAAGGTTAAAAATATTTTAAATAGAAGTGTTGTGTAACATTATACATTTATTTTAAAATCAGTTTAATACTGCTTTACTTACTAAAGATTCATTACTTTCTTTTTCTTTTCTTTTTTTTTTTTAAATCTTATTTAACCAAAGTTTGTTTTGTGTATGGTAGTTTATTGCAATATTAATAATGTTTAAAATTATAATATTTCACAATATTAATGTTTGTTTTATGAAAAAAGTACCTACAAACTTACGTAACAACCGTAGTTTTGACCAGTAATGTATTTAAAGAAATAATATTAACAATGTAATTTATTTGATAAACAATCAAATTAAAATAATGCATATACTCTGATTAGTGAAAAACTAGTCATACAAAACACTTCCAACCAAAATACTTTGACATCCTTTGGTGCCAATAAAATAACTTAATCTCCATGACAGGCCTCCACAAACCTTTTTCCATCGCTACAAATACAGTAGCAATTTATGGCTTGTGTCATTTCTGAGCGGTTGAATAGAGAGACGGTCATAAATAACTGTAAGTGATAGCTGACATTCAAAGGTGGCGGGCAGTGAAAGTGATTGGAATATGAAGGTCTGGGCATAAAGCTCATCTAGCCCTGGAGCACTGAGACTGATCCCTCATTCAGCTATCTATTAAGTTTAAGTGCTGACAGACAGACTCAATGCCTTTCCAAAACACTTGATGAACTTCTGTGTTGATCGTTTTCCCCATCGGGTTGAATCACTTTACGTTTTGAAGAGTTATAATGCTGGGCCACAGTGAAGCAAAGTTTTTGAAGATGAGGTATTTATTTTTCTACCTTTATGACCTTGGTTGCATCAGCCATCGCAAGTTACAACTTAGCTTAAGTGTTGCATAAGCTGGCAACTTCGAGCACAATCACTGACAGTGACTGAATCAGCTGGAGATTTTCATGTGTTTCAGGGATATTGGTTGCTAATATAGCTACTGATGTATCTAACTGTGAAAGATGCAAGATCCATGTCTACAATCACAATAGTAGTTGGCCCTGCTCATTTGCATAAAGTCAAACCTTGCAATGACATTCAAATTTCTATAAATAATTTAAAAACTAAATAGAATGAGCCTTTTGAACCATATATAATGAATCAAATAAATGTTGATGACATATTAGAGAAAACAAAAACTATTATTATACATAAAGCTTATGACCTTCCAGCTAAATCCGCCTTAGCATATATATATATATATATATATATATATATATATAAACAAGTTAGAGGTTGTCAAACTGCACACCATCAGAGAGAGCTGCCTATAACTTGTAAAAATGTGTAATATTTTGGTCTTCACATCAATGACCATCAACAGGGTTCTACTGACAAGGTGAATTTGACAAATTACACATGAGATTCCTTTATTTACCCAATGCATGAGAGAAAAACTTATCAAAACCTCAAGGTGACGGCTTTAATATCCTAGTCTGGAATCAAACTTTTTATTTTAACTTTTCCCCAAGCAAGTACACTGCTATTACCGGACAAATGTGGACAGAACAATGCAATCAATCACAAAGACACCTGCCCAACAAGCTTTGGGACAGAGCTCAGGGCTGCGGGCCTATTTCACAACACAGCCCGCTCTGGAAGTTATGCTTACAGTCCACACTAACCATTACAGAAGTGGTCAAAAGACCTTCTGAGGCTTCATTCAAATTTACAAAATGTTTATAAAAATCCCATCATTTACTCACCTTCATATCGTTCAAATCTTGAAAAGATGTTGTGATGTTTTCCAAAATGAGCATATCAACTGATTACCATAGACTGCAGGCTAGCAACATGAGAAAAATTTTTCCAGCAGAATTTTCATCAGTCACGTTGTCTTCTTCTTCTTCTTCTAACGTATTATGGCGATATTCCACCACCTACTCAGATGGAGTGTGAGGCGATGATATTAAGGGAAATAATAATAATATAATAATAAAAACACCTATATTTTGTTATATAACTTTTACGGTAAAACTTTTATTTTAAGGAAATTTATAAGAGCTTTGTTCAGTCACGTTGTGTCTCATATCCTGTCAGATGTTCAGAACCGAACTAAGGATGCCAGTTCAGAGTGAATTACTTTTTGGGTTCTTTTCGATGAATCTTTCAAAATCACTGTTTGAATAGGTTTGTGATTCACTTTGCGTGGAAAGCTAACTCATCTCACACACTAAATCATTTGGAGCTGTGGACGGGTTAGCAACACGGTCTGGATCGGGTTGCGATTCAGTCTGAATGATTCGGATAGCTCAGTCGCACTTCGTTTGGAGTGGTTGTCAACAACATAAGTTCAGGATAAAGTGGAATCTATGGATATGTAATACCTTTTCATTATGATCCTCTGAGATCCTCATTTTCCTTACATTTCAGAAGTCAGTCAAGCTGTTTTCTGTCGGGTTTGCAAACGAATCATTTGTTTGGGTCAGGTTCTTCCAATGAATCACTCATTAGGAACATGTCTGAATCATTTGTGCAATTCAGTCTGAATGAATCGGACAGCTCACTCAACCGTTAGCTTTGGAGCAGCAGTGTTGCCAACTTAGCAATTTTGTTGCTAGGTTTAGCAACTTTTCAGATTACCCTAGCAACTTTTCTTCCAAAAGCACCTAGCAACAAATGTAGGTTATTATTATTATTTTTTGGCAACTTTTAGCAACTTTTGATAAGTGACTCAAATGATAAAATACACACTTTTCATCTAAATTAGACAAAAAAGGAAACCAAAGATGCCTAGCAGTACACACATCACGTGAATTAAGTCAACTGCTATTTGCAATTGTTCAATAATAATTACGGTATGTGTGTTGACTTGAAAGCGCATGCTGGACTGATCGGTGTTTGACATCAAAGTACCATGAGAGCTAATATATAGCAGACGGATATGCATGATTTCGAATCACTTCGGGTGCTTTGATGTCAAACACCGATTGGTCTGCACAGGCTTGTCTTCAAGTCAAACACACTGTTATGATACACATTGTTAGTAGCTTGTACCTATTGGTGATCAGTTAGTTGATTTAGAAAATGGAAAAGTAATAATTTTCCAGGCCTTTATCCGTATCCATTATCCATTGTAACCCTGTAACCGAAAACACAAAATACAATGTGCAATTTAAAATGCAGTTTAAAAAAAAAAAAAAAACTGAAAATCAATATGGAAAATTCCTTCAGACTATTTTTACAGACAGTGTAGCATACTAACAAACTGCTAATATGCTGCTTAAAACTATAATTGTTCAGAATGTGTAGTTTTACTAGTTTACTAGCTAATTAAAACTTAAATTGTAATTGTTCAAAATGTGTATTCAATAATTCAATATTGTATTAAAAAATACAGTTCTTATTATTATTATTATTATATTATGCATTTATATTATTTTCTGAACAAATCGAATTAACATGCATAAAATATATTTTTTGCTGAAATTTGATGCAGTGACAATTTTGCATCGTGATTATGTCATCGCACAATGACATCACAACATCATTTAGAAACTTTTAGCAACAAATCGACCTTCCTTTAGCAACTTCCCATGAACATTATTTGGCAACACTGTGGAGCAGCACTTCACATAAAGTGTTTTTATTCAACTACACCACTTTACACTGCAGGTGTCACGATTATCAGCTGGAGTGTTCATGAACTCCAGTAGAGGGCACTTCACTCAGGCATTTTGTGTCCATTCCCATTTCCAACTCCATTTCCCAAAATCCCGTGCTTAGGGCTAATCACAACCAGGTGTTCCCGCTACCACTCCCCTATATAAACTGTGGCTCATGAAACTGATTTTGGACAGGCTTCTGAGGCAGATTAATGGTTAAATTATCTACAGCAAAATATAGAGAGCTTTGGTTATAACTAAGTGGATATTTCATTACTGCAACATTAATTTCTGCTAGAAATTACATAAAAGTGGAAAACGCTTGATCAGAAACATACATTTACACACAAACTGACCACCGACCGCAACTTTCAGATGCCATCTTTATTTTTTGGCTTAACTGTCACGGAATGGACGCACAGGATTGTGGGATATCAAAGGCAGCAAGGATACATCTGTGCTGCCTTCAAAAATCGCCAGCTGAAGGCATCTCAGGAGACAGGAACTGAAACTAACATTGAATTGACGGCCTTGATGCCTTCCTACCTTGGAATGCATCCTCCAAGGCAGCATTTTTCAGATTTCGGATGCAGCCTGTGTTTGGACTCTTAATGATGGCGAAGTCTTGTTCTAGCCCAGTCTGTCATTTCCGAGTGTTTCTCCTTGTGTTTGTTCTTCCTGTGTCTGACTTTGGATTGTTTATACTGCCTGTGATTCTCTGCGCCTGCCCCGACCTCTGCCTGGTATTGTTGCTGTTTCTGGATATCCCTTGACACACCTGATGCTGTTCCTGATTTCTGCCTGTCTGACCATTCTTTAATAAACTACTGCATATGGAATCTGTATGCGTCTCTGACTCCTTGTTACAGCAGGTAAAACTAAAGTAATTAAACACAATACACAAACTTAATGTAACAAATTGTGCCATTTACAGTTGTTGTTGTATGTATTTATTTATTTGGGGCATTTAACATTACCATACTATTGGTAGGCTACATGAATTAGTTATTTTTCATTACCATGGTATCTCCACAGGAGGCTATTTTTAGTCAGGCAATTCTGAGAAACTTGTACTGTGGCATATGAATAACTCTTCTGAACATGCTTTTTAATCATACTTAAAATAATGGTACAGTCAAAAGCAAATGTAAAAAAAGTATGATGCTTGGTGCTGTTTTGGTCAAACATTTTCTCTGGATTCCATAACTAAGGTGCCAAATGGGGAAGTATGGTCTTGGATAGGCATGAGTGAGTAGATTAATTTGTTATTGCTACACTTAGCTCAAAATGGGTCAGTAATGGGTCAACCAAACAACAACAGTTTTGGGGTGTGAAGAACAAAGTATTAAAATAAATACAGCACATCTTCTAATTTTACATCAGTCTTATTTATAGTGTGATTCAGTGCAGGATCTACAGCGAGTAGCCGTTTCCTCTTTGGCAGCTGAGCTGGATTCAGGCATCCAGGGCTGGTATAAACACGCTTGATTTGTGTGTTCCTATCTGTTCTATATGCGCCCACATTGATTTCATATGAACTTCACCTTTAAGGGCTACCATTTTGTGACAAGGTCCATTTTCTCTTTACCATTTACTGGATGATGGTTTCACATATAGAAAATATATCGAGCCTCTTTTATTGATATTGAGCGGATGCACCGTGCAAAGTGACCTTCATGCAAATGGCTTGAAAAGGTATCATCTTGCGATAGAGCCATGGTACAGTAGTACAATTTACATTCAGTGCTTTTAAAACACTTGCAAATTCAAAAAACAATGCAATTCAATGTCTATTTTTATTTATTCATTTTATTGAAGGTGATACAAAGGATCTAATAAATTTAGTGATATAGCCCTCTAGCTAAATGATTTATAATATTTCACAGCCTTGTAAACTACAAATGATCTGAATGAAATAAATTGTTTAGGTTTACAAGCTGTACACTCCATCTGTGCTCAGAATGAATACTAGATTGGTGCTTACTGAATTCTGTGTGTATATACAGTGTACTGCCTAGTTTTGTAGAAATATTAAGTGAAACAGCACATTATGCAACAGAAATGTTTTGAAATTATAGAATGTAGTTGACATGCTACATTTGCCACACTGCAAGTTTAATTATCTCAGAAATGTAATTTTATAAAAATTCATTTTATTATTTGTTGTTTCACATTTTAATCCAATTTTGTTTAAAATGTGATCAAATATGGTCCAGAAGGAAAAATGTGGTTGATGTTACTTTATTTGTAACACTGGAAAAGGAAGGTTGTGAGCATTGTATTGTGGAATACAGTCTCCCACTCAACATTCTCTGTTGTATATTTTACATTTGGTCAAACAGGATATTTTATGCATACAGAAAATTTGCATACTGGAGAAAAAGTACAAGTACTATTAGGGCTGCACGGTTAATCAAAATTAAATCGCAAAAGGCGATAAATCGCATTAGGCAGAAGCTGCAATTGTCATGCGTATCTTTTAGTGAAGCACGGTTCTGTGAGCAGCAGTAAATCTCCTTCCAAAGGCCAGAGGGCACTCTCACGCTGAAAATCCAAATAGCCTTGCAAAAGAAACCCAGGAAATGCCGGTGTGCCTTACACATTCTGAAAAGTGAAGCTCGGACTCTTTGATCGCCCCTGGTGGCTGGCTGCAGTACAGGTCATAAACCCGCCCTCTCCATGTAAATAAATGGGACTTGAGTGCAAATAAAAATAAATTTCGACGATGATTTTTTGTCATTTAAGGTAGTTGTTATCGGCTATATGTTCAATTGTTTGTTTTTTTTTTATAAGTTTGATTTTAACTGGTAATTTGATGCTACAAAAGCGAGCGTGTCATTATGGTTGAATGGGTCTGCTGGAGTTTGATACGCGGCTCCACCCTATGGCACTGCTACACAGACTCTTGCGGGTAGCTTTTTTTTATTATAATAAAGTATATAATAATGCAATGCTAATAGACACAGCCTTTATCCCTGCTTAGAATACTATGAAATATGTTGCATGCCTTATTCTGTGTAAGAAGCCACATCATCTCACAGAATGATTTATTTCACTAGACTGCGTTATGAAGTGAGTTTGGAGTAAAACTTGTTATTAAATGGTATTTTCATGTGCTTTCAGATGGACAGCATTTACTACACAGAGCCGTAGTTCACTAACAAGCTATGCAAACAGCTTTCATAATCGCAAAGCAATTTCTTCGATTTCATAATCACGCAATTAAATTACCTGCAATTATGCGCGTGATTTTCGTAGCTTGTCAGTGAACTACGGCTGCTATAGTAAATGCTGCTCCATCTGAAAGCACGTGCTGGAGATTTACTACTAATCACAGAACCGGCTTTACTGACAAGATCGATGACAATCACATAATCGCAGCCCCAACTACTATGGTAATAATATGCTATTTAGAATATGGCCATAGAAAATATTTGTGTGGCACTATGTTTGGAATGGAATACCATGCTGTGTATACTACATACTATTCTACCCTTGTGCTGTGCTGAAAATCCTATAACTAATCTGCTGTTCCTGGTCAAAATGGCGGCCTTTTAAGAAAATCACTTGTAAATTTCTCAATATGCTATATTATCATTATCATATTATTATTTTTCAACTATTTTGAATAATTTTGCTGATATTGACACAAAAGCTGAGATACATAAGCTCAGATCAATAAGGCATACAATCAATCAGTTCCAAAAGAAATCCAAAACCTGTGCTAATTGAAAGAAAAAAAAAGGTTGATAAAAGATTGAATCAATATTTGGTAATGATATAGCATAATGAAAAATGCTAAGCAATTTTTTGAAGTCTGGTCATTTTGACCAGGAACTCAACAAGTGTAACAAGCTGGGAAATCCCCAAAAGTAAAAAAAAAAAAAACATTTCAAGTCCAAAATCCACTCAGAGTCAAAATGACCAGAACACAACATGAGGTTTAAAAAGGTCATGTTAAAGGTTAAATGTGAGTTTTGTCCAATTATGATTATTATTATTTTTTAATCCAGTTTTTGCATTTTTAAATTAATTTTGTGAAACAAAATGTCCTAGCATTTGGTCAAAATCAAGTCAAGCACATGTCATTGACAGAAACAATCCATGCTGTATGTTCTGTTGTATACCATACATTTTGCAAATTTGCATATGCACAGTTTACATAGTATATACTATGGGAATAGTAAGAGTAGTTTGCTAAAATGTTATTCCAAATAAATCCATGAAAATGAAATGTGTGCGTGTTTCAGAGAAAGGAAGCAATCAGGGTGTGAAGATTCAAATAGATGGATCCCATAAAATTTCCCATTCACCACGTTCTCCGGTTCTCAGTTGAAACCGCTTGGCTCCCTCTCCCTTTTTTTTTCTTTTACAGTGCTGCAGCATTTGCTGATTGATGAGGGGTGCAATTGGACTCATCCATCATGACTTGGCCAGGTTAGGTATCCTTCTCTCACTCACCCTCTTTCATTCTCTCTCCTGCTTACAGCCACACGTCTTGATTGAACCTCGGAAGAAGCGGATGTCAAACTTTTGCCTCTTGTCTGTTGCCTGCTACATCTCGGCATCTATCACCAGACCTTCAACTCAAAATGAAATCGTTGAACATAAAGCAAGAATCTTCCTTCCTACCTTTCATCAGTTTTTCAGTCTTGGCTCTGAGGAGAATTAGTAGTATACCATGCTATTGGATTCTGTATGCTTGCTGGAGTAATGCAGCAACTCATCGGACCTCATTAATAAAACACAAGCTGAAGCAATTCATCCATAAATCCTCTGTAAAACCATTAACACATTAATCGCTGAATTACGTAATAAAGGTTTTGAGAATGATTCACAGAGAAATTGTTCTGCTTGTGTTTCATGAATGAGGCCCCAGTGGGAGATATGAGGGTTGCTGCCTTACTCTGCTTTGACTTATTAATGTGACTTTTAATAATTCACATTATTCAAAGAAAAAGTAGATGTTTAGATGCACAATGGGCTAAAAATACTTTTAAAAAAATTTAGTTTTAAATTCTATAACATAAAGTTTTAGTGCAGCTATGTTCATGACTGCAGCGCTGCAGAGATCAAAAAAATTTTAACATTTCTTCCTGGTCTTTTGTGCATGATCCATAAGTGCATATTCTAAAAGTGTTTGTCTTTATAGTCATTTATCACATTTTTAAATGGTTTTCCATTTCAGCTTATATAACCAAGGCTGCAGAGATTAGAATTATCTAATATTCAGTTGTATATAAAATACAGTATAAAATAGTTTGAGGCTACAAAACATCTTTTAATTGTTAATGCGGTTTAATTTATTGTTGGTTAAATATGTTTATGTTGAGATATATGTATGTTAGCATAAATTTATTAGTTATATATAATATGTTTGTTGCTTGTAATTTTTTATCAAAATATCATTACTCAACTTCTCTTTAGACTTCTAAAGTATTTTCTTTTTTCTCACAAACCCCATCCCTTTTTATTATTTACTCCAAGCTTGCATTCATCCAGTCGACCAATGGACAGAACGAAGTGTACAAGTATTTTGTATTTAAAATAGTAAATACAATACTAAACAAATAATTTGGCGCTATTTCCATTACATCCCATCTTTAAATTCTGGTTTGTTTCTCAAGCAAAGCTATCTTATGGTTTCTGAAGACTTGGAATACATTGATCTGTTTGGATTTTTATTTTTTATTTTTTGAGTTTTGCATATGAAGGTAGGTAAATGCGACAAATTGTCTTTTTCTTATTTTTTTATTTTTTATTTTTTTTATGGAACTATTTCTTTAATGTGACCAGATTTTATTTCCCATCAGGCAGTAATAGAATACTGACAGCAGAATTCATACAGACAAGTCTATCCCAGTGTGCAGTACCTGTCAAAGCGTGTAAACATTATTTAAAAGCTTGGCAGTATGATATATCATTCTTTTCCTGCATTAAACAGATACTGTCCATCAAACCATAGTCCATGTGGTAACCACATGACCCTCTACATCAACCTAAAGCAGCAGGAAGACAAGGCGTGATATATACAAGAGGTCGAGATGGAGAACACCTCCATAATAAAGGCACACGAAAAAGGATACAGGAACACTCCTAGAAAAGATGACCCAGCTCCCCTTCCAGCCTGACGCTTAACAAAGGCAACAGCATTATGGGATATATGGGCCAGACAAGCGTAAAAACCTCAGCCTGGTTTTCTCATTCCCATCACCTTCTGCTGTCTCAGGAGGAAAGAGGTGCTGGTTTTACCCCGTGTGATGAATGACCATCGCTCTCAATTTCTGCCGCACATCACCTCTCAGTCACTTGGCGTCCAGACCATCACGTGGCTGTGCAATGAAGACACCTGGGCGGTGATAGACGGAGAGGTGTGAGCGAGAGGAGGTTGCTTGGTCAATAAATTAATCTGTCACTTTATTCTCCTCATTTCTCTTTTTCATTTTACACCTAAGGGACGGGAGGCATGAATACATAACGGTGAAAAGGGCAGCCAGTGCGATCAGAGTTTGACAGCACAGAGGAGACTGTTGATGCCCTAGAGATCCCCACAGATAACTCTTGTCCATTCCAGGTTTTAAGGTCAAAAACAAGGGGACACTGTAGATTTGCATATATTTGCATGTCACAGTCCTAATCCATGAGCTAGCCTAGACATGTGAAGGTGTGCTTAACATTTACCCAACATATTCGACATCCTTGTTGTGCCTGAAATGACAGTGGGTTGAGTTCAGAGGCCTGAACTAATTCTATCAACCTGTTCTTGCAAAGATAAGTAGTACTATTACTATTGCTCAGTTAAGATTACAGTTTTTTTAAACTTCCAGGATGTTTTATTCACTGTTCCTTGCCAGTGGAATGATCTTCCCAACCATATCCAGAATGCCGAATCCCTTACAGTATTCAAGAAACAAATGGAAACCCATCTCTTCTGTGAGCACTTAGTGCATCCTGCAAAACATGCTTGTTTTGTTTTGATTATTATTATATTCCTTCTTCTAGTTTGTAATATTCTGGGGTGTGTTTCCCAAAGCAATATTGTCGCATCGCTCCATCATTACCAATAGAGTTTAATGGAACTTGCAACCATAGTTGGCTAGTGATGCTTTTGGGAAACGCCTCCCTGGCAGTGTTTGAAACTTTACATTGTTAGCACTACCGTGTTTTGCCTCATCATAAAACGCTTGTTGCATCTCCACATTTTAAGTTACTTTGGATTAAAGCGTTGCTAAGTAATTAAACCTTTCCTGAAAATTTCCTGATAATTTACTCACCCCATGTCATCCAAGATGTTCATGTCTTTCTACAGTCAAAAAGAAATGAAGATTTTGAGGAAAACATAAACAGGAATTTTCTCCATATTATGGACTTCAATGGTGGCCAACAGATTGAAGGTCCAAACTGCTTTCAGTGCAACTTCCAAGTGCTCTACACTATCCCGGACAAGGAATCAGGGTCTTACCTAGTGAAACAATTGGTCATTTTCTTAAAAAAATAAAATGTACATACTTTTTAAACACAAATGTTTGTCTAACACTAGCTCTGCGATGTGGGTCACCGTGATTTTGCCAAGTAAGACATGTTCCTGGATCAACATCTTTTGATGATCCTGGATCAACATTATCGTCCAAAAATATAGACTTAACCCAATCCCTACCCTAAACCTAACCCTACCCATAATTTAATCCTCAAAATCAGTGGGAAATGATAGCTGATTAATGAGGGTGTAGAAGCACCTAATCCTGATTGTAAGCCTAAAACAGATATTTCCTGAAAAGTAAGATCTCATGTCTGATTGGTTGATTGGAATGTTGTACCAGGATCAACAAGGATGTTGTTGTCGGATGTCGGTACTTCTGCCTGTACCCAAGTGCTTGATTACATAATGCTTGAGGTTGACCTAGTGCAAGATGAGCATTTGTGGTTAAAATTAAATAGATTTGTTTTTCCTGACCTGACCAATCATTTCCCTAGATAAGACTCGTATTCCTTGGCTGAGATCGGAGCCCTTTGAAGCTGTATTGAAACTGCAATTTTGACCTTCAACCCATTGGCCACCATTAAAATCCTCAAAACTTTAATTTCTTTTCGACTGAAGAAAGAAATCAATACTTTGGATGACATGGGGTAAGTAAATTATCAGGAATTATGCGTTCTGGTAATGAACTATTCCTTTAAATATTAAAGTTGGTGCATAAGGCCCAAAACAAACTCTACTCAAGTATGTGAAAATATGCTGACAATTTTATTTACACAAGTTTAATTTGACCGCTTGTATTGCAAAATGAGAGCAACTGAATGCAATTCTGTATGCTTTGCTAGTTTCATAAAGCATAAGCATAAACAGATTCCTTATATGGTCTGTTTGTTATTCCACGCCAACTCCTGTTGGCAGATCAATAGTTTTGAGAGAATCTTGCTGAGATACTTATGTGTAAAATGTATAGATACTTAAATGACAATACTCAGTTTAATGGTGACATATATTTGAAGGCAATTGCCCTAAAGTATTGAATATAAATACACTTTTCTAGTCTCAGCTCCACACTAATCTCAGTCCACAACATTTTATGCAGAAAGGAATGGCAATTCATAAGGAGACATGTGCTTTTACTTTTTTATGTGACCTAGAGCGGCCAAAAATTCCTTTAGACTTACATTGAAATAGGGAGCTGACCCATATCTTGGGGCAAGAATATCATAGATTGGACTCTTTGTGGGCCCTTTTTGACTCATGCCAGCAAGTAACCACCTAACAACCACCCAAAAATCCTAGTGAACAAATAGCAACACCCTGTAAACCAACTAGGATGCCTTCAAATTTTGATGGTGAGTTTTGCATCTGCAAGAACTTGTTCTCAATCTTTGAAAAAAAAAACAAAAAAAAAAAACATCTCATAGAATATTTCTGTACTTTGTAATTTTAGCTATGATTGTGTGAATTTTTTTTTAGGATCACGCTCCTACTTGGGTAAATAAGGGAGCATTTCTGTGCAATTAGCCTAAAGATGACGAATTGGATGGTTCCAGCACGGCAGTCAGTGTTGAAGAATCCTGGCTGACTGTGGGTCTGGACCAATGACCTCTTCAATTTTCCCTTGGTCTTTAGTATGATGGAGAGCAGCTTATGTTTTCGCACACACACATACATCACATTTCGACATCTCACCCACTCTGTCTCTCCATGTCTCCCTAGAGTTTACTCTGTCCTTGCCTGGAGCTTTCTTGCGGCGTCTCACACTGTAAGTGATGACCTGAGAAATTAATCCTGCCAGTGGCTCATAGGCACCAGCTTTCTCAGAGCCCTGAAATGCTGGCTGGGGCATCGTTAGATCTGGATGTTTTAGGCGGATGAAGATGGAGAAGGAAGTTTGTGTAAACATACAGCACACAACTTAAGATGTAGAATCTGTGCACTGATGCGACAGTTTGGATAAAATCTTTCAGCACTTACATCAATAATTTGGTGGACTTCGAAAGAAATTAAAACCATTTTATAAGCTATAACATATTTTCTACATTTATTTAGCTAATTTTGCACCCACTAGTGGTTCAACAAACTTCTGAGATAAATGGGAGTGGTGGCGATCAGCTATTTTCCAGGTAGCAGCTGAAAAATGATTGAAATAAGAAATGTGTAGCAGTGCAGCATTTTAATGAAAGTTTGCAACAACAAACATTTGTTTACTCCTGAATAATGTGCAAATTGTTCACAAGAACAACAAAATTTTCAATTTCAATATAATCAATTTCGATTTCATGTTGACTTAAATGAGGTTAGCTACAATTTACAGCCACTTGCGGAAAAGCACCACAGCTTTCAGATTTGCTATATTACTGCTGTCATATATTTAATGTTCCTTGCCCTGATGAAAGCGAACCTTGTTTGGAAACCATTACAGCACAGGGAACATCAGCTCCCAGCAGAGCATCACAAAAAACAAGCAGCGGAGATTGTAGCATTCCAATAACACAATATCAGCCTCACCATTTAAAACTAATCAATTCTTCATCAACTCCCTCATTTTACCATATCATCCCCATTGAACCCGACAGTTTGAGAATTTCTTGCAAGACCGTCAAATCAATGGCTAGTCACGTTGATTGTGTAATTTTGCAAGATGTAACCATGCATGCAGCAGGTGGTAAGTATCCAAACCGTGGGTAAGTGATCAATGATCATTTGCAGAACAAGGTGCCTTTACCCATAATGCACTGCTGTGAATACATAGCCTTGTTATGTTTGTCCCATTATTTCTGCATTATTTTTATGTTTCAGTGAGACATAGGCGTCTCCTTGGATGGGCTGCCATGGAGAACCACAACATTATTAATGTGTTGCCATGCATTTTGTGCATTTCAATTTGTTTTATCTTTATGTGGCAGTGAAGCAACCTTTCAGCGTGGTCTTCATAATTAGTTATCTTCAGGAAAACAACTCTGTGAAAAACAAGGCCTTGGTTTTCGCTGAAACTGACATTGCTTGTGTGTTCCAAAAGCTTAATGATGCTATAATGTGCATATATGCCTCCACCAGCCAGAGATCGTGAAAGGTTAATATTTGAGTATCGAATTGAGTGAATCATCAGCTGACGGTGTGTTTTTAGATTAAATGTGAAGCAGATGGTTCATAAACCTTACAGAGACCTTGTTATCACCTGAAACAAGGAATGTAAGAATAAGTACTGCAGATATTGATATTTTGGGTCATTTTATTAAACAGATTTCTTTTTCAGTTTAAGTTTTAATCAGAAAAATAATGTGCACTGCAAAAATGTTTCACTAATTAGTTTTAATTAGTATTTTTTTTAAGTAAAAATATCTATCTGAAAATTAATTTACTTGAAGCAACACTGCAAAATATATTTATAGATTGTCTCTTGTTGTATATACTATATATCTCTTTCCTGAATCAGACAAGACTTATTATGGAATTATTATGGATAGAAGAAAAAACAACAACTTGATGGCTTTCTTTATTACAAACAGCTTTTCACTTCACAAGATGTTAATTGATGGACTGGAGTGGTGTGGATTACTTGTGTATGATTGTGATATTTTTATCAGCTGTTTGGATTCTCATTCTGGCGGCACCCATTTGCTGCAGAGGATCCATTTGTGAACAAAGGATGTAATGCTACATTTCTCCAAATCTGTTCTGATGAACAAACAAACACATCTACATCTTGGATGGCCTTAGGGTGAGTACATTTTCAGCAAATTAAATAATAATAATAATTTTGGGGTGAACTGTTACTATAAAATAAACAAAGTGGAAAAAAGAGACAAAATACATTCATATTAATGATGCATTCTCTCAACAAGTCTTAATAACTTATGCATTGTTGCTTCTCTAATGATCATGTTTCAAGGTTTTTAGATATTTGAACTGGAAAATAAGCCAAAATACTCAATACACAAGTCATGGAAATAAATACATAACTTATCCTTCAAGAGTTCACATCTTTAAGGACAAAACATGTAATGATGTAAATATTTCAAAAATCAAATGATATGGAACACAATATAACTGTTGCATATAACTTGCAATTTCTGAATTTTATGACTTTATTTTTTAAATTTGAGCATTTTCACAGTTCACCATCTGCTTATGGAACATTTTGTTAAGCGTCTTCCACCGAAGACAGGTTACATTAGGCAACATGAGGGTGAGTTAATGGTTACATCTTCCTTCAAAAGAAAATTTTCCTTCTTTTTGACCTGGATTTTTATGTTCCATTATATTGATTCGAACCTGTAATTTTATCAGTTTAATGATAACCCCTGGCAGCTTTCTGACCTTCACCAAAAGAGTATTAAGAAGTTCTATCAAAGAATAATCTGGTATTGTCAGTGCAGGTCCACACTTTCATTAAAATCAATGACTTCAATTCACTTAAGAGGCGTTACTTTGTCCCAGAGATATCCTGTAAATGAATTCAACTCTGCCAATGCATTAAAAAAAAACATCTCCAGAGAGCCAGGGCATGTTTGTATGTATAGCCTACATGTGTGGCCATGCATGCGACATTTATATTGATGGACCCCAGGTCACAAGACCGAACGATGTTCCTGGTTGTCCCTTCCCCTGACGACGGCCCCACTCTACCGTTTCCCACAGCTACGAATCGCTTTAGTGCAAAGCATTTATTTCTTGTGTTTTCTGCTGACAAAAAAGCCAAACCCATCTTACGCATCATTAAATTTCATTACCATTTTGGATTGCCTCCTGACTGCATGTTACCTCTGTCTCTCTTTAATCGCACAACGCGCAATCAATCCCCCTGTCCTGCCGTGCCGACTGTTTATCTTGTTATTCACTGCCGTGATGGAGGAGGTTCCCGGGGACTGCTGAATAGCTGATAACACAAATGACCATATTTAGATGCCTTCAAACAGGTAGGTTTGAAGTGTGTGTTACATGTGCATCTTCAAACATTTTAATCATGTTTAAGAATCTCTCACCCAGATGGGGATGTGAAGTTCTACGGAGTACTGAGGCCTAGTAGTTTCAGATATTTTATATGATAAATAACAGGGGTGATGAACAGATATGAGAAGTACAGTTCAAAGACACAAGTATCTCACAAAATAAATAATGGATGGGGAATAATGTATGCAACAGATTGTATAAACCAATAATCAGGCAAAATACAGTTGACTAAATCATAAAAAGTAAAAAAAAAAAAAAGGAACTAAAACCATTTGTAAAAAAAAAATATTGATAATGATAATTGAAATAAATGTTACATGAAATAAAATAAAAAATGATACTGAAGATGTATATAATTTTTTTTAATTTAAAATATGCATAGAAACTGCAATATTATCTCAGTGATACTAAAACAATACTGGACTAAATTTAGGTTTCCCAAGATTAAAATCTGTAAAATTTAAAAGCTTGAAATTAGTTTTATAGATTATTATAATAATATGCATATAATAGTAATATATACATTTAATTTAGAATTTGTATTTAAATACATCTATCTATCTATCATATATATATATATATATATATATATATATATATATATATATATATGAAAAGAGGGTATTGTGCTACTTTGTTCAAAGATGCACATGTACGAGATAATTTTATTTTATTTGTTTTATTTTACATTGCATCTTGGTCCTATGCTTTTTTGGACATTCACCATAGTAATATCATGGTATCCTTGGAAGAATTATATCATGCTGTATAGATATCAGTACCATGGTAGTACAAAGTACCTTATGGCTCTGAGTGGTGATCGCTCGGCCGACGGCTCAGTGAGTGCGGCTCTGTTCGGCACAGTCTGCGTTCCACTGCAGTTTAGTATCGCTTTAGAGTGGGCAGGATTATTTACATGTCGTTACAGTTGCTGCCTCTACTGCCACGACTCCTAAAAAAGCTTTTTCATTCTGTGTGCAGCCCTATCAAGCTCTCACTGGATCCGCTCCTCTGCTATCAACCAGAGGACGTCTGTACTTCAGCAACAGACAACAAAACTTTTGCCTGTTAAAAAGGTGCTCGTTTAAAAGCGTTCGATCATTGGCTGGCTGTGCTGATTTAAATCTAGCGGTTCTTTTGTGTTTGTGTCACAAGTTCAGTGGCGAGGTAGTGCGATTCTCTCTGGCCAATCAGTGATCAGCAGAGTTTACATGTCAAGTTTTGGTAATGGTATGGTTCACTTGGAACCTCAACCGAGGTGGTACTAAAAAAAGTACCAGGTACGGTACTGTACCCAGTGGAAAACCCCAAAAGTGAACCTCACCGAAAAGCTCCATTAGTACTACCATCTCTGTACCAAGTTACATGCGCTTTTGAAAGGGTAGTGTTGCCATGAAACCATGTCTAAAAAAACATAGTACTCCCATAGTAAATTAAAAAAGTACTGCTGTAGTAAAAAAAAAAAAACGACTTTATAAGAAATAAACAAAATAGTTTGTCAATACTGTATGGCCACTGTTCATGGATATAAAGTGTGATATTGGTGCAAAAACATTGTACCATTGGCATAGTGAATGTATAATACATATACATGTACTATAGCAGCAAATACATTTTGGTCCATTCTACAATTTGACTAATTTCAATTTTAAACCAGATCCAAATTGATTGGCTCAGTACGTGCTGTTCCCAAATGAATGATGGTCCTGTTGCAGTGCAGATAATGATAGACCTGTCCTTGATTCTCTCACACACACTTTACTCCCAAAGCTTCAGTTTCTCACATCAGCTAGGCAAAATTGTGGTGGAATATGAAACCATCTTTTTCATTTCACAGATCATCTTGCAGTTTGTCCTAAAATGTATGTGTACTGGAAAGAGAAAGCAAGCCTGAGTGAGAACCTGTGACTCTGTGAGAGAGCAATGGTGGAGAACACTGGGTGTGCGTGAGATGCTGACAGAAATGGTGTGTTCCTGGAGAGAGAGAGACAGAGTGATGAGCTGGCCAGAATCTATCAGCTGCTGCTGGGTGTGAGACATCTGGAGCGCCAGATGCCTGTCCGTCACTAATCACACCAACATCTCATTATGTCCATTGATCAATCAATCTGTCTCGCCTGGCCTGCAGACCGCATGTTTATGACTATAAAGAAAAATATCCTGCCTTACCAACAAGGGTGAAATGTCACCTCAAGATTAAGCAATATTTATTTGGCATGCAAGGAGTATTGTGTTTCGAGGCTTTTAAAAAGACATTAAAGCTTTTAGTAGTGGGGAATAGTTCTCAGGGGACCATCTAAACCCAGAGGAAAATTTGTATTGCTTTTTGCGCTCTTAATGGAGCCTTAATCTGTTATTTTTCATTTATAAAACTTTGTCTCTGTTGTTTGTGCTAAAGTTCTTTAGGGAAATAAAATAGATGGAAATACGCATATAGTTATAGTACAGCAATAAATCAAATGTTCTACTTTTATGATTGTTTTTACCCTTTAGCATCTTCACAGCTGGACACTGTCTACTTTTATTTTGTTGAAAATGCTGTCATCGTTTACACGCCATCATGTCATTTCAAACAAATATGGCTTGCTTATATTCAACGGAACACAAAAGGAGATATTTTGCTAAACTTCTTTTTGTTCCACAAAATAGTAAAACATAGAATGACATGAGGTGAATGCATGATGACAGGGTTTCATTTTGGGTGAACTATTTGTGTAAGTGGTCTTTCCACAAATGAATTTAGCTCAAATCATTTGGTCTTGTACTGAATGTGTGTGTCAATACAATGTTTAAAAAAAATGACAATGTGAAAACCTTTTTTTTTCTTTTTTTTTTTCTGCGTGTCACCAAATCATGACATAGTTACATTTTGCATTACCAAAAAAAAAAAAAGAAAAGAAAAAAAGATAGATACCAATTAACTGAAAAAGTTTGAGAAGTCTTCTTTTTATACAATTTTTGAAGACCACAAGTCATCCATGCCAAACTGCAACTAGATTTAAGAAAATACCATGAAACACAAAATTTTACGCATTGCGTTTTAGGTTATTTCCATTTGGAAAACATTCTAGAAACGATACTAAAGTAAACAAAAATATGTGACCAAATCACAATGTGCATTGTATGTTTTGCATTACCAACAATTAATAATACTAAACTACCATATGAGAATTTTTCTTCATTTTATTTATCTTGGAAATGGTATGAAAAGTGGCTTCAGAATGTTAATATCACATGTTTACTGAGTAACCAAACCCAAACCAAACTATATATTTAGCAGCAATCTGGTCTTCATTAAATCTTAGTGCCCAGAAACAATTCAGATATTAAAGAGATCTAATTTGTGATTGTCTTAGTAGTTGGACTACAGTAATTATTGATTTTGAGAAATCCTTTATTAAATATTACTTTCTGTTTCTTCAGGTCACGGAAAAGAGGAATCAAACCAGAGACTTGTGGGAAAGTCACCTGCATCAAACTCAAATTCATGAACAGGGGCTGAATGAAGGATGCTTGATCTAATGCCTCACCTGCCAGCAGCAGTTAGAAAGCACATAACAAGGATTGGACATTTGCTTCATGTTCCAGGGCTTGATCTGTTGGGCACTGTAAATACAAGCTACAATTTCAAGAGAGACGCTGAAGAGCTTAGCCTGCGGCAGGGCTGGTGTTTTCACTGTGTGCAGAGGACATAGCTGCCCACAGCAGGACATAAAGTCCCCTGAGATCCAGCTTTCATTAAAAAAAGAAAATACTGCCAGAGAGCCTGTTATTAGAACCCAGGATGATATGGTGGGTTATATCAACAGGTGTATTCATATCCTGTGGGTGAACAGAAAATAAGTGGTAAGTGAGTTTCTAATCGTAGCTTTATTAAACCATTCATTATGCAGAAACAATGCTGTTTACTAAAAAATCACAGCAGTTCAGTGGAGAGAATACAAATACTACCACTCCAGATATCCAAAACATAAAATTAAAGGGATAGTTCACCCTAAAATGAAAATGCTGTCATCGTTTACTCATTCTCATGTCATTCCAAACCGGATGACTTACTTTTATTCAGTAGAACAAAAAATAAAAAAAAAGTGATGTTTTGCAGTAAGTACAAGTTGCTCTTTTCCATACAACAAAACCTTTCTTCACAAGGCTGAACTTAAAATTAACATTGTTTATTGGCCTCTTTGCTTTCATGAAAACCCTTTAAAGATATCCAGTCAAAATGAAAATTCTGTTATTAATTACTTACCCTTATATCGTTCCAAACCCTTTAGAGGGCATCGGTGCGACATGCACTTTTACAAGTTGTTTGAACTGAAATGTGTGTTGGCAGTGTGTGTACACAACCACTCTATAATGATAAAGATCCACCCAGTGTTTTCTTTTTAATCTCGTTAAATCATTTCCCCTTCTCAAATCGAGCCAATCTCAGATTGGCGTCACACAGACCAGGCCCCTCCCATGATTGTTGACTGACACTAGCGTTTTACCTTAAACCGCCCTGAGTGAGCTGTCATCAGTCCACCATTGTTTCACCCCGAGCTGATGTAGACAAGAATGACTCCTAAGTGATCGAGGTGTTTTGTTGTTGGATGTAATAATGAACATAGGATTCGTCATTTACTCCTGACATCTGAACTGCTGAAAATGCAGAGGATTACTTTTGTTTTTGAAAGGAATGCATCCTCGATCTGCCTAAATGTGTTTATGTTCACACGAATCATTCGTGATCTAGCCTCACCTAGGGAAGAAGTGAATATAAGCAGCACCATACCATGTGCAATGGTACTCTTGAGAATGCATGGTGAAGACTGACATGGAAGAGAAGAAAGTGTTGAATAAAATCATTATTTTTGTTTTCTTTGTACACAAAAAGTGTTTTCGTAGCTTCATAAAATAACAGTTGAACCAATGATGTCACGTTGACTATTTTAATGCTGTCCTTACTACCTTTCTGGGCTTTGAATGTGGTAGTTGCATTGCTGTCTATACAGGGTCAGAAAGCTCACGGTTTCATCAAAAATATCCTAATTTCTGTTCTGAAGATTAACAAAGGTCTTATGGGTTTGGACGTTTGGTATACTTATTATTAAGTATACAGTAGCTTTTGAATGTCATTTGCATTTGCACATATTGATTAGTGAGTAAACAATGACAAATTTCAGTCATGGTTGAACAATTCCTTCAACAAACAAGTTTGGGAGTAATAAAACCTGTTTTTTTGTCAAAGTTGTAATTGCTAGTTGGAAACTGCATTTTATGGAAGCTCTGACTAACATTGTGAAGCAAAATAAAACAACCAATGGGACGGTTTCTAGTAGTTAACGGTAGCCAGGGAGCTATCTTCACATATATTAGCATTTTATGTGTCATTTTATTATAGCTGATGTTACATGGTGGGCCCTCAATATTTTGCAAAAGAATACAGCTCTTGATTAGTGTAGTAATTAAGTAGTTTCCTTTGAGAATTGCCATAAAATGAATAATTTAGTCAGAGGACATGAACTGTGTAGGATCTCCAAGTTATCTTGTAATTATGATAATTCCAACAAGACATGACTGTGGTTAACCGTTTGCTCAGTGCAGCTATTTTTGGTAAGTTTGCATTCTTGTTCCACTTTAATGATGTTTAGATCAGAATGCATTAGGATGTTTGTTCAAATTTCCATATTATTACCTCTCACACAAAACTATATATTTGAAAACCATGGTATTCTTACTGTATCATTGTGAATAAAACTTTGAGATTTATAGATAGATAGATTTGTATGCAAGCTAGAATGCTAATTCGAATAAATATACTAATGTGTTCTGACTAAAAAAATGAGGCTGTTTATTGAAATGGTGTATCTCAAAATACTACTGTAAAACTGCCACAGTACTGCCATTGTAAGAGAAGTCAGAAAGAATTGTTTGTTTCAGAAAGTAACTGGCAATCACTGTTAGCTGTGTAATCCTACTCATTTCCAACTTCCTCATCTGGTGCAGTTGTTGTTCTGCAGTGGTACGTCTGGTCAATGTGTGCGAGTCATTGGTCATTTGTGATGAATGGTTCACAGTAGACAAAACACCACCTGTTCGCACTGCCATCAGCTTGTGGAAACACCTCAGAAAATGGCTAATAGCTACTGTTTTATTCGATTGTACTGACGTTGGTTGTATCTTAAAATCTTTGACATTCAATTTCTCTCTCTCTCTCGCTCTCTCTCTCCCTCTCCTCTCTCTCTCTCTCTCTCTCTCAATTGTATGGAAGCCTGTTTCCGCCACTGAATACATTTAAAAAAAATTGCGAGTTATGAAGTCAGAATTGTGAGGTATAAACTCGCAATTCTGAGGACATATCAGTCTTTTCCTTCCTCAGGACTGGACTTTATAACTCGCAAATACGAGTTTATGTTTCACAATTCTGAGAAAAAAGTCTGAATTGCGAGATATAATTTCAGAATTGCAAACTTGTATCCCATATTTTCGAGTTTATATCACACAATTCTGAGAAAAAAAAGAAAAGAGATAAAAACAGTGGGAAACTGGCATCCATACACTTGTAATGCCCCCAATTTTTCACAAGCTCCATTTGCAAGCACTAACATAGTTTTGCTGAATAAAGTGCAATGTAAAGTATAAGTCTATTTTACATACTTTTAAAAAATTCCACTGTTTGCATTGAAATGCCACACATGAAAGTGTCTTCACTGTTCAATGAATTCTACCAAACTTAAATTCAAGGACAAACCATCAATTTCTTCACAAATTAACATGCTAACGCTAAAGCAAAGTTAAACTGCGGCTGAGATTAAGAATTCTCTGCCATTACACTTCATTCTGGGAGCCACTCCAAACTCAGATAACCTCAACTGTTTCATACTAATGCGCTGCCAAAGAACTCTAACTACTTTGTGCGCGTTGTACTGCATTGCTGATTAAACATCGCATAAAGTTCTGCTTAGGCTGAATGCTGGTAACTGGAATCAGAATAGAAGTTTGGTTGATGAATGGCTAGTAAAAATAACTCAATATGAACGAAGGAGGAGTTGATGTGTGGGCTCTGATTGGAAATGCATTAGCCAGGTGTTCCGGTATATTGAAATCCACATTTGGATTAAAGTGGATGTTTGTTTAGTCATCATTTTAAACTTATTGTGGCAGGAGATGAAGTTCAAAACTTTTGCTACAGTTTGAATTTAGAAAAAATCATGAGGTCTACAGTAGGCTACAGAGTCTAAGGGGACATAGTGATGGGGAAAATTGAGATGAAATGCTTTTGTGTTTTCTCACAAAACTTTTGTGTTTTTCTCACAAAACTTTTGTGTTCCACCAAAACAACTTCAGATTTGCTTGCAAAACTTTATATTCCCCTGAGTAACTTTTGTTATTAAAATAATATTAGTTTTTTCCACCCATCATTATGTTTCCTTGTGGGCTTTGTACTACACACAATCTGGGCAATATATTAAATATTCACAATATATTTAATTTAAATTTAATTTGACCGTTCAGTTTCTACAGTGTCATGCTAAATCTGTCAAAGAATAAATTATTTATTTGTTTGTTTGTTTGTTTGTTTTTCATTTAAATTCTGGTTTAAGTTTAGTAGTTTTGTTAAGTGGTTTTGGATTTTATAACTATAATATTTATTATTATTTTATTTATTATTTATTAAATTAGTATATATATATATATTTTAAACTTACATCACATGTATTTGTTCTGACATTAGTTACAGGCCAACATAATTCTATAAGCATCAACAATTAACAGACATTATATATCATAATTATAAAATAATAAAATAAACAATAAAGGTAATGCCAACATAATTGTGACAACAAACATCTTTTTGTATATTTCTGTCTAGTTTAAATTTATTTTTATTTCAAGCGTAAATGTTTTTTTTTTTTTTTTTTGTATTTAAACACATTTATTTCAGTAAGTTGTCAAGGATTTTTACATTTATTTATTAAAATTATTCATTTCATTTTTAAAGTTTTAGCAACAACAAAGCTGATTTTAAATGCATACATCTACTACAAAATGCTACAAGATAATTTAGGATCACTGATGAGTAAATACAAGTGTAGATGTTTGCTTCAAAGCTGACAGAGATGTACTAGAAGCCTTAAAACCCCAATTTTGATATCATGGTGTGTTTAAAAGCATAAAATACTGAGATGTCTGTACATGCTAGTTGGAAACCTGTTTTAAATTTTAAAAATGGTTCATTTTCAGAACTTATTTACCTCCCCACTAGGTTTTTTTTTTTTTTTCCAGTTCAAATGTTCATAAAACTGACAAAACTAAGCTATTTAAATACAAACCCTGCAATTACTATTTGCAACCAGCGAGTGTTCGTTTGCAATGTACTCTTGAAAATCTTGCTAAAAGATAGTCTTCTTTCTTGGTTAAGAACAATTATAATTGTTCTCATTGTTGTATGTGTGTTCGTTCCTTTTGTGTTCAAAGTAGAATTTCCTTCCCTAAGCCTTGAAATAGGGAACAAAATCAGCATGGATCAGAACAATCGTTTGTGTACCTGTCAAAGAGGAACATCAAGATTGCAGAGTTCATATTAGCATATTTTAGCTGGAGAGGAAGTGGCGGGATATAAAACTCTCAGTGTTTGAAGAATACATCCCAGCCTGAATATTGTACATGGCGTTATCAGTTTAGGAGCTCAACGGTAGCCTGGGTCCCCATGATGCAAGGCAGGGAACAAAACAAACGACAGAGGAAGAGAAAGAAGTGTACTGGACTTGACACTGGTGAGCTATTATCGGTACCATCAGGGGAAAAAAGAGAACTAAGCCAACAAGAGTGGAGACAACAGATAACATGATGAAAAAAAAGAATAACAAAGAGTGGGGCTCAACTATAAGGATTAGTTTTTTTTTTTTGTTTTTTTCAGGTCTAGTCAGCTTTTTTATTTAACCTGCCTACATTTGTTATTGGTCCCACTACAAAATTTTTTTAATTTATTATTATTATTTTTTTTTTTGTCTTTAAGAATGTGGAGATTTGTTCGTTTTCAATGTCATTTTTATTTTTATTTTATATATCTTTTCAGGAACAAACTTGAGCATACATCACATACTATATATTTGTTCTTACAATAGGCCAACATAGATCTGTAAACATTATTAATAATTAATGGTGCAGTATACAGCTAACGACTAAAATGGGTACTGCAGTCCAAAATCTAAATATTGTTTCACCCTTCCCATCCTCCTCAGACTCAGACCAGATTGAGGACATGCAACAGAAAGATGTGCAATTGACCCTTTGCAAAGACCCCCCACTTCATAACTGTTGATATGTCCGACAAGCCATGCCAATCTCCAGCTACACATCATGTTCTCATGCAGTAAAGAATACTGTGGAGCAAAGAGGAAACTGACAGACAAGAGCAGGTTACTTTTAGTATGAAACTATTTTTTCAAATTTAGTCTTTTTTAAAGAAATTCACACAATAAATTCCATTTTGTGGCTCTTCAACTTGTCATGACAGATTGCTGTAGCATCTCAGTTCTAGCGCACGCTACTGATCGTCTTTTCCTATTTATTAGTTATTTCACAAAATAAACATTAACGAACATCAGAAGGTATCTTACTTCAACCACAGAAAGATGTCAGTACACACCATATTTTAAGTTCAAGTCCACTGAGTTTAAGCTACTGTCCTGTCTAGATTGTTTGTCTTACAGAAATGGCAAATTTGGCATTTGATTGGTCAGATCACCGGTCAATCAAACTCCATATGAAGAGTCAATTGACAATGGAAGGTGACGAGCCATATACGGTAATCTGATGAGTTATTTTCTACATTTTAATATTCCTCTGGTCATAGATCTGTGATCTCTGAGCCTGTTAGGTTTGCTCACTTCCATGGCTGCAGTACACTTTGTTTGCTGCCAGTTGGCAACGTAGGGTGTCAAAATACTATTGGGTAAACTGGCAGTAGGCAGAATCCACAGACCAAAAAAGACATTCTGACACTGAAAGCACATTTCAAAGAAGAATAACTAGCAATATTCAAAAGTTATTAAAAAATTATATTTATAAAACTTGTGCCATCAAGCTATCCTTATTTTGTAGTCCTATAGCATTGGTTTCTAAGAACTGTATGCAGAAGATCAGAGTGCACAAGAATGCAGTCACCCTGCCAAAAACTCTGAGTTTATGCGACCCAGGCCTAGCTGATGTGAGCTTATTAAGATTAAATAAAGGCTGAATGTACTTTAGGTATACACCGGCCGAGACAGTGCCCACATCCGTTCTGACAGCACAAGAAAAATGAGCTGACTCCAGAGGAGGGGACTAATTTTCTCCAGCTAATGTTGGAGATGACGTTGAGGCCTGGGAGGCCTGTGAAGGTCAGAGAGGAGGTAGGACCAGGCTAAACCGGAGAAAATGGTTGTGGCCCCAGAGAACCACTGCAGATGAGATGTAAAGGTGACTGAGACAGCTTGAAGTGCTTTGGATTGGACAGGGAAAACTATTTTTTTTCCAGAGGAAATCGGTCACTCCATAAGGCTATATTTGAAGTGGTTTATATTATACATTTAGTGTTTTAAGAACAAACTTTACAATATGAAAGAATTCCTGCATGTTCTTTTAGTTTCCAGAATGTTCCAGAAATAAATTTAAAACTTAAAGAAATTTAGCACTTCTATAATTATTCAAGTATTTACACATTTGTACTCTTTTGTAAAAATTCATAATATAAAAAAATTATTTGTCTTTTTAATGGTTTATCGAACAATTTTTCCGAGATTAGCTACAATGGAAGCATAAGCTACTTGGAACTTTATAGTCGCATGAAATGAAAATGGACTCTATTTATTTTCTTAATACACATCTTTTAAACAATTAGTAACTGAAAATATTTGAATTCATAATGGTTTACTAAAATATAACAACTTAATACATTTATGCATCGAACTGCACCTTCACAAAATTTTAGCTCAAATTTGGTGACCAGCAAGTTCATATAGCAAAAAAGACATTTGACCAACAGATAATCTGACGAATTGGCATCAAACTTGAGAAGAACCCTAATTTTGGTGTTTTGGAATTATCTTTTGTGGAAAATAATATTATTTGCAACAAGAGGAAAGGCTAAAACAGTTTTAAAGTCAAGTCAAATTTATTTATAAGCTTTTCACAATATACATTGTTTCAAATCAACTTTACAAAACTCATGATATTGGAATGAAATGTTTATAATTTCTTGGAGAACAGTCTATATTTTGCAGCAGTACAAGCAATCAAGCGTTGAGATTTGCAATTTAATATAAACAGCCCTAAGAATGTACTTATATTCATAATTATATATCCTACTTAATTTAAAGAGATGAATTTAATATATATATATATATATATATATATTTCCATTTAATAAATCAACCATGGGCGACTGTTTTGGACTAAGACGAAAAAGAAACTTGGCTCCAAATAAGTGCAAAAATATTGCCCATTTCTAGGCCACATGTAAGCAGTCAGCAATGGCATTTAATTTGTTTGATAAGCATGACAATTCCAATCTAGAATGAGCAACTTCTGTAATGAAACTAATGCCAATACCAGTAATTGTGGTGACATTTGGAGCTGTTTACTTGATTCTGAATCAATTCTTTTTCTTTTTACATCCAGGAAGATCGCCCGATGCCCAAAGCCTCAGCCAAGCACGGAAATACTGTGCTTATATTCATAAATAGCAAATTCTCCACTATGGATATACAGAGCGTAGCTAAGAGTAAGCCCTGGATTAATCCTCTCTGCCAAACAGCATGGACTTCTCAGCTGTGATGTGAGGGGCCACTCTTGTCAGCTTCTTGGAGAGAAAGCGTGTGTATACAGAGAAAAAAAAATGCTAGGAAATAATCAGCCAGAGTCATTTTGTCCAAGATGTGGGGAGAGTATCAGTCACATGGCTGCTTCTTTCTAAAATCATATGAGATGACAGCCTGTGCGGAGCTTTCCACTGGATGCCTCCGAGGAGCTTTCGCCTGCCTACAAAGAAAGAGACACATACCTGTGGGCAGAGCTTTTCTCGGTACTACCTAACCAGGCATGTGTCAGTTAAATCCGCTTTGAAATATCGCTCACAAGATTAGACATCTCACCTGAGATGGAAGGGCGTGGTAAAGACTGCGGTTTTAATGTGATTTGTTGCTCAGAGCGGCAGAGACATCCAACGTGATCTGTTGGAATTGGCGAAAACCCATAAGCGTATCATCTGGCTCTGAATGGTCTTATTATATTTCCTCTTCCATTCACTGTAATCGTTTTAAGATGATAATGTTACTCGGTATGCAAATGTCAAGGTGGGCATCACTGTTACTATTGCTCATAATTTCATTCAATTTAAACAAACTATGAACCTCGAGTATTAAATCTGGCATGTATGATTTTTCACCTGGTGGATGATAATATAGGTGAAAATTGCATTTCTTTTGGGAAAAACATTTAACTAAGCTTAAGATAGGCTGTTTGTGTTCTAGCTGTCAAGTTTGCTGGATTTAAAGGGGTTTTGGACACTTTTCAGCTGGTCAGGCTGGTTCGCTTTATAATTGAAAAACTATGCAGTGGTATGTATAATGACTAAAATATTTTGTAGAACCCTTCAATATATTTGGTGGCTATTTTTCCTCAAACCGGAGGGAGGTGGTGGGTGGGGGATTAGGCATAGTCTCAGAAAAATGGTTGCAGGAATCTAAATTTTCATGGTATCTTCTTCAAATTTGAAATATAAACTCATGAGACATGTGACTTTCAACCCATTACTTTTCTGGATTGCTCCAGGCCTTATTTCATGTATTTGTATATGAAATGAAAACAAAGTATCAAAGTGTCACTGTCAGCTGTGAGTCCCAATATGGGGTTTGCAGGTTAACAGGTTAAAAGAGGTTTTGTCAAGTGATGGTTTTAGAGGGTTTCGAGCACTGTCAGCTGCTCCAGCTGGTCTAGTTTGCTGGAATTTAGTGAGACTTTGACAGCTGTATTACTTTTAGAGCGGTCTTCTTTGATAATTTTAGAGGGCTTTTGGGTACTTGTCTTCATTCATGGTTTAAAAGGGGCACTTGTCAGAGAAGATGGTTTTCAAGGGTTTTGACAATTTGTCAGCTGTTTGGGCTTTATTTTTATTTATTTATTTTACATTTGTCAGGTATTTTCATTTTAAATGGGTTTGGGGCATTTTGAGCAATGTTGGTTTTCAGTGGTTGGGTCTTTTGTCAGCTGGTATAGTTTGCTGGTGTTATAAGGGTTTGGGGAAATTGTCAGCAATGATGGTTTTGGGAATTTGCCAGCTGCTCAGGCTGGTCTAGTTTTCTGTTTATTTATTTTTTATTTATTTATTTAAAAAAAAAAAAAGATTTTGGACATTTGTCAGCTATTGGATGGGTTTGGGGCATATTTGAGCAATGATTGTTTTCTCTTATGTCAGCTCGTCTAGTTTGCAGGTGTGTTAGAGGGGTTTGGGGCATTCATTAGCAATGATGGTTTTGAGGTTTTTAAAGAATTTGTCAGCTGTTCTAGGTGGTCTATTTTGATTTTTGTATGTTTGTTTTGGACATTGGACATTTTTGGACATTTGTCAACAATTGTAATTTTAGATGGGTTTGGGGCATTTTGTCAGCTCTCTTGTCAGCTGATTGTGCTGGTCTAGTTTGGTAACTTTAGAGGATTTGGCACTTGTATTGATGGTTTAAGAGGGGCATTTTCAGTTGCCCAGGCTGGTGCTGATTTTTCAGGTTTTGGTCATTTGTCATATCTGACAGGTTTAGAGGGGTTGTGGTCATTTGTCAGATACTCGGCCTGGTCTACTTTGCTGGTTTCTTTTCTGGGAACTTGTCAGCAAAGAGGGTTTTGAGAATTTCTCAGTTGATTGAAATGGTATAGTTGCTACAGTAGTTTTAGAGTGGTTTTAACACTTGTCGACTAATCAGGCTGGTCTGGTTTGCTGATTTTAGAGACTTACTGGCACTTGGTCTGGTCTGTTGTGCTGGTCTGACTTGTTGATTTCATTGTGTTTTTGAGTACTTTTCAGCTGGGAGATTTTTTCAGCAGGGTCTCAAGCCATATTAAGAGACCATAATTTAAGTAACCACCTAGCAACCATCCAGAACACCAGCACTGTGGTGGTGAGTTTTGAACTTCTAATTTTCTTTAGAAAATATAATATTAGACATTGACTATAAACCCTTAACTGAACACATCACGGACGACTGAAGGTAACAGTCAGATTTAAAGGTAAATCCATTCAGGGTTACTCATTTCCTCTTATTGTTCTTCTTCCCATAAGCACTGGTGAAAGGAGAAGCAGAGAGTAAAAAAATGGAGAACAATGTTAGGTTAGATAAATATAAATGTAGGAAGGCTGGGTAAAACTCAATGGAGAGGTAGACCCACTTATGTTATTTACACCAAAATGACATTTCCATCGCTGGAACCTCACATGTATGATGGCATATATTATATTTTATTAGTTTTCCGTCATACTATTGGTTTATAGTTTAGCTATAGTTTAATTATAATATTCCATTGTCTACAACACTTTTTTTTTTACTTACTTCAAAAGGAAACTAACAAGCACCAAAAACAAGCTCAGCAGTAATTTCTTTAAGCAAACATCACAAAATAAAACAAAGACAATAGATCTTTTTCATTGCATTGTCTTTGCTGGCCATCCACAACAGTAAAAGAGAGTTTAGTTCAATTAGAAAATAAATTACTATTAAGAACTGGTTCTTTTTAATGAATCATTTAAAATAAGTCATGTTATTTACTGTAATCGAGGTTTTGACACTTAATTAAGTGCAGTTGTTCATAAGACAACAGATCATAAAAAAAAATTAAAAAAAAGTTTTTACATTTGTTTAATGCAAATTATTGTTTAAAAGAATAGTAAAAATCCTTAATGGAAACATTAAGGAACTGGAATGCTCAAACAAATGGAAAATAACTGCTCAATACCTTACAAACAATCACAAACATAAATATGCCCACATTTTCTCATTTTCTTGCCCTCTCATGTTGTCCTCTTTTTCAGGAGCTCCACACCACCACTTGCACTTACAAGCGTGATTCTTTATTCAAGGACAGGCCTTTGAAGTTACCAAGGAAACCCAGAGCTCCTCGGACTGCTCCAATTCAATATTTCCATATCAAAGCCTCCTCACCTGGCTATCATCTGTCAAGCGGCAATTAAAATATCACACAATCACTTCGAAATTAGACAAATTATGCACCATGCCCATATGGCATCTGTATAAATTCATGTGATCTACACCTGTTTGGCTAAGGTGTGGTTTTGGATATTTAACTAAACTGTGAAATTTGTCAGTACTTCTTTAAAAATCTTCTTTACTCCTCAGGTGTGTTTGTGGGTAAGAAGACAGTGGATGTGTTTGATCTGTATGTGAAGGTGCTTGGTTGTTTATCAGCATTATGTGAAAGTTAAACACTCCCGTTCAATCTTTATCATATTTCTGCTTTCATTTTCAATGCTTGTATTGGTCTTGCTCAGAACTGCAAATTCAACCAAATATTTCAATGCTAATATTTGCCCATAGGAAGAAAAAAATCACAAATGAGATCTCTTTAATATCTCGTTTGTTGTGCATAGACAGCAATGAGATTAAATGGGAAGTGTTTCTGCAGTTTTTTCTTCCTGAGAAAAGACCGCAGTGAACTGACACATTTCTCCTCTGCAGTTTTACAAGAAATGCATTACATTGTTTGTAATAAATTGAATACCAACTGAAATATTTCTCATCAAAACTAAACTATTAAAAATAGTGAAATATGTTATATTGTATTGCAATAAAAAGCGATATATTTTTAAAACAAACAAAAATAAAATTTTAAGTATATTATTTATCTTTATGCCATGGACTGTCTGAATACTCGATTCTGATTGGCTGGCAGGTGTTGATTAAATTCGTTTAACTGCACAGGTAGTTCCAGGTCAGTTTAATCATGTTCTATATTAATCAGCTTCCCATAAACATTGGTAACCATAATACATCTAACAAGTTGTAACTGATGAAAATAACCGTAATTTTATCGTTCTGGTCAAATAGTGCAGCGTAAATATTATTAACATCTTTAATATGTGAATGCTGGCAAATGACCATGGCATAAGTGGGATATTCAATGGCTAGCTGTGCATTAAGCGATTTGAATACACTAGCGTGGAGCGAAGAACTCACTCGAGCGCTACAATGCCCTTTTCCTTGGGCATTGGCGGTAATAAATAAATATATGCATAAAAACTCAGTATGTTTATGTATTATGCTTAAAACAAGACAAAAGCGATTCAAGATATATTTTCAGAAAACAAGTTATAATCTAAAGTGGTTTGCTTCTCAGACACATTTTTCTCGTTTAACCCTCTGGAGTCGATTATTGAGTATCCAGCGTTTTGGGGTATTTTCTCCTGATAACCGAAAAGAACTTAAATTACACTTTCAGTTATGCTCACATATTATTATAGCCCAGTTTGTGCTGATTACAGTGAGATTAGACTTTAGCCATTTAGATATTTATAAGAAACTGAAAAAAGCACAAATGTCAGGGCATGACAAAACTTCTCCAGGCCCAAAAATACCCTTAGACTCAGAGGGTTAAGGATGTTAAGATATTTTAAATTGGAAAACATTTTTTTTCTTGTTTGGATTGTCAACAATTGTCTTATTTATTTCTCCTAGAACTTTAGGAAACTTAAGCAGCAACATCTGAGACAACATTTGCACATGAATGAATGAAAATAGGTATTTTCAAAAGTATTTAATCAGTAAAACATCCAGTATGAGCAAATAATAAATAAAGTGTAAAAAAAAAAGCGGTTGACAACAATAACCTGTGTTTGTCAGACTGGCAGACTGCTATCTCTTCACGGAATGAAAGTGCCATAATGTTCCCCTCATTAGAATTCATTAGTTATTGTTCTAATTTTGCAATATTCATTCAAACATTTGTTTTCTTTTGATTAAATTATGATTTCATGGCCTGTCAGATGGGCTCCTTTGAAACTCTGGAGATGAAGAGGGGTTTGAAGAGGGGCTCAGTAATTACAGCTACTTTGGTGGATGAATAGACTAGAGGCAGGTTTCTAAACCGGCCACCATCTGTAAATAAATGCATTCGCCGTCTGTTTGTACTTTGTGGGAGCGATTTCCATTGCGCAAGTTGCAATTTACATGTAAATGATTTGGCAAGTCACAAACTAATTGGTTCACAGAGGTGCAAGGTTTTGTACTGCACGGTAGTTCATATGAGAACCGACACCGTCTTTATCAGAAAATAATTTTGTATACTGTTAGCTGGCTCCCAGTACAACCTTCATTATAGAACCCCAGATATGTTTACAGCCAGACCTCCATTTAAAGATGTGTCGGCAAGTTTGACATGCCTTATTAATTAAAAGCGAATACCAGATTAAAAATGCAGTGCCCTTGGCTAGCATATGTTCAACCACGGAGCAAAAACAATACAAATATCCAAAGAAAACAACTACTTTGAAGATCTGATATAGGCGGAGATGAATATCAAGGCATCCTGCAAATGTGTGACATCAAAGGTGCAAGCGTTGCTAGTGAGATATTGTGAATATCAGAGTAAAAATCTGGACTTTGGTGTTCGTAGAACATTGATGTGGCCTGTTAATGAATGTTATCGAGCGCCAAACATCTAATCTTCATTTTTCTCGTAAATACTCAGAAGCAGCAGGTTGCTAACTCTCAAAGGCATCACTCTCTTTAGGCTCACGTTTTGGCGTGTTTATTCCGATGTGAAGTCTTTGCTGATGTGTGAAGTCATTGAAACATGCTGTTTTGTTTTTGCTCTATCAGAGAAATATCAACACACTTCAAGTCTTTAACCTTATACCAAAGAACCCAGTAGCTAAACTGACGTTTAACAGACTTAAATAGACCAGACTTAAAACACACCACAGGGAACTGTTTGCATTTCAAAGACCAACACTCAAGTTTGTAAATCATAATCTGATGTTTGGGTTTGAGATGTTTTTCTTTCATAGTTTGTTTGGTCTCTTTTGTTTCATGTTGACGGCTGTATTAGTTCATTACAAGTGAGGAAAGTTTCAACATTTGAGGGAAAGCATGCTAACTTAAATTGGTTGTTGGTACTAACCCTTTTCCCAAGGTACCCAGAAAGCTTTGAACATGTTCTTTGAAGAGGTTTTGAACTGTTCTCTGATGGGACTTGAGGTTATTTTATTGTTTTGTCAGGAGGCAGGGTTTCTTGGCCATTTCATCCCCTTCAAGTTTGATGAATAGCCTACATCTCCAATCACACACATAGTAGCCATGTAAACACAGATCTTGTATATGTAGATCATGGCAGAGGACAAACATCTGGTTACATAATGCAAATTTAGCCCCTAGAGGCAAAGATAGTGGGTTTGTGGGAAGGATGAATTGGTCAACTTTCAGATTATCCATCTTGTGTCCCGGTGGATACCTGCTTTAGCCTTCACGGTCAGCCACACAAGAGATTTATAGATTTCAGATCCTGGGTTACCGGCAATGAGAGCAAGTCACTAATCGTGACATTTAGACAAATAATGTTTGTGATCACTGACATGGAAATACAGTATAACCATAAATAATGTCATGTAGTTAATTAAATGAAAGACAAACAGTGCACCAACATAAACAGCCACACATAAGCTCCACCTCAGAAAAAAAAAAAAAAAGGTAATTGTGAATTTATATCTTATAATTCCTATGTTGTTTTTCATAATTGAGACTGTTTTATTCACAATTACAATTGTTTTGCAAATCTGACTCTCACATTTGTGACTTCATACTGCATTATTGTTACATTGTTTCTGATAGTTATGGCATTTTGTCCTAGTTGACTTTCCCATAATTTGCAACTTTGTTTCTCATAGCTGCAAATTGATTTCTACAGTTGTTAATCTCATACAGGCCAAACTTTGTTTCTCCCGGTTGCGACTTTGTTTCTTATAATTGTGACCTTTTTTCACAGTTGCAATTTTTTTTTCACCGTTGCAGCTTCATATCTCTTTGATCGTTTTTTCTCATATAATTGCTATTTTTTCATAGTTGTGATTTTGTTTCTCATGATTGACAATTGCACAATTGAGCCTTTCACAATTCAAATTTGTTCACCAAAGTTTGATTTTTTTTTTTTTTTTGTTATTTTTTTTAATATAATGATTGAGGCATTATATCTCATAATTTGTCTTAATTTTGATACTTTCTCATAATTGCAACTTTATATCTTTCCATTGCAGATTTTTCTCATAATCATATTTCTCATAAAAGCAGTGTCTTTATGACTTCATATCTTATTTTAATCTCTCTCTCTTCTCTCTCTCTCTCTCTCTCTCTCTCTCTATTTACTCTGGGGCACAAATGGGTTTCCATACATGGTGTTTTACAGAAAACAAGAAACTAATTTGTTTCAATTATTGCCTGTTTTGACACTAACAGGTAGATATTAAAGGGGAAAAGTCAATTCTACAGATCCCAAAGTTGAAGGAAAACCTTGAGCGTTTCCATCAGGGCATTTTCAAAATGAAGATGTCACTCAATGTCATTTTACCCACATCGAGCAAAGCTCTGTAGATTTGAGCAGGACCCTACGGGACCACAGCGTCTTTATCTGGCCGGCTGTGTTGTCGACAGCGTAGCCCACTCAATAGTACTGATTGATGTCTGCTTCTGGATTTGCCTTCAATTTAGCGGGAGGCATGCAAAAGCGCAGATCCGATTTCTGCTTGGTGGTGTATAGAAGCGTCAATTATGGTGCTGCTGTGACATTGTGAGGAAAGTTTCCAGCTGCGTGGTGTGGACCATAAGATGAGGTGCATAATAGATGTGAAAGTCAGCACGGTTTCATCATTCAGAGAAAAGAGAAACGTAGGCAAAAGGAATACAATTGTAACAGAAATGTCTTTTTAGGGAAGATATTGAACCCATGCAGTGTTTTGACTCCCCAATGTATGTTTTCCTTTTATTTACTTTTAGTAATCTATGTTGAAGGGCTTTTGGTTTCTGGTTAGTTATATTTAACTATATATAAGTGCTTTGAGGTCTTTTGTGAAAAAAGAATTAAAGGTGGGATGCGATTTTTAGCTTTAGAAAACTGATTCTGGCGAGTAGCAAAACAAACTTGTAGCCAATCAGCAGTAAAGGGCCTGTCTATTCATGATGTGAAGGAGAGAAGCGTTTAGTGCACAGGACAGACATTAGCCGAGCCGAGCGAGCGACAGAAAGATAGAGATGGCAAATAAAAAACAAAAGAGGAAACGTCTGGAACAAAAGAAGGGTTAAGGCAAGAAGTAGGACCTGTGTAAATATCGGATCAGCTTTCCAGCTGGAGAGAACTCAAGGAGTGGAGGCCTGCGATCGCATGCGAGGTTGCTTGTTGCTTCTCGATAGGTGAGTAACACCGTGTCTGCGCCACAACAACTAAAGTCTGTCTAGTACACTGGAGCTAACAAAGCAACTGTTGAAAATCATTTGAAATTTTGTCAATACGTCATAAATGGAACGCAGCAGCAGTTTTTCTTTGTTTCACAGAACTAATCGTTGCCTGGGTTGCATCATCTTGATGTGTGGGAGACTATTAAAATAGGGCAAGACCCTTTTGGGGTAGGGGCATGTTTGTTTTGGTGATTTCAAATGTCAACATTGGCTACCAGAAATCGCTTACCCCACCTTTAAGCGTCAGTCTGTTTCTCACATAAAGTTATCATAGCTTCAAAGAGCTCTGAATTTAGTCTTAGGAAATATTTAATTGGTTATTTTATAGTGTTTTATGTCCTTTTCAGATTGAGTGACAAGAAGCAGCATGAACATTGTTCAAATTTTCTCTTTTGTTTTCTACAGGAAAACTAGCAGGACACAAGTTGGAAATGGAACAAAGGTGATCAGGAAATGACAGAATATAATTTTTGGGGGTGAATTGTTGCTTTTAAAAATACCATTGTGTCAGCACCAATAGCCTCGTGGTTAGTGTGCCTACATATAGCACAGTTGTGCTCACAGTGACCGAGTTGATTCCTGTCTCAAGGTCCTTTGCTGAATCCACTCCCCTCTCTCCCCACTGCTTTCCTGTCATCTCTCTACTCTACTGTCCATTAAAGGCATAAAAGCCTAAACATATAACTTAAAAAAAATACCATTGGACCTGGTTATTTTATTTTATTTGTGGGGAGGATCAGTACACACATCAATGTGTCAAGACATATGCATGTTTAGAATACAAAAACATTATAATACAGTACTCTTACAATTTCTGTCATACGTATTTATTCATTTATTTTTTAAATACTAAGATGTTTATTCAAACATGCTGTGGCATGTTCCAAAGCAACTTATATTCAAAAATATGACAAGCAATGTCAATTTCTCTCATACATGTATTTATTGTAAAACTACTAAGAGTTCAGTGTTTTCTGGAATATACATATTTATTTTTGATATATGTCTGAAACATACTGCTACTTATATTCAAAAGTCACATAATCGTCAAGCAATGTCAATTTCTGTCATACAGGCTATAGGATATTTTATTATTATTATTATCTGAAACATGCTGTGACTTAAATTCAAAGAGACAATGCAATTACCGACAAACTGTTGATTTCTGCATAGATAGATAGATAGATAGTAATCTTATATTTAGAAGTTTTGTATTTATTGACTGAAACATGCTGTAAAATATATAAAAGTCACTCATTCATATAAGCATAGTAACATGGCGTTGTGGAGGAAACTAAATTACATGTTTGTAAAAGTTTTGTTTTATTTACAGGTATTTTACAATAATAACTAAATGTTATTTATACACATATTTTTGACTTATAGTCATATTCAACCATTTTTCCAGAAAGTCGGTTCCAAATGCTATTCCAAATACAGTTACTGCATAGCTACTGCTATGTCACGTAACAACTCACTTGCAAGTTAGCTATGTAGCCCAAGTCCTTTTAAATGAGCTGGCAGATTTGCTCCTAGACTTAAACTAGACTTGCTTCCACCTCATGGAACATCACCTTCTAAGATGATAAAGCACGCTGTTGTGTAGCACAAACACGTAATTAGCATTGCATGCTAAGATTTGCATTAGCAGTTTTAAAAGCTCTAATTGAATATGTATTGTGGTGCTAAACACAGCGATTGAAATTCTCATCCCATGGCTTAGCGTAGCTCATACCTCTGTCCTTGTGCCATATGATTCTCAGAGACACTGCGCGCAGCCTCAGTGGCTCTAGCATGTATCTGCAGTGAGGAGATAAAGGCCTCTCGATCCCGAACATGACACGTGGATTATAAAGCCCGCTCCCACCGCTGCTCTGCAGACCCCAGTCACGCTCACTCGACAGCAATCCATGGAGCCTTTTTCTCTCCTGGTCAAGGATGGGTCATTTTATTTTTAGAGCCTGCCAGCCGCTGGGGTTGGATTTATCTGGTAATATTTATTTAATGTGTGCTGGTAAATGTAACATCAAATGACTTATTAAGTAACAAGTCCAACAGCTTAAGTGTTTACCAATTTCCTCGATTCCGAGCCTTAAAATAAGGTGCCCAACCCCTTCCCACAAGTCAATTTGTCTGAATTACACACTTTGACCAATTGAATGGAGTCCATACACGCGTTTCCTACTTGTGTTTTAAAGCACAATTGTTTATGGGTGTGTTTTGCATAAATTTGCACTTAGTGACATTTTAACGGAGTAATCAGGGATGGGTCATTAGGCGAATGGGTCCAAGCGTTACTGGGGATCATAATCACATTTTGATTATTGCTGGTGCTGTGTACCTGTGTACCTCGTTATGTCGGGTATTCATTTACATTGTTAATGATTCAGCGTCTGGTTGGCTCAAGCTAAGGTCAAGAAAGTTATTGAAACTTTTGGGTGACAGAATACACTTGGTCATTTTGATGAGATTGCAAAGATGGTAGGCATGCAGTATATATAACAGTAATAGTATATATGCTATCAGTGGTGATGCTTATTTTGGATAGTCAGCTTTACAAATTAAAGAACTTTATCAGTTAATTATTTTCTCTCTTTATTTGGATTTGATGGATGGAATCAAAGATCAAAAGTATTAAACCTAAAATGCAATTGTTTCCTCGCTTGGGAGATGGAAATAATCTGTCATTTTATCCTATTGTTTACTGTATTTATTTGTTGGGTGTGTCATTGAGGATTTTGGTTATTTTGCTGGTTGCAAGACCTTTGAAATAACTGAAATCATTTGGCGAAGTGATATGGACATGTAATGCGGTCAAGACCTTGCTGTGCATTTCCCTGAAAATAACTGCACACCTTAGAACATTCATCAGCCAATCAGATTTAAGAATTCAATGGCCCTGTAGTACAAAGATAAAACATTCACAGCCAATCAGAATCCACTGAGTTAAGCATTTAAAGCTGCAGATATCATAACTTAAGTGCATTTATATAATAAATATTATTGTCTGTTGGTGTGGATGCTAATATACAGTAGTTACAGTTATAGTTATCATTCTTGGTGTGAATGGAACTTTACATCTAAAAGCCTTTAATTGAATCTTATCATAGCTCTAATAGTATATACTAGTCAGTTTTAAGAATCAAAGCTGACTAGATTTAGTGTTGTTTACCGAAAGCGGCAAACAAATGTCCTTGCAGTGTCGTTATCAACTTTCATCTCTTGTCAGAGGCCAGAGCGAACACTTCAACATTAACTGTACTCAAAAGTAGTTTGCCTACATGGGAGAAAAGAGGAAAGTTTTGAATGACGTTGTGCTCCATGACATTTGCTAATGTAACCAGTTCCTGAGTGTACCTTCAATCTGAAGGTTCATAGCCTCACACACACTCAATTTAGTTGGCGATAAAGTAGGCTGAAGTTATCTAGAATTAAATTCATAATGCAGAATGACAATAAGATATTCCCTCAGCGGGTGTGCTTTTTACCCCGAATCAAGCGTTAGGCCATTGGAGGGTCAAATATTAATAGAGAGCGTTCATAGTTTGCACATATTACGTTTCTTACTGAAAGTGACCTACAATGACGGTGGAGCCGGTGACCTCAAGCAAATGGAGAAAAAGATTCTCTTCTGTTTTAAATTAAATTACTGGATTTTCTCGTGCACAATTTTCAAATAGGATGAAGTACCGTCGGGTTGACCTTCAGATGCGCCTCATGGGAAATCGGCTTATGAAGAAATGAAAAGGCCTTCGATACAAGCCGACTGTTTAATTTTCAGGCTTTAGATGGTCAATTATTTATTCTTGTTTAGCTGAAAGATGAGTCTTCATTAGATAAAGGTTTTACAATTGAGACCGACTTCAAAAGAAATGATTTCCTCATCAGGAAGTAATAGTCCTTTTCCCAGATAGTTGTCCGTGTCCATTTTCAGATATCTCCCTGGCCTTACCTGTGCTGATTAATGAGATATTGTATGCATAATTAAAGCCTGCTCACTGCTAACAACATATGCTGCCTTTATTAAATGAGGCGTTTCTCTCCTCATCTGCATGGTTTGTGTTGTTGTCGAGTTTTGAAATCTAGAAATCTTGGCTCCAGCTATTCAAGGGTTTCAGTATTAATTTTGTGAATCATCATTTATTTGTATATTAATATATGAAAATGTGTTTTAAGATTGAAAATGTATGTTGTGGCCCCTTGAGGTAGATTTTTTTACATGTTAAAATATTTCCTAAAAATGTATTAGCCTATATTTGAAATACATTTTTGCCAGTATTTGTTTGTTTCTTTGTTTATTGGTGGAAAATAAACCAAAAATAATAATAAAACCCCTCTAACCCCCTCTAAGTGTTCTATATCTTCAGTTAGAGCCCTTCACCACAGTTCAACAGCCTTTAACCTTTGCTGTCCATATATAATACTAATATAGCATAATCATGGAGTGCTTGGCAACAGTGTAAGGTGTAACTAGGGTCAGTGTGTTTATTCTGATAAGGGCCAGGGCAGAGGGGCGTTAATACCCTGTAAATGAATTATTCAGTGTGCAAGGCTATGCTTATCTACTTCATTAATTTCATTTCCTGAATAATGAGGTTAATCCCCTTCTTTCAATGGCGAGACATTTTTAAAGTGCAGATTGACTATGCAATTGATTATGAACAAAATCCAGTTCATTATAATTCTCAGCCAGGCACTTGTGCAGACTGTGGGCATTTGATGAAAACAATTGCATTGATGGATTTAGAAATGTGCCATAAATGCTGTAATATGGAGAACTGTGAAAGAGTTATTCAATGTATAAAAGTTTTTTTTCTAAGTGAAGTGTATATGCTGTGCTCATGTACATTTTCTAAATGTATATGGAATAGTTGAACTAAATGACCTACTACATGAGGGCAGTATGCAACCAGTGCACACTGGGTGAAATACCATATCCCAAAATGCAATGCATTGCCTTGACCTTCTGTTTTTAATTGGATGAATGAGTAGGAACCAAGATATTGACTGGCCAGATATTTTGACACAAAACTGAATTGAAAATGCAAAATAACACACTTTCTGAGAATTATGCACATTTATTATTATTATTATTATTATTTTATTATTATTATTATTATTATTATTATTGCTATTATGTATATATTATGTACAATTTGTATTTCAAAATAAAAATAATGTAGTAGTTCTACAAATCATATGTAACTATCTAGTAGTTTACTAATTAAAAAAAAAAAACTTGACAAACTTGAAGTACACTGCAAACACAATTCTGAGAACTGTAAAATATAAACTCAATTGCAAGAAAACAGTTAGAATTGTGAAAGGTGACAGAAAACGGAATTGCAAGATATAAACTCAGAATTCGAAAAAAGACTGAGTTCTGAGTTTATCTCACAGTTCTGAATTTTTTTATCAGAATTGTGAGATCAAATTTCACAGTTACCTTTTAATAATTTTAGTCCATATAGCAGAAACAAAACCAAATACAATACAATATCATATACAGTATAATATAATATATATTTTTAAAGCGAGATGTAAACTCAGAATTCAGAAGTCAGATTTGCCAGAAACAAAGTATGAATTGTGAGATATAAACTCAGAATTCTGAGATAGACTATAAAGTAACATTTTTAGTTTTTTATTTTAATTTTTCCATTTTTGTTTTTTTTTTGTGGCAGAAATGGGCTTTCATAAAACAAATACATCTGTGGCTCCTCAAACATAAATAATATCTTATCCTCTCTCTCTCTCTCTCTCCATCTCTCGATTTTTCTATCTCTTTCAACAGGGCGTTTGGCTGTTCATCTCTGCCAAATCCGGATAGCCAATCTTGGAGGTTGGATTGTGTGAGTGAAAGTCACTAGAAGTCAGCACTGTCCCACATCAGTCAGGGCGTGAGGGGACACAGTGTCAGCATTCCCACAGCGGTTACAGAGGCGAGAGCGAACAGATGGCTTGTGGGTGATTACTGGGGAGAGCGAGTGGACGAGAGAGAGAGAGAAAATGAGTTTTCAGAGCAGGCGTGAAGTTTTCGAGTTGAACTCCATGAAAAATGGGGCCTGCGACACACAAACAAACACAAGCATAGTTGAACACACAGGGAATTTGCTGATGCGTTGCATGCGGAAATGTAATATCATACAGTTGTCAATTAACTTTTACTCTGGAGGGAAGGGAAATATGTCTCTTATAACCTTTTCTTTGTGTATCGCCTGTATTCACCGGTCACCCGGTGGCTTTAATGAACTCAGGCTGCAACTACGCAGTAATTTAGTGATGAGAATGACAGCACAGTGAGAGCCAACAGCAAGCAAGAAAACAAACATAACATACGACCCTGCAAACAGAGTCTAACACTGGCAATATGTCACTCGGTGGGAAGCCTTCGATATTTTATTCAAACTGTGCAGGTCCAATAACAAATGACGTCAAGTGTTAGCAAGCTGCTGTTGATAAAGCGTCCTTTTCCCCTAGAACACTCTTGAATTACTTTCAAGCTTTAATAATTTGCTTCTTATTAGTGTGACTTTATGAAATTTCCAACTGTGACTAAAGGGGATTTCTAAGTGAAGCTTAGTAGGCCTACTTGAGTATGCAGTCTTAAAAAATGAACCTAGCCAGCTTTATTTTGACTTATGTACAGTAATTTGGGAGAAGTTTTTTTTTTTTTTTTTCAGTGCAGCATTAAAGACATATTTTATCTGTAAGTGTTTTAAATGCAATCAAACCCATGACCTTGTCATTGTGTGTGTGTGTGTGTGTGTGTTATATATATATATATATATATATATATATATATATATATATATATATATATATATATAGGCCTGTACTTCAAAGAAATAGGAACTGAATGAAGATGAGAGGTGAGAAGCGTGATCATCAACTTGATCCAGAACTTGAACTTGGGTTGCCCATGAGTTTTAATTAATTCAATTCTTTTTTTTTTTAATCCTGTTACATTCAAAGAAGATATTCTGAAAAAGTTGGTAACCAAACAGCTGATATAAGCCATTGACTTCCTCTACTAGAATACAGTAGCTATACAGAAAGTATAAGTCATTGTCTACTGTCAGCTCTTTGGTTACCAACATTCTTCAAAATATCTTCTATTGTCTCAACAGAAAAAGAAACTCATACAGGTTTGGGGTGAGTAACAACTTGAGGCGGTAAATGATGACAAAACATTAATTTTTGGGTGAACTATCCCTTTAATGCTACAGTATGGAAGACATTTCTATATATTTATGTTTAATGTATTTATATCAGAATTTCTGGTAAGAATTTATATTAATTTGTATGGCCAACATGTCAATCCATAGTGATTGACAATGCATTCAAAGGTGACATCCTGTCATTATCGGAATCAAGCCCTTAGGCGTTTTTCTCAACAGCTACAGTATATAAGATATTCAGCCAAGACCTTTTTACATGTGACTTTTCATTTACATTAATTAATTTAGTCCTCCGTCTATTCAATGTGCATGCCAAGTAAAATTTCATCTCTATACAGTATGCATTTCCTGGGAATTGAACCCATGACCTTGGCGTTGAAGAAACATGCATATATAGTTATTCACATACTGTCAGTAAAAGAAAGTCCATAAACTAAACTTCATTCATCCGAGAAAAAAAAGAAACATGGAGGCAAGAACACAACATAAAGACCACCATTTTGGAAAAGTGGGAATTTTCGAGGTTAAAGAGCTGTGAGTGTGTGCCTGATGAGATTTTAAGTGATGCTCATTTCACTGCACGCATCTCACCCGTATTCTTATTCATCTCCTATCATTCTGATATCAGGCTCCGGATCGCTCAGGATATTAAACAGACAATAATGAAGGCCTATGTTAGATTGGCAAGGAAACGCCACCTGCGGCCAAATGTTCACTGATCCAGAAACGCAGGCGAGAGACCGTGGAGATGGTTTGCTCGTGGACTATAATCAATTAACTCAGGAATTTCGGAAGAAAGGGCACTTTTACAGCCGGATTTTAGCGGCCATGGCGTCGGACCTCTGACCGAGGGTTGATTATGATTGTGAACCGTTGCACAAAACAACTTCATTTCACACAGTCTCTAAAGGGTTTGGAAAGTGCCTGAATCCACAGATTACTCACTGCACTGAGAACTTATTTGGCAGTATGGACTCCACGGACAAATGTTTTCGGTCAAGGGGATTGGTAGCAGCTTTATATAAATACACTGAATTGCTATCAATGTAGGGTTGAAATGTCTGAAAATGTCCTCAAAAGAACCAACTCATGCCAAATGTTATATTTATTCACTTACAAATAAATTTTATGTAAAGTAAATTATTAATTAGAGTAATAAAAGCAGAAGTATTCGATCCAGGGAGAAAACAATATAGCCAGACCATACTAAATGTATTTTAACTGCATTTTATGGTCTAGGTTAGCGTAAAGTAATTACGATTAGGAATGATACATGTGAATGGGAGTCCCCACAAGGATATAAATACAAAGCTTGTTTCACTACAATTATAGATCAACCCAGAGGAACAAATCATTTTATGGCTTAAAGTTTGCTCCTTTTAGTTCAGCTAAGTTCTCTGTGGTCTTTGAGACTTTGTCTTGGAATATTCTTCAGAAAGTCATTAGGATGAACACGAACAGGACTAGTGTTTGATAAATTATATCAGTATAGAACTATAAAGTGACTGTGAATTACACAACCATAAGAACTTGAATAAGACATGTTTGAGTTCATAATATTGAGATTTGACTCTTGATTTTAGACTTGAGTTTTTTTGGCAAAATTTGAGCAGAGTTTAAAAATAAAGACTTTATAGGAGATGACATTACTAGGGTTGTTTCTCAGGAGATTTAAGCAGAATCTTAATTTGCTCTCTATTTTATCTCATTCATGTTTTGGAGAAACAGTTAAGATAATAAAGAGATACACCACCCCAAAATGAAAATTTTGTCATTAATCACTGTTTTGTCATTAATTTGTCATTAATCACTGTATACTGCATATGCTCTTCTGTATCAAGCCATCACAAGGCTGTTTTCTTTCAAATCAAGGCTAAATACATGTAGAAACAGAGCATGCTTGTGGCTGGCTGATACAGAAGAGCATATGGTGATATGAGAGACACAGAGGAGACTGTTGACAAAGGAATTGTTGAATAAAGTTACTATTTTTGTTTTCTTAACACAAAAGTATTCTGTTGCTTTAAAAGCGTTATTGTTGAAACACTGATGGCAGCTGGAGTATTCTGGCGATGTCTTTCATACCTTTATGGACCTTGACACTGTTATTTATTTGGCAGTCTATGGGACAGTCACAGGCCTCCGTTTTCATCCAAAATATCTTAAATTGTGTTCGAAGATGAACAAAGCTTTTACGGGTTTGGAGCGGCATGGGGGTAAATGATTAAGGACACAATTTTCATTTTGGGGTAGAGTATCCCTTTAAAAGATCTAATCTGTGATTGTTCTTTCTAGGAGATGTGAAATCTGTGAAAAGTTTAAGAAATATGTACATTTCTAGAACTCGAGGAGAGACATAAGATTACTATGATTTTTTGTTTTCCCCATGAGAAAAAACTGAGAAGCAGGAGATTGATGAAAAATTTCCCTCTGCTCTCCATGTTATATAATTTCTTCTTAATATAAATAATTGAGAAATTACTATTTTTAATTTCCTATTTTTGCTAAATTTACAAATCTGAGCAAAGTTTGAGACATTGCTGAGATCTCTTCTGAAAACTCAGAGAAAAACACAGAAACATAGCTTTCTCAATGTGAATAACTGAGATATTAAGATCTAATTTGTTATTTTTTTGTCCTGTTATTTAGATTATTAAGATCTTTTATCTCTGAAGAATGTTTTGAGATGCAGAAGACTTGCTATAAGAATCCACATTTGTGCTCTATTTAATCTTATTTCATGGCTATTTTGAGATTTTTTTTTTTTTTTTTTCTAGAGGCTGGAGCACATGTTGAGAGGAGAAACATGAGATTACTGCACTTGTTTCAGGAGAAAAATCTGAGAAGTATACAAGACTTCAGGTAAAATTTCTGTATGTTCACTATTTAATTCAATTCAATTCAAGTTTATTTGTATAGCGCTTTTACGATACAGATCATTGCAAAGCAACTTTACAGAAAATTAAGTTTCTACAATATTTAGTAGTAGCTTATCAGTGGTGACTGTCAGTTTATGTGCATACGGCAGAAATGTTCAGAAAAATCAATAAAAGCGTAAACAAACAGGCGATTAACACTATTAACAGCAATTATGCAATCAAACTTATAGCAAAATGTGGTAGTTCTGTATGTTGTCTCTGGGTTAGCATCATCTGAGGTCCTCTGAGGGGTTTGCATCATCTCTTCTCAGGTGTTCTGGATCCAGACTGGAGCTTGTGTAAATCCTAGTTACCACGGGATGTAAATCCTGGCAAAGCAGAGAAACAAATAGAGACATAATTAAGCGTAGCTGCTGTTCCAGCCAAGTAAAATTAATTAGTTTAACCCAAGTTAAAGAATAATAATGCGCATTTGATCAGATATAACTGCAGTCCAAAATTATGAGATGAATTATTTGAATGCTTGGCCAAAGAGGTGTGTTTTTAATCTAGATTTAAACAGAGGAAGTGTGTTTGAACCCAACATTATCAGGAAGGCTATTCCAGAGTTTGGGAGCCAAATGCTGAAAAAGCTCTACCTCCTTTAGTGGACTTTGCTATCCTAGGTACTATCAAAAGTCCAGCGTTTTGTGACCTTAGGGAGCTGATGGGTTATGGCGTGGTAGAAGACTAGTTAGGTGCGAGGAGCTAAGCCATTAAGGGCCTTATAAGTAAGTAATAATATTTTGTAACTTATACAGGAAATTAATAGGCAGCCAGTGCAGAGACTGTATTTAATCTCACTGCTCTCTAGGAAATAAATTAATAAATAAAATATTTCCAGGTTTTATCAAGATCTGAGCACAGTTTGAAAGGTTGTCGAGATCTCTTATGAAAACTCAGAGAGGATTTTCTCTCAGGAAAAACATGAGAAGCAAAAACTTCTCCAATATTTGGAGAAAACATCTCTAAGTGTTTTATTATTTTTGTTTTCTAGGAGAAACAATTGAAAGATATCTCAGTTGTGGTTTTTATTTCTTGTTTAAGCAAATCTGAGCATATTTTGAGACATTAGCTATGTTTCCATTACAAGTTGCTGAATTTAACTGTGCAAAATTGTAATATTACATAAAATATCTGCGAATAAAGCATCCAATGAGTCAAAGGGAACAAAATCATCATTTCCAGATAAACTGGCACTAAATATCACTAAGAAAAATGGAGAAGCCACTGAATGTAATAAATTTTGCACCTCAGAGCGAGAGCGAAGCACAATAAATGCTTTCATTGCTTTCAGAGTGGGATGTCTGCTGTTTGGGAGCAGTCATGTAAGACAGTTCTGGGAGGCAATTATACAGAAATAATTTAATGAAAGATTTGCTCAGGCATTTAAGAATGAACATAATATTTCAGATGCTATGCAATGAGATCAGTCAGCTGGTTATGCCGTCCCATCACACAAAGTCACATTACTTTTTTGATGCACATGGAGGAATTTATTCGGTAAATGTTTTCCATCTCCCATATTGCATTAACTCTTAGTCCACCTCAAGCCAGTATAAAAACATTTTTGTGAATTAAGAGGATTTGGTTTTCAAATTGACATTTCCATCACTCGTTTCTGTTGTGATACTTCAAAATGTGCATAAAACAGGGTGATGAAAACATAGCTATTGAGGTCTTTAGATCTGTGAAATTATAAGATTCCTTTATCACAGAATAAAAATCAGAGAAGCTTTTAATAAAAGTCTCCAGTAGTCTAATTGTTGTGGTCCAAGATAATATATAATATATAATATATAAGGAGTAACTATATTGAGTAAACTCATTTGTCATTTTATGGGAGAGTTTATCACCAATAATATCAACGCAATTTATTGATTCCTGCAAATGTAAAAGCGGTAAAAGACACCACTTTATTTATCTTCCTCAATATATTTGATTCATTGCGGACGTTACAGATCCATTTCCATGTTGTCTGTCCATCAGGGAAATACAAGTCTCATATGTCTTATTACTTATGGGTTATGCTTTCATCTGTGGTATTCACAGAGCCCATGTTTGCTCTAACGCTCATGCTCTTCCCATCCCGCTCAACAAATGAGAGGCCTCATCTGTGCATTTAGAGTTGTTCAAGCCCATTAAAGGTTCATCGTGCCCTGTAAATATTAAATATGCCTGCTGTTTCGCTTTTGGTGCGGCTGGACATGAGAGTAATGGATGGATGCTCTATGGTGGCTCAATGCAGAGCGCTAAAAGGTTTTTGGTCGCGCCTTGATTTAATGCAATTAGTTCTGCCAATGAAATCGCAGCAGGACTGGTCAGTCCTGGCCATGTTTGTTATTGCAGAAAAAAGATTAGGTTTGTGAAACACCTGATTTTGACCTTTTGGTTTTATCTAATGCCCTTTCCAGAAGCATAGAAACAAACTTTTAATTACAAAAAACAAACAAAAAAAACAACTAGTGATTAGATCATTTGAGGTGAAATGCACCCAAAGAACCAGGATTTGTTTTAAAAGCAGGAAAAAAAGAGAGAGATTTTGTTTAACCCTGCTTAGAATTTCATTAAATCCACATATATAATGCTTTAATGAATTTTTAAAAGTATTCATAATGCATAATAAAATACTCTTCTTCTTCTTTGTCTTCTTCTTATTTGATTTTATTTACATACCCTACCGTTAATCTTAAGCAACATTACAATTAGCTTTCCTCAAAAATATTAAGCAGCTCAACTGATATTGATAACAATAATGTTTCTAGAGCTGCAAATCAGCATATTATAATGATATCTGAAAGATCATGTGACACTAAAACTAGAATAATGATGCTGAAAATTCAGCTTTGCATAGCAAATAAATTACATTTTAAGATTTATTCAAAAAGAAAACAACTTTATTATTTTCAATTATAATAATATTTTTAATATTATTGTATTTTTACTGTATTTTTGATCAAATAAATGCACATTTTAAACATCTTACCAACCCCAAACTTTAATAAAGGAATTGTTTAAATGCTGTAATGACTGGAACTTTTTTTTTTTACATTATCATTGATTTTGTGTCATCTTTTACACTCTGTTTTCTTAAAATGTCAACATAGTTAATCAAAACTCAACCTTCATCAAAGTACACATCATAGATGACTGTAACATTTCCCCGGTTTTACAGACAAAGCTTAAGCCTAGTCCCAGACTAAAATGTAAATCTGAGATGTTTCAACTGAAAGAAACTTGCACTGACTAATCTTAAAATATATCAGTGCCTTTGTTTTGTCTCAAGATGCACACCAGTAATGTGTTTTCTAAGGCATGTTAATAAAAATTTCTTTAATTGTCCTAATTGAACATGGCCTAATCCTGGCTTAGTCTAAACCCTGCCTGAGAAACCAGGCCTTTGTTCATTAATAATATTTAAAGTCAACTTCAATCAATGCCAAATTAAAGAATTTATTTTAAACATTTAATTTGAATATCTTCTGTATTATATCATCTAAAAAATCCATTTAATTCAGAGCTCATTCACCGCTGTCTCTTCTCATGTCTCGGGCTCTCAGGTTGAAATATGGGCCTTCCACCTGTGCTTGCATGAGACAGAGGATCATAAAATGCAAAGCAGCCCAGGCTCTGTAGAGTTTACTCAAGGGTGGAATTTGATTCTGTGTTCTAAAGGGGACAAAATGATGAATGATTTCAACACGGTTGGAAATTATTGAAGCAGGGTCATGTATTAAATGGAATGATTCACACCCTTTTCTCCCGTTTTCTCTCTCGTCTGTCATTTGTACACTCGTCCACTTGATGAAGAGACCAAAATGTCTGACTGTCAGTCCCAATCTAGGAGACAAGTTGTTCTTTGCTCATTATATGCACAACTTCCTTTTACATAACAAGTACGCTCATCCAGGCCTGCTGATTTGGAAGACAGATCATTTCACCACCGATCAAATCACTGTCATTCTAAGAAGCTGAGTATTTAAAATATTCCTGTGCTTTAAGAGCAGTTCAGAATAAGAGTAAAAAAACATAATTAAAGTGTATATCTCACTAGAAAAGTATTTACTGCTGATTCAAGGTTAAAATGACGAGTCATAATGGAGGAGTATCAGAAAGAAAACTCTAGCTTTGAGGTTATGCATGCGTGTTGTCCTTGGGCCTCACAATGAGCTGTGAATGTAATATAAAAATGTTTAGTGGACACCAATAAACAGATTAATTAACTGAGCAATGCGGTTACCTGCTAGAATCGGGTGAGAAACCTGCATGGTGTTCATATGATGCATAAACAAACACATAATGAAGCTGCCAACGTTTCTCAGGTTGTTCAGTTATTGTTAAGCATGTAGAAAGCCACCCATTTAATGTCATTGTAAAGCCCCAATATCATGTACTTCCATGTTAAACTGTATTTGCAACAAGAAAAATGTAGGGCAGGACTAAAAAAAAAAAACAGATTAGATTGGCGTTACATACTAAAATTGAGCCAGATGAAATGCTAGATCGATGTTAAGCTCACAAAAATAGGACAACATAGCACCATGCTAATGTAAACAATGACCATGGACAACAATTAGGACATTTTATTGTGTTCATAATATGTGGCTTTGTCATTTGAAGAGATACAAGTGCCAAAATCAGGCAAAATTGTTGGGTCTTGGTCAATATGGTTTGTCAGATCAACAGTGTTAAAATGTTAAGAGCTAAATGCTCATAGCAGCTAGCTTAATATGATATTTAAGGAAGTATTTTACTCAAAACAAGTGGAATTTTTTTTTTTTTTTTTTTTTGCTACGCTAGCCTGATTTCACATACTTGTGACCTGTTTTCTCTATTAAATCAGTTATTGTCACAATAAGGCAAAAATAAAGAAAATTTTCCTCAGTTAGCCAAAGTTAGCCTCTAAGCGTGTTTATAGCTAGCTATAAACTCTCCGTCTTGAGTAGCCTATGGTTTGCTTACAAACATATAATATGTCTGAAAGCACTTGCAGCTTTTAAAGGGTCATATGATGCTGCTAAAAGAACATTATTTTGTGTATTTGGTGTAATGAAATGCGGTTTAAGGTTCAAAAACACATTATTTTCCACATACTGTGCATTATTGTTTCTCCTGTATGCCCCACCTTCTGAAATCGTTGATTTTTACAAGGCTCATCAGTCTGAAAGCGAGGTGTGCTGTGATTGGCCAGCTATCCAGGGCATTGTGATTGGCGAATACCTCAAGAGTGTGATGGAAATGTTATGCCTCTTAACATATTTTGATGCCTTGTCCAGCCAGAGCGCGAGACATAAACATTAAACCCCATTATAAGCGTGATATTAAAATGATTTCAAGTCGGTGTCCTCTTTTGGAAGGCCAAACAAAGTAGTTTAGCTTTCTCAGCTGAAACAGCGTCACACACCACAGCCTTGAGTGAGTGAAGGCGGAGGTCTAAAATGGGACTGGACTCTGCTTTGTCCACGGTGAAAGCCGATCCAGCGATCCACAGTGCAAAGTTGATGTATTTCCTCAGCGACCAGCACGGATCAGCCCCAGGCATGGAAGCGGATATCGTCCTCTTTTGGAATGCCAAACAAATTAGTTTCGATATTTGTTATCTGACATTTCTTTGTGTGAACATTTGGGCTGTGTTATGCAAATCTTCCGCATAATGACATAGAGATGTGGGCGTGTTAGAACGAGCCATTTTAGGGGTGTGGTTGACTGTTAACTTTTATAAAGAATATCTCTTTTGATTTGAGACTTTAGTCTTTGCAGCTTTACAAATCTTCTTTATGCACCAAGAGCTTGTAACACTCAAATGGAAATTAAAAATTTAAATCGCATCATATGACCCCTTTAATATGTTATCATTTCGATGTGCTAAACCCAAACTATACTTCAGTTTTTGATCCGAATGCTTAGTGTTTCCACACAGCTGTACACATAGCCTTTCAAAGTAAATGCAATTTCATAGTTTACACAAACACAGGCACTTTACACTAGAAAGTTTCATCCTTGTCAAGTAAATTTCTCTCTGAAAGTAAGCAATAATAATATTTGCACTTTTTAACTAGTTGTGTTTATCTCTAAACCATCTTACAAAGAATACCAATGGCTATATGTGTACAATACACAAATATTATGTTTATTATGATATTTCCCTCATGAAAAAACAGCATATGCTGGTTAGGTAGGTTTTAAAGCTGGGATGCTGGTTTGAGCTGGTTTAAACTGGTCCTTAGCTGGTTATGTGCTGGTCCTAGCTAGTTAAGGACCAGCTTAAACCAGCTTTGTTACAAGCTAAGGACCTGCTTGAAAGAGCCTGTCCTCCAACAAAAAGCGACCATATAGGTCGCTTTGTGCAAGCATCTTATTACGACCTATATTTACGTTTTAAAGTTAAGCGCCTCTAGCGTGCGTGTAAAATAATGACAGTATCGCTTGTGTCTGTCGTCATGAAATGACGTATAACGTCATTACCAATCAAAGCGACGCTTTATTTAAATGCAATGTGTGGACTTTTTACACCGATCTCACAGTAATTCAGTCATATTTTACTAGGTGGCTTATTCGTCGAATGGCCACACCTAGCCCCACTCCCTAAACCTAACCCTCACAGAAATCATGCTAAATTATGATTTATTGAGCATATACATTTTACATGCACGCTCAGTTCTCTGGGATCGAACCCATGATAGCATGATTGCATATCAAGGTATAACGCAATAATCTACCAACTGAGCTACACGAAACGCAAATCACAGTGCAAATAAAAGAGAACAAAACATTAATATGAAAGCGACCTTTTGCCGATAGGGGCAAATGTAGTATAGCTCTGATGGGTCGTATTTCAGGGATTTGGACAAGCGACCTATATGAGTATCAGTTGGAGGACAGGTTGGCTTGAAACCCAAAGTATACTTCCGGTTTTACCTTTCCCAAACATTTGTGCCTGAATTTTAGTATGTTTTATGCCTAACTCTGTATAGTTACTTGTGTTAGTGGAGCATATTATGTTCATACAGACCAACTTCCATCATTTTGTGAGAGAATAAGCTTAAAATTGGTGGGAAAATTGCTAGCTGCTAGCAATTTTTGGAGTATAAATCAATATTATGTTTCTTTAGAAACCTTTATTGTCAATATTTAATATTTACCCTCGACTTTAGTCCTTATTTGACATCTTTGGACCCAAAAGTGATGATCTGAAAAGTTTAAACCAAGCTAGCTATCTTTATTCAGCATTTAGCTGATGATTATACAGTTGCAAGCTGTCTTGATGAGCTCAGAGAGCCAACAGATTGCAGGAATATGAAGGATTGAGTGTCTTTCATTCAAGACACTGGTCTCATTTCACATAATCAACAAAAATACATAAACTGTGAGATTTAATGAACTAAAAAAAAAAACTTCACAGGGGTCTGACTGAGAGACAGTGTTTGACAGTGCACCTGCTACCGATTTGCCACATTATTCCCACATATTTGTGATAATTGTATCTTAGTTTTAAGTGATATGATGAGAAGTTGAGTGATCAGTCTCTTGATCTGTCACTCTTTTCATACACGATGAATGCTAACTATATGCACTTGCTGAAGGGCTGCCAAAGCAGCCAATTATCACATATTTTTATAAGAAACTGTTTAGTCAGTCAAGTCTCACAAGGTAAACATTGCTATAACTGTGAACCACCAAAATTGCTTTGCTATTTGAGTGCCTAAAATATGGAATAAGGGACAAAAGCAATTTGTTGATATATTTTCTTCACACTATTGCATCACTTATATTTTTGTGATCAATAACAGATAGAATGTTTGGGAAACTTGTTTAAAAACTTATCCATCAGGTCCAAAGTAATACGTGTTTATACTACCCGACTGATCCAGTTTAGTTCATTCAATTAATTATGTGCGTTTCACATTAGTTTTATTTCAGGTACACTCTGGTAAAATTGATTGTTCCAATAATATATCATTAGCAAATAAACACCTAGCATAATACTATGAATGTAGATTTAAAAGCTGCACTGAACATCCTTCTTATGAACAAGAGTGACAATCTCCCACTATGCTGTCAAAATTAGTAGTACTTAGCCACAAAAGCGTAAATGCAGACATCCAGGTGACAGCAGGAAACGTCAGCCTCAGTCGTTAGAAACCGTCGAAATTGCTCCTGCTGAGTGGATTTATGGGACAATAAATGGCCTTCCGCCTATCATTCAGGTAAACTTCTGGAACTAGGACAGACAACATTATTATTAGCCATTATTATCCTACTGAGTGCTATTTCACACCTAATAGTTCTCTCAGCATGGGTTTTACAGACATTCATGACCAACTCCTCAATCTAGGCTACTCAAAGGTAAATGTCTGTGAAGTCAATCCCACAGATGTTCACTGAATAATATAGCTGGAAATAGACCTCAATGGTTTATTGTAAATGTGGTCTACCATGTATAGAAATGCTATTTTTACGTACAGCTGCCCCCAAAAAAGTATTAAGACACTTTCTGGTTGTTCTTAGTGGACTTGTTCATAGTTAATATGATGAACTGGCTTCCTACATCCACTAAAAGTCACCTTGGGACCAGTTGGTTAAATGTAATTGTGAGAATAGCTATTGTTAAGTTAGTTCTTGCAACTCAGATTGATATTTTTTATCTAATGCAGTGATATTCATACTTTTAAGTGTGCGTAACACATTTTAGAGTCCCTGTATATGTGATTGTTGCAGAATTATGCCAGTATTCATCATTACATGACACATCAGGCAATAACACTGAAGATCAAACGTGAATTTTTGTAAGACGGGCTTTAGCGCTCTATCACAGTTAATTCTCTCCTCAAAGCCTCGCGACTCAGCAGGAGGGAAATAGGGTAGCGTGAAACACTCTCTGTTCTCGTGCTGGAATATACTTAGAGATACAGTCTAAAGCTACATGAAAACATATTTGAAAAACTTTTGTTAACAATGCGAAATGGTAACATTTCAGCCTGTTTTACTGAAGCCAGCATATCTTGTTTGCCGTGAGTTTGTAATATTCAAGATAGTGAGACATGGAGAGCGGCTGTTGTTCGTAACAGTCGCAGAGGAATCAAACTGTGCCCTTTCATTTAGAAGAGTGTGGAGGAGATTGAAAGCATTGTGTTGTTAACATGTTTTTCAGCCTTTGAGTTTATAGTGGCTCGGAATGATGAGGAAATCGAGCTTTTGGATCCAAGCGATTGCATCATATTGTAATGGAAATTTTGCGCCTTCAGGGTTCAGAATCCCACAGGCTCTCTAAATTAATTCATGTCATGTTGGATTTCAGAAACATTTCTGTTACAGCTGTCAGTGTAACATTTTGATGAATAATTTTGAAAATAATGTCCTAAAAGTAATGCAATTAATTTTGCTTCTGATTACAATTCTAGGACAATTTAAGCAATTCAAGTCTGAAATAAGTTTGAAGGTGACTTGCTTCTCTAACCACACAGGACATATTTTTGCATCCATTCGTGCAAATATTATATAAACATGCCATTTCTACTTCACTGTAAAAATCAGTGTATTAATTACACTATAATTACATTAAAACAAATAATAATAATTCAATGTATTGCTTGAATTGAATTTTCCTTGTAACTGTTTGTGAAATTTAATAGCAATTTCTAATTGAAAATTGGTTTTACAATATTTTAGTTTTTCAGTATAGAAGATATCTTGTTTTACAGTAAAAGTTTATACCACATTCAAATTTCCTTGAGAAGTAAAACTGCACAAGAACTTTTTTTTTTCAGTTATTGCCTTATCCCATGTTGACACTTTATTGTTTCTGTTGTAGGCATGAATCTTACCAAATTTTGTGATTCTGTTGCATTCTATTGTCTTTTATCCGTATCTATTTTGAAAAGATGAACGGCCTCTGCCAAACTTCGATTAAATGGATTGCTGTAGACTGAAGGTCAGTTATATGCTGATCTTCAGTGATGTGGAAATAAAACAATCAATATATTGTCTTCTAAAGCCACTTTTAGTATGTCTATGTAATTATGTACTTATCACAATGATGTAATATCTTTTTAGTTGGAGTAATTTGAGCATATCATATCAATTCTGAATCAGTTAAATGCCAGAATTTCTGTGTAAATAATCTGACTTCAGTGGTTTAGTCTAGACTCCAGCCAACCTTTCTCAAAGCCGGACCCTTGTGAAAAAAAAGAAGAAAGAAAAAATGGTTTTAGGCCTTGAGTGGCTGGATTCTGATTGCTTCCACTTGATACAACCAATTCTTATGGTGGTAAATCCCACACCATGATTGCTGCCAACCCATCACATCAGTCCTTGAGCAGCCCTAGTGAACTCCTGCTCCGGGAAAACATGCGGACAACTGGAGGAATGAGGCCGGCTGGCACATCTGCATCCATCTAAGAAGATTTGAAATCACTTCACTGCGCTGCAAGTTTATAGTAAAGATTTCTGAAGATAATTCATCAACTTTATCTACCTCTGAAATGACTAACGCTAAATTCACATTCTGCTTTTACAATCCAAGCAACTGCTGATAGATAAACTCAAGTATATCCCAAATTATTTCCAGCTGAATAATGATTTTGTTTCAATATATCACATTACCAAGGTTAAATGCATTGCAATGCCATTTTATGTCTTTTAAATGTGAGTCCTTCCCTCTTTTCCTCATCAAATGAGTTCAAACAGCTGCAGAGTCATCCAGAAATGAAACATAACGGTAATTAAGCTCTTCACAAAACAGCCCAGCTGGTTTAGTTAATCTTTTATTTTCTGAGTGTTAAAGCTAATCTGCAGCTTGAATCTGCAGCTTGGCTGCTTCGTCGGAACAGAATTACAAAACCGGTCCCTCATGAGGCTTCCATTTCTCATTTTCTCTCTCATATCTCATTTTATTTCTCATACTATTGTTTGGTTTCATCATTACTGAAGTCATGATGGGCCTAGGGCTCAATTTCCGCGAGGTCCAATTGGCTCTGCTATGGGTGATCGTGGTGAGGTAATCAGAGAGGACAGCACAATAGTGAGGTCATTAATCTGAGACGCTACTTGTGGATGGAGATTGATAACCCATAAAACCCAAGATGGCGCATGGCTGCAGACCGAGAGGGCTTGTGCTTAGAGCAGAGAAACTTGGGTGAAGCTAGTGTGCATTACAGAAAGAAAAACACAGCATGATGATGTTGATGTAAGAGGAAATATAAAAGATAATTTGTTCTTTTGAAATAAAAGATTTTGATGTACTGTCACAGACACTTTTATGCCTAAATAAGAGTATTTCTCCACAGCAAGATTTGATTAGATATTTTGCTTTTTCTGTGTTTTAGTGGTTCCTAAACTTTGTGAGCCGCTTTCAGGGTGTTGCTATGAAGTTTTGAGTCTGGCTAAGTGTTTTAGCACTATGCTAATGCACTGTTGTGGGTTGTTTGCTAAGGCATTGCTATGCAGTTGTTAATGTGTTCAGAAGATTTTAAGAATGTTGCTGTGCAGCTGTTAAAATGTTGTGCTACAAATTAGCTATGAATATTTGCATAGATTTTGCCATGCACAGTGTTGTGGGTGGTTGTTAAGGTGTTGCTATGCAGTTGTTATAGGATCAGTTGTGGTGCGGTTGCCAAGTGTTGCTGTGTAATTGCTTAATCTTAATTTTTTATTTTTGTGCATGACTACACTGTTTCTAAAGTGTTTTAGGTGGTTGCCAGGGTGTTGCTAGGCAGTTGCTTATGTGTTTGGAATATTTGTAGCATGTTGTTATGCTAAAGTGTGTGGTTTCCAGGGTTGTTGCTTTGCAGTTTTGATTCTGTTGTAAGTGTCACATCTTTACTAATATAGCGTTGTTACTGGTTGTTAGGGCATTGCTATACTGTGCAAAATGTGCTCTGAATATTTTTAGTGCATGCTACAGTATGTGGTTCCTGTAGTGTTGTGGATAGTTGCCAGGGTGTTGCTATGCAATTCACAGTGCGCTTCTAAGGCCCTGTTTACACTAGTGTGTTTTGTTTTAAAATGGTGTTTTAAAGTGAAAAATATCCTCGTCTACATTGGCATTTTCACTGCGTTTCAGAAATTATCTCCATCCAAACACGTCCACATGACCATTCATGCACACTGGGCATGCTCTTAACACTGTGTCCTAACTACACGCGTGATGCGACAAGATTTCAGTGACAAGAAACTTAAGTGTCTACACCAGTCTGACACCGTGGCGTGACAGAATCGATCAAATATCACAGCCAATCAAAAGCATGTGAGGGGGCTCTCTCTGGAAACGCACTGCACTCACAAAGAAATGGATGTTTATAATCTCATTAACAATTATTTATACCTTTTTAACATTATTATATGTACATACTGAATGACTGATACCATCTTTGTTATGCGATACACTCATTGGTTCACCGTGAGTTCACACTATGTGTTGTTAGCGTTCAGTATGGCTATAAGGTCACACAAAATGATATTTAAACTCACATTAGACACGCCTAACTTCGAATAAAGCACATAATCACCTGAGATTATCTACTGTCATATAGTTTGTATGTTAGTTGCTCCAGCAGCGTCGCAGAAATAGAAACCATTTCTAAAATAGAAATTTGCATTTCAGCAGTCGCGCTACTTAGGACAAAACTAGTGTAAACAACAGGCTTAACGAAGCAAAAGTTATGCGTTTTAAAACAACACGCACTAGTGTAAACATAGCCTAAGTTTCAAATCTCTGCAGTGATTTGGGTGGTTACCAGGGTGTTGCTATGCAGTTTAAAGTCTGTTCTAAGTGTCACATCTTTATTAATGCTGTGTTGTTTTTGTCGGTTGATAGGGTATTGCTATGCAGTGAATAATGTGCTCTGAATATTTTTAGAGCATTACTATGTGATTCCTAGGGTTTTATGGGTGGTTGTCAGGGTGTTTCTATGTGTTTGCTAATGTGATTGGTTTTAGTTTGTTGCAATATGGTTCCTATACATAATGTTGTGGGTGGTTTCCAGTGTGTTGTTATGCAGTTGTTAATGTGTTCTGAATATTTTTGGAGCACTGTTATGTGGTTCCTAGGATGTTGTGGGTGGCTGTCAAGGCGTTGCTAAGCAAAAGTGTTCAGAGTGTTTTTAGTGCATTACTAAGCAGTTTCAAGCACTGCTTTAAAGTTAGCCAGTCATAACAGAGGTCATTTATATATGGATATTAAAGCTACAGTAGTTAAACAGTCTGTTTAGTTGTAAAGAGTCGAAGGCTATTGTATGAAACAAAAATAAAATGTAAGGAACTTTAACATCATTAAACTTTGGGCTTTGGATAAAATGCTAGAAAACTGTATATTGGTTTTAATGAATATAGCGCTTCTTTTCCCTCTCCCAAGCAGTAGGGATAGCTTGTTTCATTTACAGACTGCCATATGCATTAATTATGGATGTGACAGAATATCTCTAAGGACTTTTCTGATAAACATTGATTACTTAAAACAACAAACATGTAAGCACAAGGGATTGCAATAAACAATACATCAGCGGATGAATATGCAACAAGGAAGCAGCTATTTCTGTTTATGTGAAAACAGAATCACGTAATGTATCTTTCAAAGCTAACATGAAAAACTTAAGATTAGAACTAAGACTCGATTAAGATTTAATTAAGGCAAGACTCGCTCAAATGGAAGCTGTATCTCCTGGTACTTTGTTTGAGGCTTTATTAAGAATAAGAGACTTAGCACAGGCGTTAGTGCTAGATATGTATCAAAGTGAGGTTTCGTGACATGTTGCTGAATTTTTAAAGGTTTGGAGAAAGCCTTGGAAAGAAGTCTGCAGGGCTTCCTTTGATCTGTTCCGACACCCTCCTGATATTTATAGTGCATATCAGCTCAGGGTCAAACTTTGTGTAAACTTCTTTAATAAATTAATTTACATTATATTAGGTCTGATTATTCACTCTTTAAAATTCTCAAAAGCTCGTTTGAAAATGAAGCCGGTAATGAGATTCCAATAGAGCATTTAATCTGCATTTCAGACTCGTTGCTATTAAATAAGAAAAGACTGTTTTTAATATTCATTTTATTTTTCACTCTTAAGTACAGAGAGAAAGATAAAGAGAGAGTCGCTTTGATCTGAAAAGGTTTTGTAACCCTTGAAATCTGAATTTGATGTCTCTGTAAAGACATAGACTCTTTTCTCATTTCATATTTTCTATTTTATGTTCCCTTTTTGATAAAAATTAGGAGTTAGTCACATTAATGTATGCAACATTACCTTGAATAAATCTGCATGTTTTGAGCTCAGGAGATTTGGATGAAAGATAACTAAGAATCTCATCAATTATCAGCTTTATCTTAAATGTTTCTGAAGAAATAATAAAACAATACAAAAATTAATTAGTGATTAGTTTCTCACTTAAGATAAAAACATTTTGTTATTCTTTTTAAAATATATGTATAATTATATATAAAAAATATATTAATATAAATTGTTTTAAATACAATAATGTACCTACTCTTTTCTTCAAAGCCAAGGCTAATATAGTTTTTTTTTTTTGTCAGAAAGAAAATAGATTTAAAAAATAAAATGTATAATAATGTAAAAGTTTCTATTAATCATTTATGCACCATTTATTGTAAAAAAAAAAAAAAAACACCAACAAACAAAAAAAAAAACAATAGTAAACAGCACCACCACCAACAACAACAAAATAAATTAATTATAAATGAAAACATAATATAATAATTGAATTATTGTTAAATCAGTCTACAAATATACATATAATAATGTAAAATATTGTACAAAATTACAATAATATATTAATGTAATGATGCTATAAATATATAAATAATATATTTATATTAATATAAAGGATAAGTATTATAACATATAATATCAAAAAAAAAAATTTCAAGCACATTGTCACAAATTGCTACTATGGGAACACAGAGCGAGGAATGAGGGAGACCAGAAGTACTAAACCAAGGAATTTATTCAATCCACGATAGCACAAAGAGTTTTTCACAAAGAGACATAAACAATGAGATATGAACACAGGAACTGAGGAATAACTTTTAAGAACTGACCAACACTTTTAAACACAGGATAACGAGGGACTAAGGTGACACACCTGGAATCAAATTAATAATCAACATGAGGATGAAAACTGGGTCACAGGGTGAACACACACACAACATGGAACAGAGTCTGACATAATGGCCCCTCCGGAAGGCGTGTCCTCACATCATATAACATCCGAAGGGGAAGGGAGGTGGAGCGATGGCTCGACCTCTATGGCTGGAGCCCTACTAACTAATATATATATACACACTGAAATATTGCTGGGTTAAGCTTGTTGGGTCATTTTATTGGGTTATTTTACGCTGGGTTATTTTTTTAACTAACTGCTGGGTTGAGCTTGTCTCCAGTGAAACTTCTCAACAACGCCACTGCTGAAGACGGAACAGATACTATTTTGTGTGCACTACTATTATCATTACGACCGCAAACATATTCTATTACTACTGCTATAATACACTTTTCAGTTAATTCAGTCAAGTATATTTAGGTTTATAATGGCTCTGGTTCTTACCTTGATGAACAGTGAAATGTAGTTTGCGAGTAAAGAGAAAAAGCATATTTCATTAACATCAGAGCCCTCCGTAATAATTTTCTGATACATACAAGTGAAAATCAATGCAATAAATAAATGGCAGAATATTAACAAAAGCATTTATATATATATATATATATATATATATATATATATATATATATATATATATATGATGGTAGCGATTAAAATTTTTAATCTAATTAATTATACAATGTGGCAATTAATTAATCTAATTAATCACAAATTAATCACAAATTAATCACATCAAATTAGGTTGAGAAATTACTCCCAAAAGATCATTTAAAGTCATTGTTGTGCAAAGCATCAAACAGACATTAAAAAAAAATAATAATAAATAGCTTCAGCAAGAGATATTTTGTTTGATAAAATGTATTACATCCACTCTTTTGGACCAAAACTACCATTAGGTGGTGGTAAATGTCTTAATTATTAAGTCCTCAAGTCATTTATTCATTCATTTGATTTGTTCAAATGGCTGATTCATTCAGGAGTGAAGTAAATTGTTCATTATGAATGGTCCATTGAATCATTAGGCTTGTTCGACACCATCAGATCGATCAGTTTGTGACATCAAAGTACCACAAGAGCTACAGAGAGCAGACGGCTCCTTATGCTTTGAAAGCGCTCTCACGATACTTTGATATCATACACCAAATGGTCTGTGCAGCACCATTTTCGGCACAACGAGACAAAACCAATAAAAGCCGTTACAAATAAGGCATATTTTGCATCCAGTGGGCACATAATTACTGATTATAATGACTTATACTGTCTTTTTACGCATTGCGTTGCATATCGTAAACATAAAACCATGTCTGCATTTGTGATCTGAGAAACAAAAACAACGAGCACTACTCGCATTTGAATCATCAGTGGAAAATTCTTTAAATATGAAAATACTTACAGGCTGTGAGTCACCAGACTGTCCTTGCAGAGTTGGAATTGCCTTTGTGCACAGCTGGCATTGCAATCCTCCATAAAATGTGCTGCACACATCTGAATATTTGGGTTGAACTGTTCTGGAACAGTGTTGTAAATACAACTTAACCACTGATTTCTAGTTGTGTCCTCTTTTGGAAGGCCAGACAAAGTAGTTTGGCTTTCACAGTGAAACACACAAGCATCTCTGACATGGCAGTGGCGGCAACAACAATACTACAGCGAGAATCAAAGTCATGCCTTCTTTCTTTGCATAAACATTTGGGTGTTATGTAAATCTTCCCACACAGTGGCGTAAGCGTAAACATGTGGAGTGTTTAAGAGGCATTTTAGGAGGTTGTGGATAAGCCTTAACTTTGAAGAATATCTCTTTGGGTTTGAGACTTTGTTCTTTGCAACTTTAGGGATCTTATCTATTCACAAACAACTTGTAACACTCCAAAGAGAATGGAAAACTTGAAATTGCATCATGTGACCCTTTAAGAAATTAAATGCAGCTGACTGTTGCTTGGAGACTGTTGCTCAGTCTTTATATTTTGTTGGCAAAATTGTGCAAAACAGACAACACTGTGTCTAAAATAACACAATATTAACTTCTTACTTACTGAACTATTGTATAAGATCAGTATTACATTTGCACTCCAGTGGTATTGCACTTAGCCTAAGGCCTATTGCTCGTGTGATGTTGCTTAACTATATGATTTAAATGAGACAAAACTCAAACATTTTTTTCCCCATATCTTGAATTTTAGGGACATTCTAGCTACATTCTCTAGGTTCCATCATGGAGTGAGTTGTTGCCCTGCCTCATATCTGTTATCAGTCAACTGTATGAAATGTCAGATGACCCAAATAGGTCTGGGATGGGGCAAGTGCGTTAAATGCTTTAATAATTTTAACGCATTATTTTTCACTGTAATTAATTAATCTAATTAGCTCGTTAAATTACCAGCCCTAACACACACACACACACACACACACACATACATATATATATATATATATATATATATATATATATATATAGTTTATTTATTTAAACATTTGACACGCTCCTGTTAGCATTGCTCTGTATCTACATTGGCAGATGACACAACAGTAAATCCCTCCTCCTGAGCTGAGGATTGTGGGTAACTACTGGGATCAAATTTGGTCAGCATCGACCCTGCTCTCTTCTTCAAAGCCAAAGGTTTGTGTGTCATTTTCTGACTGTGCCTTTTTTATTTTGTCTGAAAGACTCTTTGATGGGTTTTAATACATTTAAGGGCCCTCTGCTCAAAAAGACGGCAGAAAGAAAAGAAAAGAGAGTGAAAGGATGACAAAATAAACCATCTTTCCTAAGAAACCAGGTCCCAGAGGAGAATACAACCTCGACTCCATCTAGCCAGCATCTGATTGTCCTGTGTGTGTGTGTGTGTAGGTGTCTCTGTGGCATCCCACAGTCACCCTAGAGAGCCGTGTAAATGGACACGCGGCTGTTGAGATGTTTATCTTGTGGACGGGGGAGCTGAGAGATCTCACACAGACCCACTGCAGTACTGTGAGGGATTACAAGCCCTGAACAAAGATACAAACAAATCTGTGACCATTTTTGAGCTTTTCATTATTCATTAAATACTAATTATTCATTAGTTTGTGAGTTACATTTCATGGCGGAAAGAGGAATGTGTGAATTGAACTTGTTAAAATTCAATTTTGACTTGTAAAAATGCCTTCCATGAAGGGAAATGAGAAACACTAGGGGTAAAAATGGCCTATTGGAACTGGATATCTTTTGAAATGTGAAAATAATCTATTCCATATATGTATTTATATAATATATTTATAATATATAAAAATTTTGAAATATATATATATATGGAGAAATGGCTGCTGAAAATTCAGCTTTGCATCACAGGAATAAATTACATTTTATAGTATATATTCAAGTAGAAAACAGTTATTTTAATACATTTAGATAATTAAAAAAAAAATTTATTAATTAATTGTATTTTTGATTAAATAAATCCAGCCTTGGTGAGCATGAGAGACATCTTTCAGAACATCAACAACAAAAAAGTTTTTTTTTTTTTTTTTTTTCTCGAAAAATTTGACTCTATTATATATCTTTTGGATTCCACTGTACTGTATAGTAAATGTGTATATTTAAAATACTTATATGTATTTTCATTTTATTTATTTATATTAGCTTAATCTTAAACAGTTTTGCATGTAAATGTAATTATTTTAATTGTAAAGAAATACAGATATGATGACCAGGTTATACTTACAAATCATAGACTTTACTTTGGCTCCGGATAAATCGCAAACTATTTTTAATTAGGTCATGTGCGGTCTGACTCAGGGACTGTGTTATTGCTACAGGCATTTCTGACCTCAACCAATCTGACTTACACAAGAACAATAAAGCCGAGCAGCAGAGCGGACAACAGAGAAACTCCTGTTATAAATAAGCGTCAAAACTTTTGAGGAAACCATTTATAAACCTGTCATCGTGCTCTGAACTTAGTAATGAAAGCGATAAGGAAGCTATTCTGATACGCACATGTTTTGGCTTGTAAACAATGCTTGATCTGTGCATATTTCTCTCCTGATTCAGATAAGACAGCTTTTTCAATGAATAAAGCAATGTTATGGATAGAGGACTTAATTAAAAACATCTTAATGAATGATGTGTTTAGTACAAACATTCAGGAAGTGCATTATTTACATTTCTTGTGGCTTATTGTGATGTTTTTATCAGCTATTTGGACTCTCATTCTGACGGCACCCATTCTCTGTGGATCCATTGGTGAGCAAGAGATGTAATGCTAAATTTCTCCTCCAAATCTGTTCTGATGAACAAACAAACTCATCTGCATCTTTGACTGCCTGAGGGTGAATACATTTTCAGCATATTTCCTTTTTTTTTTTTTTGTTTTTTCCTGTGAACTATTCCTTTAAATGAAATGTTGTGTTGTGCCATTGTTTTAAAACATTTTAGAGCTAGGAAGCAAAACTGACATGCCATAAACAGTGACACATAATTTAAGTTTTGCAAGGAAAGTAAATGCTCCTTTAGGATAAAACTGCAAACACTATAGGCATACTAAGACAGTTCTGGTTGAAATCGCAGCATTATGCGACTGACCTTTCATTCGAGGTCAAAATCGCCGCTGAAATCCTGGCTCGTCTGCTTTAGAAACAATCACATCTACACTGTGGGGTTAACCAGACTCAGCGTCCAAAATAACAGCGCACTTGTTTGTCGAGCAAGCTGTAAACAAATATTCCGCTCTGAGACGCACGGTTCTATCAGAAACAGAAAAGCATAATGAATTCGGAGAAGAGCCACTCGTGGAATGCAGAAAACATCATTTCGGCACAAGAGCTTCCCATTTCGTCTGTCCTGTGGGTCTGCTCAAGCACAGCTGGATATGAAGAGAAATTTGTTGTGACATTTTGGAGTATTGGCCCTTGTTGTGCAGCTTGGTGTGACAGATAATTTTCTTTCATTATTTGAACCTTCAGCTACAATTCATTTTAAGCAATACGGCAGAATCTGGTGTAGGAAGAGATGTATCAATGTTTAGGAGAAGAGAACAAATGGGATAAAATAATGTTTATCTGCATGGGATGATGATGCAAAACACTAGGCAAAATCAGTCCACTATATACACATTTACATAGACCAACAATTCAAAAGGAGTGCTTTTGACAGCTTTAAAACACATAATTAAACCATTTAAATTAAGGAAATTGTCTTATGCAAATTTACAGTATCATAGTAATTTCTTTAAAATATAATGGCAGGGAAATAGCACTTCTGTGGTGAAATCCCCTTTTGGGAGTCATCATGGTGACTGGGGAATAATCGGATGGCACTTATGTGTGGGCTCAAGGGCCTGCGGAGAGCAGGGTAATCTGTGAAAAATAATATAAACCAATCAGCTTCTTAATGTGAAATAAACACATATATTATTATATGCATAGAGATTTTCAATATGTGTGGACCTCTTTGTACTGTACATATGCATAAATATATTTTAAATATTTATATTTTTCTATGCAAATATATTAATTAATTGATTTAAAGCCTCTTAAAATTAAATAAATAAGCAATTTAAACCAAGGAAATCTGTAAAGATGCCAAAAAGATCTTGACAACAGTATTGTAGAGTTTTCTGTTAATTAATGCCAGAAAAGCAGCTTTTTTCTTTCAGATTTCTGCAGCAAAATTCCATTGGAAGTCATCATGGTGGAGAGTGAAGACTAATAAAAAAAAGCACATATATTATCATATTGTATATTATTATAGTATTATATACATAGTAGGGTGACATCAAATAGTCGACGATTCAATGCTTCGATAGGAGAAGCACGATTCAACTACCAATCTCACAGTCGAATATTCACTGAGTGTTATGATCATGCCGTTTTGGCTATGTGGGGTGCTCAAATGTCCGATTTCACACAGTTTTACATACTGGCTTTCTCCCAATGAGTTAATATACAGTCTATTAAAATAATGCTGTAAATAAGAATCTGAAAAGAAAGAAGCTTCAAATAAATATTTTAACGTGCATGAATAAATCCAACCACCCTATAGATTTGAGTTTCACTTTCTATAATCCGTGACCAACAGAGAAGCATATTGGCGGCAGGGATCTAAATCTTTAACAAGACTCGTATTGACACAGGCAGAATGAAAGACTGGATTTCAAGTGATTTCAAAATATTTCAGCCGGTTTACATATATCTTGTATATTATTTATCTTGTATAAGATGCATTTGATTGAGTTGCGCTGCAGTAAAGCGCTTCATTTTTGTATACGGTGATTATCTCTTCAGCGCACAATGTAGCAGGACAAACAAAAATGCAGAATATTAATAACTATGACTGGGACTGTCATATACATAACATTATAATGAGAAAACTATTATAATAAAATGCTGTGAATTTTAAGAGTTTAGTTGCCGTGTTTCTGCACGTTGTTACGTGAAGAATGCATCCATATAGGGAGTTCTTTCAGAGCAGCGCAGACACATTCATGTGCAGATAACCTACAAGTCGTAATATTAACGTTATGTTGTATAAGTAATGAAGCGTATTCTATATTTGATAAATGATGAGTTAAATCACATTGATTAAAAACATGCTACCAAATACTTCATTCTACTGTTCATCTTCAGCATGTGGAGCTCGAAACAAAATGCAGAACATTAATAACTAGCCTACTGTCATATACGTAATGTTATAATGAGACCACTATTATAAAAATAAAAAAAAGTTGTGAATTCTTAGAGTTTTGCTGATGTTTAATGTTACCTTTTAATCAAAACATTATTTTTGTATCTGCGGGGCATCCGTTACACATTTTCTCTGTGTGTTAACGTCAGTAATTATGGCTGTCAAATGTCTGACTTGACTCTTGTTAATGTATTTTGCTCCGCCCCAAAACATATGATTCGACTATCATTCGACCATCGGCAAGATTCGAAAATGCCGATTCGACAACGAAAATCCTTAGTCGGGGACACCCTAGAGATTTTCAATATTTTTGGACCCCACTGTACTGTGTATGTACACATTTATTTAAAATAATTATATTTAAATGCAGATAGATAGATAGATAGATAGATAGATAGATAGATAGATAGATAGATAGATTAAAGACAATTAAATAATAAAACAATTTAAATAAAAAAAAACTTGCAAATATATTCATTGAAATGCTGCGAAGATACATTGAAATCACTATTGTAGTAATTTCTTTTAACTAATTCCAAAGAAGTATCTCTTTTTTTTTTCTTTCAGATCTCGTGCGAAATCCCCATCAGAAGTCTTCGAGGGAAGACCCACTAAAGGTTCTTATTGCTTTGCAATGGTGCGGTTCTCTGGGGATAGCTGGGATAGCTGGGGATTAATCGGATGGTGCTTAAGTGTGGGTCTAAGGACCTGCCGGACTGGGTAATTTGCAAAAATTAATTTAAACCAATCCGATTCCTACAGTAAAATAAGCACATATCCATGTCCCATTTTAACTATTCAGATGTTTTGCAGGACATTCATCAGTTCAGCCAAAAGCGAACATAATATCTGATAAGGTTAAAGGCCTAATGAATCACTGGCCCGTAAGTAATACTCCAATTAAAATGACTTCCTTTCGCCTCCCGTGAGCAAGGGCAGGTGCTAATGCAAGACAGCCCACTCTCATGGAGGTCACTCACAGGCTGCTATAGGTTGTGGTAGGACATCTGTTCTCACTGCTGGGGTCTTTGAGCTCCTGGGGTTACCTTTTCTTTCTTACACGCTACAGACATATATATGCACACACACATTCCCCTCCTTCCATCAGGGTGGTCACTGGAGTCAGCCAGTGTAAGTGAGTTAGGAATATTTGCAGGTGAGCTAATTATTCTTGTGCTGTCATGTTTCCAGCCGCTGCAGGACTAACCTCGATATAATCCCCTGAACACAATCAGCTTTTATTTAATTTTGCTTCTCATATCATGTGCATCCATGCAGCCCCAAGAAAGCATCTTCCTCGCTTCTGAGACCCCTTCCATTTTTCTTCCCATTTAAACAATGAACATCATATAGAGACAGAAATGAGGAAGAAAGAGGAAAAGATTGCCGCATGGAAATCCTGGTGTCATTCTTTGAAATAGGGTATTTTCTGTGACGATGTTAAACAGGTTTACATTTATGGAATGTGAGGATAACAGTGTCTAGCCTAAAATGCTAGCCTTTTATTTCCATATTTTCTTGTCATAAAATATATATGCTTTATATATATATAGAGCGTGCTGACACAACTTTGGTGCAAAGCAGAACTACTAAGCTGAAATTACTTTATAACTGTATGGATATTCAAACTCAATCAACACCTTTACAATGTGTCAGCCAATCAGCAGTGATAGTAGGCTTTGTGGAAATGATAATGTACTGTATATCAAATCAGTAAGGTTTTGCACTCTGATGCAGAAGGTATGCACACATGTAGACATAAACAATCAATCCGTGATTGGCAAGCCTCACAGTGAGGCACTTGAGTTATGTTGCATCTTGAGGCATCTATATATCTCCAAAGAAGTGTTTATCCATGATGGTGGATGTCATTAAAATGCCTTTTGTCTGCATCTCTTGCTCAAACGCACACACACGCAGCCTATATAAGAAATATACAGTCACTCAATCCCATCACTCTCTCTCTCTCTCTCCATTCCTCTCGCTCTCTTTCAAGTGTTCTCAAAGCTGCCTTGAATCTCTAATGATGGAAAGAAAATGAAAAATCTGGATGGTAGGGAAATGAATGTATGTTAATCACTGCTCATTTTAAATGAGAACTTCCAGAGCTCATGAGGATATAAGTTCCAAATGGTATTTATGTATTGATAGACAGACATACATAGAAAGACAGACAGATAGATAGACAGATAGATAGATAGATAGATAGATAGATAGATAGATAGATAGATAGATAGACAGACGGACGGACGGACGGACGGACGCTCAGACAGGGTCGCCGTGATTTTACTAAGAATGTTCCTGGATCAACATCTTTGTTGATCCTGGATAAACATAACTGTCCAAAAATACAATACCTACACCTAAACCTAACCCTACCCATAATTTATTCCTAAATTAAAGGGGAAATGATAGTTGTTTAACAAGGGAATAGAAGTACCTAACCCTGATCGTAAGCCTAAAACAGATATTTCCTGAAAAGTTATCCCTCAATTCTGGTTGATAGAATGTTGTTCCAGGATCAACAAGGATGTTGATCCAGGAACATGTTGTACTTGGTGAAATCACATTCACAGACAGACAGACAGATAGATAGATTTGGCTAATAATAGAATATTATAGATTTTATTTTGTATAAACATCTTTATTTCCAAAACCAATGCAATCAATGTTTCATAAACTTGCTCACATTTTACTTTTCATCTGTTCACAACTTTATTTTGCTAGTTTTTATTCCATAGTTTCTAACAGTTTGACTCCTGAAACTTATTTACCTTCTATTTGACTTTGTAAGGAAACATTCATTGTAGGGCCTTGTTCATTAAACACAAATTTGTGTAAATTCTTAGATTATTAGTCATAATGTAAAGTAATGGCATATTTGTGATTTTATGTTCCAGAAGCAGCAGATTGAATACCGCACAGAGCTCCTTTTTGGCAGCAAGCTGAGTTCCCAAATTCTACCTTGGTGTCCAATCCAGTGACCTCATGGGACATTACCTACTGTGAGATGCTAAAAGACTGGTCATAGTCAGACCACACAGCTGGGTAAACACACACACACACACACACAGAGCCTCATTTGCTCAACTCAGCCAAAGCAATCACCCCAAGGCACTCATCGCTTCACTCCAGAAATACTGTGGACACTTATTTTTATCATGTTTTATTTATTTATTTTATGCTTTATTGCATTGTCAAATAAATCCAGTGACTTTATCATATTAAGGCCCACCCTCAACCTCAACACATTTCTCATTCCCACAGCTCAGATCAGGACACTTGCGCTTGGACGCACAACACTGCCACTTATCGGGAACATTCAGTCACGGCAGTCTGTGATTGGTCAATACTTAAAAGTCCTTCAAACAAACTTGTATTTGACTGTTTGGATTTGTGCATTCCATATAAATATGTAGTTGATTTTAGGCTGCTTAAAGTAAACATAGGCCTACTTGAGATCAGGAAGGTATTCTTTATCAGATTGTGTGCAAATTATATTTATAATATTTCATGGTCTTGCTGACCATTGATCTGTTAATTAACACACGGAAGTGAAGGCCTCTGTATCGACGGTTTGTGCTCGGTAATGAGAATACCTGCAGGACATCTAAATCAATGTAAGTCACAAGGAACAATGCCAAGCAGTTGTTTACAGGCATCCTAGTTGTGGACGCTCTAATTTTTTTCTGGAGGAGAAGGTAATGCTAAACGTATATAACTAATAATATTCTTGGTTTATATAGGACCAAGTTCCTCTTCACAAATGCTCTTAAATTAAATTTTAAATAAATATTGCAATTAACTATTAAACACTGAACCATGAAGTATTCTATAACTAACACAACAGGATTTGTGGAGAAAGATAAACATGATGTTGCATTAATGATGGGATATTAATGGAATTACATTAAACATCTTTATTGTAAACTCAATGCAGTCAATGTTTAAAGTTCACACGCTAGACAGACATACAGAGAGACAGACAGACAGAAGATGGACAGACACACGATAGACAGACAGACAGAGAGACAGACAGACGAGACAGACAGACAGCATCGACGCAGAGAGACGGACAGACACAGATAGACATGACGACGACAAGAGACAGACAGACAGACAGCAGCAACGGACGAGACAACAGAATGAGACAGACAGACAGAGAGAAGACGCAGACAGTACAGACAGAAGACCGGACAGACACAGATCAGACAAGACAGACAGAGAGACAGACAGACGAAGACAGAGAGACGGACAGCACAGATAGACAGACAGACACCACAAAGACGACAAAGATCAGACAGAGTAGACAGACAGACTAGACAGAGAATAGAAGTAGATAAGTATGCATGAACAATCAGAAATTGACATCGCGAGTATTTTAATGAGAACTGACATGAGCGATCTTAAAGATTCACACTAATGTGAATTATTGTACAGATAGTTATGATTAGCTAGATAGATGATAGATCAGATACATAGATCATGTGTTGATGAGAAATTAAAAATATTGAACATCTTTATTTTAAAACTAATGTAGTCAGTGTTTTTAAAAATTTCACACTTTACTTTGAATTTTATTTGTTCATCAATTTATATTTTGCTAGATAGATTTCATTCCATAACAGTTTGGCTTCTGAAACTTGTTCATCGCTTGTTTAGCTTTATAAGGAAACATTCATTGTAGGGCCTTGTTACACAATTTTTTGTAAATTGTTCATCATACATTCTTAAGTAAATTTTCACATTCAATTTAATAATTTGCATGCAAGTACATTTATGCACCGATTTACACAGAAGATGTCTTGTTTCATGAATTAAGCCTGATGTTTTGACATTGACTGTTAGCTTAGTTTACAGTTGGAAAACACATTTCATGTACTATTAAATCTGCTAGTAAATATTCTGGAATTTAATACATGAAAAACATGAGTTTTCATGCCTCTAATAACATATGGGATTGATTTGAAATACCAAATCATTTATGGAAGGTTGTGAACATCGTATTAGATATTTTCAAAAGAATAATTCGCTTTGGTGGGTCTTTTAAAGCACAGTATGATTTGTCTCAGGCCCCGGAACAATCGATGTAAGTCAATAGCAGCCTAATAGTCTGAAGCTAATCAGAAAAAATAAAAATAAAAAAAATTCACATTCAGCCTGGAATTGAAATGGCAAGAGCACAACACCTGGTCTGCATTTCACCGATGAGATTTATCATGGGGATGTCTTGGAGAAAAAGAATTAATAAAATTTTGCCTAGGCAAAATAACAGAAACATGTTTTGTAATAAATTATGAACTAGTTTTGAGTCTAGCAAAATAAGCCAAACAAGCTGCATGTACATTCTTTCCAAACAAAACAGCAATCCTAATATGATATGATAAAGAACAAAGCCTACTTTAAGAGATGGAATGTATTGTGACTTATTAAACTACGAAAACTGAACTCGCTTTATTAAATTCAACTCATTCGTCTTGTGGTGTTCGAAAAACTCATGGCAACAGATGGTAACCATGGTGATGAAGGTCATGAACTCCTGAAAATCACACTCGAGTCACCATCGGTGTCCAAGCTTTCCATCAAGCTGTCCATTGTTGCTTGATCTTTCACATGCTGAGCGAGATAAAAAGAAAAAGCTTAAGAAATAGGAAAATAGGTCATTAAGCTAGCATTAAAATATTTATTTGTAAATGTTTGACACAAAACCAATTCTGACATAAAGCCTTGACTGTAAATCAACCAATCTTTAAGTTTCAAGACAAAGTGTTGTGTAAAAAAAAAAAAACCTTTGCAGTTTAATGTACTCTGTAATTAAAATGGATGATTCACGTCAAAATATTTAATCATAAATTTTGACACAAAACTTAGTTCTGACATAAAGCTTTGATTGTAAATGAAACATTCTTTAAATTTCAAGACAAAGTATAGAGTAAAAAAAAAGTTTGAAGTTTAATTACTTCTGTGAGAGTTGGAAAAGAAAAGGCTTAAATATGAAAATAGCTAACTCACTTAGCATTAAAATATTTAATCCAATTTTGACACAAAACTTAGTTCTGACATAAAGCTTTGATTGTAAATCAAACATTCTTTAAATTTCAAGACAAAGCTAGAGTAAAAAAAAAAAAAAGTTGGAAGTTTAATTACTTCTGTGAGAGTCTGAAAAGAAAAAGCTTAAATATAAAAATAGCTAACTCATTAAAAATATTTTAACCAGATTTTGGACTCAAATCTAAATTCTGACACAAAGCCTTGGTTGAAAATCAAGCATTCTTTAAATTTCAAGCCAAAGTGTAGTGTAAAAAAAAGTTTCATTAAAGTTTGAAGATTAATTACCTCAGTAAGAGTCGGAAATTCATTTGTGAGCAGCTCCTTGAGTTCGGCTCTTTTTAATTTGTACTTGTCGCCTTCTTTGGCCGAGTATTTGTGGAAGACCTCAATGATGGTTCCCAGGCAGTTCTCTAAGTCTGACATCTTAATGTAGTGTAGCGCTCGACGTTTTCTGGAATAATTACAATAAGCACTAAAAATGTGAAACTGTTTGAAAGCAATTTCAAGCTGTTTAACTTTTCCCTCAAATGACTGTAAAGTTTAAGTGTTGAAGCAATTTTATGGACCATTAACTTACTTTCTGTCTTTTGCAAACACATTTCTAGTCATTATGTAGTTAGTTTTGCAATTTCATCTGCAGTTCAGAACGCTTGGAGCAAAATAAGCTGTAAAACATTGCAATGATAAAACTTACTAGACTTACCAGCAGAGAGTTTGTCAGAATGAGGCTATTCAGAGCAGAGTGAGATGGGAGTCCATTTATAGGTCCCAAACGGAGGGGCCTGTAGCTTGGAGATTCTGACCTGTCAATCACCAGAACTGACCAATGAGCTTCTGACCTTGTTCTCACTCCACTACACACACATTCAGAGTGAGATACAAAGAGATGAAGATGAACACACATACACACAGAATAACATTTGTGTGGCCAAATTTGATAAATAAGCTTTAAAAATTCTTTGCAAACTTTCAAAGCATAGTATTTTGTTTAAATGTAAAATTTGTAGCAAAATTAAACTGGGTTAGGTTTTTGTGTTTTGTTAAATCTGGTAAATATTTGTTGTCACTCGGTTTCAGAACCTTGATACCTATTATGTTTATTGTTTGTACCGGCCTTTTTTTTTATTTAATTTTTTTATGAAACTGCATTGTCCTGTCAGTCTTTTTCCAAGGAATTAAAGACAGTTTCCTGTTTCTATACATTGGTCATCTCGTCCTCTTTGTTGTAGGCCATAAGGATATATGTTCACCACTTTTTCCTTTCTGTTTCCTTTTGATCTTTCTTGGAAGTTCGGTTGCCCATAAGTGCACACAAGTGTTTTGTTGTCAGGCTTCTCGGAGGACTACAATAGTGTGTTTGAGAGGAAGTGAGTGGTGTGGCATGTTAATCAGCCGATCCTTTTCTGTTATAGAATTGGCCAGACGGTGTCCTAAACCCCACTGGACTATTAAACAGCTTTGACACCTACACACACACACACACACTCACAAACAATGCATTAATGCAATCTGTAGATGACATTTTCAAGAAACTGTAACCTAATAATAGTTTTCAAAAGTATATTTTTTCCCCAAATTTTTGTTTGTTGTTAAAGATGTTTGTAACCATAAGCACGATATTGTCTGTTTGAATAATAATAATTTGCCATTAAAATATATTATTCTTATTCTTAACAACTGTAACTGCATTTTAAATATATTATTGTTATTATTATTATTATTAAGTTGATATATTATTATATATTGTATACTATTTTCATTGGCTGTCTGAAAGAAAAAATAATAATTTTAAATAATACATTTAAATGTCAAATTATTATTATTATTATTATTATTATTTAACAACGACAACTGTAACTACATTATTTATTATTGTTATTATAAAACAATATATTGTTCTTTTTAATTGTATATATTATATATTCATTAACTGTTTGAATAACAACAATTGTAATTGCTTTTATATATAATAGTGTTATATAATACTATTATTCACTATTATTGAATAATAGTGATAATAATAATTGTTATTATGTTTTAATTAATAAGTTTCTTTTTACCACAGCATCAAGTTTTAATGCAAATTTTCATGTTTAAAATATACAAATTATAATATAATATATTATTTATAATATTAAATGTAATAATTTTATTTTAATATTATTTTTACATATACAAAAACATTTCTTTTCATAAATAATAGTAATTACAGTTGCATTATATAATATTAATATTTTTGCAATACAAAACATTTATTTTCATAATTAATCACAGTTGCATTATAACACATGGGAAAAACATGAAACTCAAAGTTTGTGTTTTCCTGTGATACACTTTTCTTAATTATCAATAATTACTTTTAAATATACAAATTAATGTTTTATATAATATCCCTTAGCAGGAGTTGCAATGTTATAAAAATTTAGTATACTATGAATACTATGAATATACTTATAAGCTATAATAAAGGTATTATAAAGATACAATTTAACTAGATATTATACTTACTAAATATTATAATGTATTAAATTGTTGCAATAATTACTACTATTGTTCTAAGCCTATATAAATAGTGAAATCTGAAGTCATGAAGTCAAAAATGAAGAGGTGCATGGGAATGCAGTCACGGGCACTACGATCCTTCACTCGCCATCCTACTCCTCCTGGCGTTTATCCAGCGGGGACGTTTAGCGATTGTCAGATGGGCTTTTTTCGCTGATAATAAATGTGTCTTTGTGGCCTCATATATAGAGCACAAGCACACTGTTGTTGACGGCAAACACTGCATCTTGTGTGGGCCTCACTGTCCTGACGGTCTTTCTCAGGGGTCAGATGGATATAACACCCGTCAACAAATCAATAATCCATCTCTCTGCCTCTCCATACTCATGTGTTGATTTGTTCACCACATTGCGATCTGGGAGCGGAGTTCATTGCAATGGACTGACTCAGATGACTGTTCAATCATGGGCTGTTGTTTTTCTGTGACAATCAGTGATCTTGATCAGATCCAGTGGGGCAACTTTCATTGTTTTTTTGGGGGCTTTGTTCCAGAATGTCCCCAAACAGTTTAAATGTAATTTTAATTTAATTTAATTATTTAATTTTAAAATAAAATTAAATTAAAAATGTTAAAATAATTAACAAATGAAATAGCCTAAATGAAATAAATAAATTAATAAAATAAATAATAAATACAATAATAATTTAATAAAATGAAACTCTTTAACAATTAAACTTAATATTAAATGAAATAAAAACATAAAAAAATACTAGAATAATAAAAAAAAAAAAATAAGAAATAAAATCTAATTAATTAATTTAAGGCCCTTTAGTTGTTAAACTTAATATTAAGTTTAAATAACTAACTTAACTTACAGTTAACAGATTATATCAAAATACATAAAAAAAAAACTAATTTAATAAAATAATTAATAAATACAATAATATAATAATAATAGCATGATGCCCTTTAACAGTTAAACATAAGCAAGCAAATCAATCAATCAATCAATCAATCAATCAATCAATCAATCAATCAATCAATGTCTCCACCATAAAATCAAATGTGTGTGTGTTTGTTTTAGTCTGGCTGTGAATAATCTCCTCTGTACAAACGGCTGAATAAATGAGCTTTTGTTGACGGCTGGATTGAGGAACCTGTTCTCTCCCTGCGTTGTGTGTCAGCCATATGATTGGCTGCCCAGTGCACTCTGGGATACATGGTGGTGGCCTGACAGAGGACTCATTCTGAGCTCCAGCCAGCTCAGGATCACATGCTCTCATTGACTACTGTTTTCTTACTACAGATCTATCGCCTTCACAATTTCACTAAACTGAGTGTTTGTATATTTACAAGCTGTATAAAGAAAAAAAGAAAGAAAGGGTGAAAAGGTCACTGCTGATACTTCAGTTGCAAAGTTAGTATTTTAGTTCAACTTAATTTAGTTAGTCTTTAAATGTTCAGAAATGTGTATTTCATTTGTATTTTTCAAGATTTTTTAATTGAACACAAGATAAGTAAGAGGACTTTGGGCCAATGGGATTTCATAGTGGGTGGGGCTACTTATATGACTTTCAAAAACATACTGAAAATATCAAAAGTTTTTGTTCATATTTAAGTGCAAATTTATAGTATTTAGTTTTGTGTTCATTTGAAGTTCCCTGTTTAAATACATGCTATTTTTCTTATTATTATTATTATTATTGGTGGTGGTAGTATAGTATTAGTAGATGTGATGTTTTCTGGGAGATATATATATATATATATATATATATATATATATATATATATTATATATATATATATATATATATATATATATATACAGTAATAAAAAATAGTACAAATAAAAATAAAAACATTATGTTAATCCTGATTTCCACATGAATAGGTTATGTTTGAAAAGTTTAATGTATAATTTTTCTATAACATCATTGATTTTAATGTTTTTGTGGACTTAAATGTCCACTTGTGAACTGAAATCACAAAAAAAGTCCACAAAATCAATAAAACCACCTGATTTTCAAAGGTCATGTAAGGACACTATTCCCTGTCTGTTAAATCATGTTGCTTAATATGATTTTGAACCATTTCTAGCAAGAAATGGGCTAGTTACATTTTTCCAAGACCATCTCAGGATCTGTACCTATATTTAGTGAACCAATATTTGTGAAGAAACATTAAAATAAATTCAGAAAGTGTAATTATTGCCACCTCAGCTGGTAAATAATGCCGTTTCTGCTGAGTTTGGCTGCTTTTCAAGAGGGAAACAGTCAGGAGTTGTTCCGGGATTTACAAAGACAATTAAGACCGAATATTTCATCGCTTGACCTTCTGAACGTTCAGGAACGAAATGTGTGTTCTGTTCGCGGGCGGGCGATGGGAGAGAAAGTTTAGTATGTGTGGCCACATTCACTCGCGTCCGTTTATAGTGTGCGAGGCGCTGAAAGAAAGTCTTTGGGGTATTCTCAGGTGAACTTTTCTCTCCATACAAATCACCCAGCGAGACTCGCTTCGGCTGTTGTCATGGCGACGAGCCGTTGCCGCGCTGCGGTGGCGGATCGTTCCCAGCCTCTCTCTGAGAGACAGAAAGGTTCGCCAGAACGCTGAGTCATCGCCTGGGAACGCGCCGCGGTAACGGACGAGGGCAGCTATCCAGGTGCTAAAGTGTTCACTTCAGCTCTGATAAAATCATCCGTTTGAATCTGAAAATATCTACAGTCGAGTGGTCATTCAAAACGTTTGTTTCAAATATGACCACATGGGGCATCGCTATTATGCTGTTACATATTCTACACAAAACGCGTCCTGTCTCTTTGAAAACAATTCCGAGTTGGTTAAAACATATAAGAGTCTTATTAATGCTCTGTTGATTCATTTACGGACTGTTTGGATGTATTTGTGATACTGTAATTGTTGTTACGTTATTTTTACCCTCGTCTGCAATGTTTACGCTTAACCACTAGGTGGCAGGCTTGTATTCTTATACGGTTTTGATCTGTTCTGCAGGGTTATTAAAAAGGGAGCATCCTCTCTGTCTGGGCACGTAGGTTTCTAATCTGTCCCGTGATTCCTACCTGCAGTGTTTCGTCTGGTGTGTTTCCACAGATAAACCGACCAGTCAACACGAGCTATAAGCCACTTATCCCGATAAAACAAGCTGCCGTGTGGCAGGCATGTCTATTATGGGTTAGAAGTCACGTGACGCCCTGCTGAGGGGCAACGTGTCGGATATTGATGGTAATATCGTATTAATATTTTAGTAATATATTTTCTATAGTGGACACAGTAGATAAGTAATATAAGTAGCCTATAAACGTAATATAAAACAATATTATATTGTATATATAATATTGTAAATATTGTGTTATATATTTGTTGTAATATTATATAATTATTATTCTTGTTTTATTTTATTTATTTTTTTAAAGTGATGAAAAATGAGTAATTTATCATATTTAACAATATTAATTACTATAACATGTTCAGCAATTTTTTTCTTAGTGGCTATTTTAAATAAACATAATATTGTACCGTAGGCCTACTATTTCTTCTATTTAAAAGATACAGTAGCAGCAATAACTTTACATTTTTTCAGAAGCATGACAGTAGCTACACATAAACAAACAAAAAAGTATATAAAATACTATAAAATAATAATATCTATATTATATATTTGTTATACTATTATATAACAATTATAAGTATATCAATATTATATATGTGTTGTACTATTGTATAATAATTTTATTTAAAAAATAAAACACTATTAAATACTAATACATTAATACTAATCAACATGAACATTAATAATTAATGTAACATTTATTATAGAAAAAGTGAAATATTAAATTATCATATTAAATATATTATTTTGTTTATACATCATATATGTCAGTAAAAATGTAATAGTCTCAGCTGTGTAACATGTTTTACCATCAGCAGGTTTTCTTCAGACTATAAAAAGCAGTGGTCGTTTTATTATTAAGACGTTTACTTCTATAACTCTAAACATAGTTAAAAGTGAGCGTGACATGTGGCCAAGTATGGTGACCCATACTCAGAATTGGTGCTCTGCATTTAACCCATCCAAAGTGCACACACACAGCAGTGAACATACACACCCGTGAACACACACCTGGAGCAGTGGACATTTATGCTGCGGCCGGGACAGTTGGGGTTCAGTGCCTTGCTCAAGGGCACCTCAGTCATGGTATCGCCGGCCTGAGACTCGAACCCACAACCTTAGGGTTAGGAGTCAAACTCTCAACCACTAGGCCACAACTTTCCCCACAAAGCTAAAGTAGCAACAACAATTACTCAACCACTTTTTTTTTAAGTTTAACAGTAGCTAACTTTTCAAAATGGTGTAGCTTGTTTATTAATAAGAATATTTTTTGCTACTTGTAAGCGGACAGAATGCTACATCACTATTTTTTGTCACACCGCATGCAGTGGACATATTTACAGTAAGTCAGTTGAGGTAAATAAATAAATAAATTGTCATTAAAATAGTACTGTCAGGATTTACTAAAGAATTAGCGCTGAAAAGCGTGGACAGTTATTTTTGCGACTCACCTTATTGAATATATATTTGTAAGAGTTTCCCTTTCAGACACAAAATTTATGAGAGGAGATTATAATGAATTTGATTTACTAACGTTCCGGCTCATCAAATTACTGGTATTTAGCCATTATTTAACAGCCAGAAAAGCATGTCTTAAACTATTTTTGCGATTGTCGAGCATCGGCTCTGCTTATTCCCGACTACACTAATTTCAGCTGCTGGTATTATTGTGTCGTTCGATATGTAAATGAGATATTAGGCTGTGTTCTTTAATTTGCAAGTTGTCAGTAAATCACCCGCTGAAATTTCCACTATCGCTTGCTGTTTTGGAATTGCTCTCCAGCTAATTTACCCTGTTTAGTAAATCAGTCCCTAAATGTAATTAGCTATGTTTGATTTGTAGTCTTTATATTTATATATATATTTTTCTTGATTAACTTTTAGCTTGATGAGCTACAGTTTTAACAGTAGTTAGCAATACTTGGTTGAATGTCATTTAGTTGAGCATGCTGGTGTCTAACAGGCTATATTTCACAAACAGGTGCGGTGGCATGCTGTTATAAAAATGAAATGAGAAATAGGAAATCACTTGCTAGGTTCACCGTAATGTTCCGTACGGGCAGCCGGTCGATTGGCAGCACAATGGCTGGATCGATATCTGGCCCTGTTGTGCCGCTAAGTGAAGAGAGGTTTGATGTATAGCATAGAATTGGTTTGGCTAGGAATCAGGGCTCATATATTTGTAAAAGGCCTTTATTTGAGTCCGCATCTGCTGCTGTAATTAGAAACGGAAGTAAGACTTAGCCAACTTCCCTGAGATCAACAGGTGAAGCTCAACAAACATAGACGCATGCACACGGTCAGCTAGAATTCATTTGCAAAACTACAAAACTGAAATGTTTTACCAAGACTTCATTACCCTGCTTACATTTTGCTGACACCAACTGGAAATGAAGATCAAGCTGTGTAATATTTGGACATTTACCCTCCTAGACATCGCTCATTATCATCCCGTAGTAAACAAGCTTTGCAAACTGGCAAAACAACACACAGGCACGGTAATTACATTGGATTAAGTGGATTATGCGGCCTTGTGATGAATTAGGCCTGTTGCAGTTTGGCACCGAAAACCGCTTTGGCTTTTCCTCACCTTACCATGTCAACTCACACGAAGATGCACACACACACACAACACACACACACACACACAAATTTTAAGAGAAAATGTGTTAATAACCTTCTCAGTTTGATGATCATCATTTTTTTAAAAATAAGCATGTCTTTATAACGATTTGTTAAAAAGTATAAAGTAATATAAAATAATAATATTAATATAATATATTTGTATAAAGCATAATTGGTGATACTATTGTTATTTATTTATATTTAATTTATTTATACAATTAATATAAAGTTTATTATTATTGCTAATATAATAAAATAGTAGTTTTACAATTATAATACAATAATAACTGTTTTATTATAATTTTATATTAATATAAATATATAATCACTATTAACAAAATACATTAATATAAAATGTATTTTGTTAATAGTGATTATTATTAAATATTTTATATTAATATAAAATTATTAATGAAACAATAATTATATTATAATTATTTTTTTAAATGTGTAATATTGTTACATAATTAAAAACAATAAAATATTAATATAATAAGTATTATTATGCTTATTATTAATTTTTATGATAGTTCTTTAACATATCTAATAATAGTGGTTATATAAAATAATACTTTTATTCATATTATCAATATTAACATTATTAATTAATAAACCATTTATAATACTAATACTACTACTAATAATAATAATTTAATAATATTTAAAAAACAGATGACTAAAAATAGCAATAAAATAATATTAAGTAATTAAAATGTTAGTTAATTAATTAATTAACTATATAACTAAACATATTAATGAGTGTAAAATATTATTATTACTAATAAAATAACAACAATATTAATCAACATGAATATAATAAGCTAATATAAAATATACTATATTATAAAATAAAACAATACAATATTAATATAATAATAATCACAACCAGTAATTATGATAATAATTGTTGTTATTTAAAAGCATAACATTATTGTTGTTATTTAAATCATAACATAATATTAATATAAAATAATAATAAAATATAACAATAATAACATTATTCAAAATGAATTAAGTTACTATAATAAATATAAAATCAGTAGTAGTAATAGTGGTAGTAAGAGTGTTTGTGACATACAGTGTGTAAAATGATGGCCACAGCACAAGCGGTGTCTGGTCACAGGGTCGGCAGGTGTCAGCCTTTCCTCTGAGTAACTGGCAGAGACAGGAATAGTAAATCCAGGTCAGCTGGGCTGCTTGTGATGTGGGGTCAGTATGCTGGACTGAGATTAGCTCTTTAGCCAAGTTCACCCACTGCAGCAGCACTCATCTCCCACTCACTGAAAACACAGCCAAAACATTACACTAAACACATGAAGGGCACTTTGAGAAGTATGTTTAAAATCTTTGTATCATTTCTGCAGTATTACAGTAAGAAAAGGTTAATTCTAAAGCTAACAGATAAATAAGAGCTAGCATAAGCAATCATCTGATTAAAAACAAAACTAGCTACACAGTACACATAGTACATACTAAATACCAAGTTTTGAATTTGACAAATGTAGATGTAAAAGACACAGATCACAGATGCTAGTATGCTAATCTGAATTCACGCTAGTCAAAACAGTGGACCCTAGTGATTGTTTCTGAGACATTTTCAAACTATCTTTTGTATTCTACAGAAAAAGAAAGACATGAGGGTGAATACATGATGATTCATTTTTATTTTTTTGATATACTGTGTACTCGGTTACCACAGCAAACTGGACATGTTGAGGCATGTTTCCTCCTCGGATGATTTGAAGTTCTTGTTCTAATAGCAAATGTGGAAACAGTTCAAGAATGTGTAACGCTTTTAATGAGCCAATACTTAATTTCAACCTTGGAAACTATATCAAAACATAACCATCATTTATTATTTGACTGCAGAACGTGTTCAAACAGAAGCACAGCCTAGCAGAAAGGCCTTTCATTACCTCCGAGACATTAACACTGAAAACTGCACCCAAAGGGAGGCTGCTGTGAATCACAGAAAAACAACTCATCTGTTTGAATTGGCTCTGAAGGGAAAAAAGATTCATTAAGGAATTGGTCGGAGGGCAGATGAGGGTTATTTTATTTATTTATTTATTTATTTACTTATTTCTTTTGTCATTCATCTCATGGTTTTCAATTACCATGATTTCAGACAAAGAAAGAGAAAGACAGAAATAAATAAAGGTTTGCATAATTATGAACTGCAAAGTAAAAAGAAATTAGAATTATATGCAATATTCATCCTTTGCCATAGACTATATAATAATAATAGTAATAATAAATATTTGTTATCATATGATATCTCTTTTTTTAATTATGATTAAAAAATTAAAATTAACATTATGAATTAATATAAAATGTATTATTGTGTAAAAAAGTATACTAATAATTATAATATAATTATAATATTAATTACTATACTATAACTATATTATACAAAAAATTATAAATATTAATATAAAAATAATAATAAAATATATTATTACTACTACTACTAATGGCAATATTCATCCTTTGCTATAGACTATATAAATAGAAATAATAAAAAATAATAATAAATTAATATTCATTTTGATATTATATATTTTATTATTCATGTATTAGTATTTTAATAAAAATAATATTACAACAATAATATTAATATAACATTTATTATTATGTAAAAATATACTAATTTAAAATAATTAATATAATTAATATTACAAGTATATTAATAATATATATATTAATAATAATAACATAATTAATGTATATTATAGATTACTTTGCTATATGTCAAATTATTTTAAACTAATATATATTATATAATAATAATAATAATAATACATATAATAATAATAATAAAAATGAATATTGTAAATTGTATATTTTTACTACTTCAATTATTCTATCTTATGTACTATTTAAAATAATGTATGATATATATAATAATACATAATAATAATAATTAATAATATGTAAAATAAATAATGAAATTAATGTAATATACTAATACAATGTTTATTATATGTATATTGCTATTACTATCTCTATTACTATATAATTTAAATATAATTAATTGATTATATAAATATAATATACATTAAATTATTATTTATGGTATTACATTAGTAAAGTATTATATTGTTACATATCATTATATTCAATTAAATAATAACTTAATGTATAATATAGATAAAAAATATATTAACAGTAATGTATAGTAAATGGTGCTAGTGTATGGTTAAGTCAGGATGTTAACCTGTACTGCTCATCTCATTTGCTTACACTTCCTATATTAATACATAATGAAGGAGATGACATGATTATTAATTGCACATTGTGATTTGTTTAATGTCGTGAAAAATAAAATGCGAATACTTCTCTGACATTCCAAATGATTATTAGTTTCAAAGCTCATTGAGAGATTTGCCTTGTGAAATGTAAACATATGACTTCATTCATATTCAGTGCAGAGCTTTATCATTTATTATTCCATCCACAATAATACAGTGATGATGAGGCTACAAGTTCTAAAGGATATTATGTCTGAGAGGAAGATGTACTGCGGCACTGTGAGGCATGTCAGCATGTCACTTCCCGCTCTGTGTCGAAGCGCAGGACAATGCACCATAACTTCAGATGATTAGCCTTTAATCATTGATTCAGCCCCACTCAAAGACACACACGCACAACACACACGCTCAGTATGCACCACACACACACACACACACACACACACACACACACACACACACACACACACACACACCTTTCTATTTTAATCACAATGAGTGTGATGTAACAGCTCCAGATGGCTGGATTCTCTTTGTTTGGAAGCTCACTTGCCCATACAGCAAAAATATGAGTTTTGTCAGACCTAAACATATTGTAAACAGTACGATTTAAAGATATATTGTAAGTGAATTATTAGTTTTATCTGAAGGTTATCAGGTCTTCACCTACTTAAACACTCACATTAATTAATATATATAATTTAATATGATGTAATACATCATAATATAATGTAATATTTTTTTTTTAAATTGCTTTATTTTATTAAATATTTTATTATTATTGCTTTATGTAATAAAATAATTCACTATATTTTTAATTGTGAATTTACATTATTTTTGTACTCTTTTTTGACCATATATATATATATATATATATATATATATATATATATATATATATATATATATATATATATATATATATATATATATACACACACACATACTGTAGTTAAATGTTTTTTCCCCTTCCTGGGTTTTTTATTATTATTATTATTTGCATAATTGTCACACTTAAAATATTCAGATCATCAAACTAATTTTAATATTACACAAAGATAACCAGTAAATACAAAATGCAGTTTTGAAATAATGATTTCTTTTATTAAGGATAAAAGTTGCCAAACCTGCCTGGGACTATGTGAAAAAGTAATTGCCCCTAAATCTAATAACTGGTTGTGCCACTCTTTGCAGTAACAACTGCAATCAAGCGTTCGATAACTGGCAATTTCACATGCGTGGAGGAATTTTGGCCCACTCTTCTTTACAGAATTGTTTTAATTCAGCCATGTTGGAGAGTTTTCAAACATGAGTGGACTGTTTAAGGTCATGCCACAGCATCTCAATCGGATTTAATCCAGACTTTGACTTGGCCACTCCAAAACCTTACTTTTGTTTTTCTTGAGTCATTCAGAGGTGGACTTGCTGGTGTGTTTGGGATCATTATCCTGCTGCAGAACCCAAGTGTGCTTGAGCTTGAGGTCACAAACTGACAGCGGACATTCTCCTTCAGGATTTTCTGATAAGAGTGCAGAATTCATGGTTCCTTCAATTATGGCAAGTCATCCAGGTCCTGAAGCTGCAAAGCAGCCCCAGACCATCCACCGATCATCACCATGTTTGATTGTTGGTATGATGTTTTTTTATGAAATGCTGTGTTGGTTTTATGCCCAATGAAGCGGGACACACACCTTCCATCAGTCCATAAAATATTTGCCCAAAATTCTTGGGATAATCAAGATATTATTTTGGCAAATAAGTTACATGACATACAGCCAAGTATGGTGACCCATACTCAGAATTAGTGCTCTGCATTTAACCCATCCAAAGTGCACACACACAGCAGTGAACACACACACACCATGAACACACACCCGGTGCAGTGGGCAGCCATTTATGCTGCGGTACCGGGAAGCAGTTGGGGTTCAGTGCCTTGCTCAAGGACACCTCAGTCGTGGTATTGCGCCCGAGACTCAAACCCACAACCTTAGGATTAGGAGTCAAACTCTCTAACCATTATGCCACCTTCCCCAAATGTGAGGCGAGCCTTTGTGTTCTTTTTTGGTCAGCAGTGGTTTTGCCTTGGAACTGTCCCATGGATGCTGTTTGCCCAGTGCCTTTCTTATTGTTGAGTCATGAACACTGACCTTAATTGAAGCAAGTGAGGCCTGCAGTTCTTTGGATGTTGTTGTGGGTTCTTTATGACCTCCTGGATGAGTCATCTTTGCACTCTTGGAGTAATTTTGGTAGCCGCCAATCAAGAGAAGATTCACCACTGTTCCAAGTTTTCTCCATTTGTGGATAATGGCTCTGACCGTGGTGCTGAAGTCTCAAAGCCTTAGAAATGGCTTTATAACCCTTTCCAGACTGAAACATGTCAACTATTTTGTTTCTCATCTGTTCTTGAATTTCTTTAGATCGTGGCATGATGTGTTGTTTTTAAGCATGCTTCACTTTGTCAGACAGCTTCTATTTAAGTGATTTCTTGATTCAATAGCTCTGGCAGTAATCAGGCCTGCGTGTGGCTAGTGAAATTTAACTCGCTTTCTAAAATAATGTGGTTAATCACAGTTCTTTCATGATTTAACAGGAGGGGTAATTTATTATTCCATTAGGGCCAGGTAGGTTTGGACAGCTTTTTTACTTAATAAATGAAGTCATCATTTAAAAACTGCATATACTGTATGTCCATATGATATATATCCTCAGTTGCAGACAGAGCCTTAAATAAACTAAAACTGCCATGCAGAGAATAGGCAGTTCCTCTCTCTGTGGAAAAGAGATGCTAAGCGTCTCACGTGTGTCTGCCAGACCTGTCAGTAAAGCTGTTTTATCAGGTCACATTGCCATGGATTATGGATGTTACTGTGGTAACCTGACAGGACGGAAGCTTTGTCTCAATGTCTCTCTGTCTTCCTCTCTCCTCTCTTTTCCTGCATGTGAGAAGTGAGCAGTGATTTCGAAGGGTCCTTCTAGCTCGAGCCGTGCTTTCAGGCGCTTCACTCCATCAAACAGCTGATAAATCGGTCCGGAGAAGCGAAGAAAGACAGACTGCTTTGCCTGATGTGTATACCAGGGCTTGTGAAATTGACCAGATAAACTCCAGTAAGTGTGACTATATCTCACCATGAATAAATGTTGTTCTTTAATTTAAAAATACTACATTAAACAAGCTACCGAATGCTTGAGCGATTTTTTGATTATAGTATGCGGGATTTCAAGCGAATCTGTTTATTTTCTTCTCTCGTCGTCAGAGTATAAATGGTCTGTTCGAGAAACCATTAATAAACAACGTCTAATAATGCTTCTGTAAACAAAATTTGTCAACTATGCTGAATTGTTCACTATTTGCTTTTACAGAGAATCGGCCACCAGGGGCAATTTAATAAGATCTGAAAAAGTCCTAATGGCTGCTAATGATTTCATATTTGTTTGGAAGAGTTAACGTTAACATTTCCATTCATCTCAATGGAACGCACAAACTGGAAGTATGCAACTTGGATGGATTCCAAAGATGCCAGTTTGAAAACATTTTATAGCAGTGTTAGCTAAACTAGCAGGCAGGGTTATTATTGTTAACTAAAACCAAAACCATAAAAAAAAAGTCAAAACAACAACAACAACAGTCATTACTTGAAATAAACATTAACTGAAATAAAACAAAACCTTGAACTTATTTTATTATGACATTTCTCATTTTTGTTTAGTTTAGTTTAAGCTGAAGTACTTAACTAAAACTAAATACAAAAAAAAACTATACAAAATATTTAATAAAAGTCAAAAAGTCATTTCAAATGAAATATACAGATAAAATCTAATTCTAAATATTATTAAAACCTATAATAGCATATCAGTGATGCTAAAATAACTCCTAGCAGGCTAATTAGCTACTAGTATACTCATCTAGTAGGCTAACCTGCTACATAATTCTAAGATGGTGACTAAACATATGGAATATAAAAATATATGTAGCCATATCTTTTTTTTAACAAAATATATTAATTATTGTATTTGTATTTGTATATTGTATACACTTTGACAATGTAACATTAAAGCGTAACTAAAAATAAATATATTTTTTATATATTGAAAATGTATTAATAGATTTTTAAATACAATTTATTATTCATTGATTAATTTTTATTTTTCTAGGAATTCTAAAAGTGGAAATAAATTTAAAATGATATATATTTTGTATTTTTCTTGTATATTTTTGGCCACTGTTTAGAGTTAAATGCATTTAACTTCATTTCAATAGTGTGTGTATTTGCAGAAAACACATTTAGTTTCTACATTTCCCATAATACTTTGTGGCAGCAAGAGGCAATACAACATATTTAAAATACTTAAAAGCCGTTAAAATTTGGTCAATTAGTGTTTATATATGTGTGTATGTTGTTGTTGTTTATGTTTTTGCAAAGACCAAATGCCAAATGTTAATTTCAAATGGTCATTAATGTTTTGTTCTTAGTTAAGTGTAATAATGGCATCTACCAACAACCGACACTATCCACGAAAATTGACCCTACTGGTACGTTGTGAACTTCTTTCATTGAGTTCTGTCTTTTAACTTTATTTATTTATTTTTTAAAACACATTTAACTCTCCGTTTACTTTTGTTGAGCAGTGAACTGTAGAGGTACTTCACGACTAACGACCAGCAGATGGACTCAGCATGTGGAAAGAGCAATTGTCGGAAGAGCAATTGTCATTCAGTAATTGTTGCCATTTTCAGTCTCTAATCTGTCACAGAGTCATTCGGTCACTGATCTGAGACCAGCTTTACTGTCTCGTAAAACGTTGGGTCTGAGAAACACATAAAATAAATGACCCTAGATTAGTTTGAAAGTACAAAAACATTTCACATTGATAGTTTCTATAGAAATTCTTGTGTAGCAGTGGTAGCTAAAACAGCAGGCTAATCAGATAGCATTATGCTAATCTAACAGGCTAGAGGGTACAGCAGCTGATCTGAAACCACTGTCTACTTATTTTTAATGTGGTTAGACATCACATCAAAAGGTGGGAGTGGGAAATTAGCTTAGAGCGTGTTGTGAAATAACTGAAATGTTTAGCTAATTTTAGCAAGTTTATGTGTGTGTAGGGCTTAAACTCCCATTTAACTCTGAATCTAAAGTTGCATCTGAGTCGTCCCTGAGTCTAATGGACTGAGACAGTCCCACTGATGCTTTAGTAAAGAGACAATGGCTCCGATGTCGTGACATGTTCAGTTGCCATGGCAGTCAATGGTCTTTAGACGTCCCTGGACAAATAGCGACTTCGAGCCTATTAGCAACAGATTGAACAAGAGGCTCAGGCTCCACATGTTTAGAGCAGCTTTATGGCCACTGTTTTAGGTTGATGAAGCAGTCTTTTCACATGGCAAAAAAAAAGCTGGGTGGTTGTGTCGACTTCTTAGCTGAAGTAAATCACTTCTAAGCTAGGCTAGTTGCTCTCAAAGATTGGAATTGACTGGATTCAAGTAATGAAAGTACCTCAAAATCAAGTATTTCAGAAACATTTTACTTTCTTGATTTTGTGCAGTGTGTTTTGCTCCAAGGACATTTCCAACATACCAGCCAGATGATCTTTCTACAACAATAACATTGACAGTTATTCTTATGTGTCTGTGTAAGCCCTGAAGGAGAGCGAACAATCGCGGAAAGGCAGTTCATTTCACTTCACTATAACCTTGCTTCGCTGAGAGTTCACGGCTCCCATGAAGCTTTCAAAATGTCAGTGCTCATCACAGATGCAAAAGGACGCACATAGCCATCAATATTTTCACTAGATTCCCAGCTTGAGGGCCACGGATCTAAAGTACAAAATCTAGAAACAGAGATTGATTTTTTTTTTCTAACATCACTTTTCATGGAAACCGATTGCATTCTGATTCATTTGTTGCTCTAAAGAAGCAACTAAATTAAGAAGACAGAGAAAAAATACTATATCTATCTATATATATATATATATATATATATATATATATATATATATATATATATATATATATATTACACACACATATATATTAGGGCTGTAAGTTTACAGCTTAACTTTATTAATTAGTTATGAAAAATTATGCAATTAAAATATTTTAATGCAGTTACGCATAGCTCACTCCCCAGACCTGTACGCATCTTACATTTCATACAGTTGACTGTTGACAATATGATGCAGAACAACAACTTCATAAATGCAGTTATGCCCTAAAATCCAAGGTATTGGGGCAAACGCCCTGTATGAGTTTTTGTCTCATATCTATCATATGATATGCATAACACATCAACAACGAGAGCAATATCACAGGAGTGCTGTTTTTGTTATGAAGAACACAAGTGCAAATGTGATTTATAGTTATAACAGTTCATTTAATAAGAAATTAATATTGTGCTATAAACATATATTATTTATTATTATTATATACTAATGAGATTTTCATGCTATCCCAGGACAGCTGGAACCAATGAAACTGTAAGATGACTTTGACAGGATTGGGCCATTTTCCAAAGCGTCATTTTTTGAAGTCACGCCACTGGAACCAAGGCTTATATCTATCAGAAGTGTGTGTGCCTCCCTGACAAAGGGAAATGAAATGGCACTGAGGGCAATTGAATAAATCAACATGTTCATTCTGCAGCTCCCACAATGCATTTCAACCCTGCAGCATTTTTATACTAAATAGGCACTTTTACTCAGAGTCTGTTGTGAGACTTGAGCTCCTTTTCAAACCCTAATAAGCTACCTTGCTACTGCCTAGCAATGTCTTAACTGAAATGGAAACCTTAGAATTGGAACTCTTACATGCACTCAAACATGCAATACTCCAATTTACAATACCAGCTAACAGATATCTTTCTCAAAGGTGTAGCTAAAGGTTCTTGCTCAGTAACGTCAATACTGTGAAGCGTTCATTAAAATGAAGTCTTTAATAATGTTCTTAAAACATTAGAACAGAAATGCCATTGTTCTTTTTTTTTTTTTACATTTTAAGTCAACGTTGATCTAACATTTTGTAATTGTTACTTCTTGTTTCAAAGCGTTCAAAGAACATTCAAAAGTAACATTCCCATAATTTTTGCAAAATGAGAAAATAGATTGTTTACTTAACCAGAATAGTGTTTTTAAAATATATAGAAAAACTGGCCATTTGAATGTCCAGTGAACATTCGAAATACCATTTTCATAACTTAATGGGAACATTTGAAACGTTATTGAGACCATATTTTTCTTACTTGGGATAGTGCTTGATGTTAGCATGTTGCTAAACTAATACAGTGATACCAAAACACTCTCATGGCAGTCGTAACTATTTTACGCTTTTGCAAATGGTGTTTTGTTTTGCTCTCTCCTCTGCATTTCTGTATTTGTCACTTCTCATGAGACTTACACTATGCTTGCATCTTACATCATTCACTGGAAACACACTCTCTTGTGAGCGTGTATACGACAGTTAGAGGAAACTGTAAAGTTTAAAATATGGATATTTTTCATACACAAATGCATCGCTTCAGAAGGCCTTTATTAACCCTGAGCCATGTGGAGCACTTTTTATGATGGATGGATGCACTTTTTTTGGACTTCAAAATTTTATATATAATGATATGAGACAATCTCATGACAATTCAGTAACTTTTACTTTTTTGCGGATTGACTGCTAAATCATTTGAATTCATATGAGCATACAATCTCATTCATACATTTTCATAAGATCTTATTATGTCCCTTTCACAGTTAGGGTGAACATTCATGCATGCGTTTTCACTAAAATCATACATTTCATACAAACCACATTGTAAGATCTGATACAAAATTGCCACCTCATAAAATAGTTGCATTTTATCATGAGATCAACTTAATGACATAACATATTGACTTAGACTGAACTTGTTTTTTTGTACTTTTCAGGATTTAAATAAATATTAATAGTCAACATTTTAACTGAGAATGAATTCTGGGAATATTTATCTTCTCAATACATTCCAAATCCACCTCCAAAGGGAACTTCAGAGTTAGAACAATCATGGCTGCCATACTGAAAAGTCATACAAACCAAAGTGCTCAAAACCTTCGAAACAAAGGATTTCGAAGGGTAAAACTGATGATTTTATGTGTGTGACAACAGCAACTCAGCAGAATTGTGTTCCAAGGAACAGTTTTTGGTCTCCTACACCCTTCATCCCTTGAAGGGTGAGTCCTTCAGAACAGAAAGCAGTGGTTTGACTTTCATATGGTATCTAAACTTATTTTACTTCTGTAATGTGATGTATTCTGATTGCTGGATATTTGATGAGAAACAAATGTAGAGAAGCACCTATTTTTTTTTTCAACTGAATGATGAAAACTTATATGACAGCTTATAAGTGGCCAATTTAGAACATGAATATATTGCATTCCCCTAAATTTTATACACACACACACACACTAAAGCCATCTTTCTCCCCTTCTCTTTCTTGTTTTTAATATAGGCCAGACATAACACTCTGTTCTCCATGTGTGCCGTGCGCTCCGCACATGTCTTTTCTAAAGCACACACCCTTGCTAAGCATCTCTGGTTCTGTTTAAATGGTTAATTACAAAGACTTGCATCATTGTGTGTGTGTGTGTGTGTGTCAGTCCATTTTATACGTTTGCCATCACTTGAGGGTTTTAATGTTAACAGAACTTTGGAAATGGCCCAAACCTCAGACAAGAGCTGCCCACTGTGACATGTTTTACAGATTACGCTTGCTGTGGAAAATTTCCAACCCGACACTTACGCTGAATCAGTGTCTAACTGGCCTGAATATGATCATGTGAAGGTCTGGGAGTCAAATTATAATAAATTTATTCTCAAATTCCTTCACTTGCTGTCAAAATTCTCACATTTTTTGTGGGGTTTTTTTCAGCCAGGTGTGACAACATGCTACGTTGCTTCAGCATGTGACCTTGGAGCTCAAACAGAAGTCCAGATAAGGATGTGGCGCTTGAATACCCCTGTGTGTTTCCCATAGTTCAGTTCCCAGACTGAAAAAACATCTGAGTCAATGCCAGAGAATGCCGAGCGGGCATTGAAAACTACTCAGTCTGCACAAATGCCCTCTGTGTGACGATACTTGCAGATAATATCAACAAAAACAGCTTGAACCATTCGCTGAGTTTAGAGATACAGCACATACTTTTAAGGGAATGTACTGTGTTAAATACAAGATGTGACATGCTGTCAGTATCCACAGAAAACCATTTAAAGCGTCACCCTCAGTTTGAAAACAAATCATTATGTTTACATTAATTTGGTTACAATTGAATTCAGAAATTTGCTGCTAGCATTTTTGTTTAATCGCTATATTAGTTCTCCGTTCTAACCTCAATCAAACACACCTGAGTATGTCTTCAAAATCACAGGTGGGTGAGTGTGATGAAAGTTAGAGCTAAACTCTGCAGGAAAGTGGGTCTCATGAGTCATATTTGAGTTGTAACAGACATGAGCCTGTTAATAAGAATTTTGTGGGCAGTTTTCTTCCTTACCACTAGGGGTGCTAGGGTGTTTTAGGTTCCCTTAAAGGAGTCATATGATGCAATTTCAATTTTTCCTTTCTCTTTGGAGTGTTACAAGCCTTTCATGAATAGAAGATCCCTAAAGTTGCAAAGACTAAAGTCTCAAACCTAAAGAGATATTCTTTATAAAACTTAACGCCCTCCTATAACACTCCCCACATGTCTACGCTCACTGTGTGGGAAGATTTGCACAACACCACCCAAATGTTCGCTAAAGAAAGATGTAACTTTATTGCTGCTGCTGCTGCTGCCACCATGTCATGGAGATGCTGTGTGTTTAGTTGTGAAAGCAAAACTACTTTGTTTGGCCTTCCAAAAGAGCACACAACTAGAAATCAGTGGTTAAGTTGTATTTACAACACTTCGATATTACATAATATTCAGATGTGTCAACGCATTTACAGAGGTCGAGGACTGTTTCCTGAGAGAGTAGCCCTAAAATGCGGTGTTCTGACAAATAGTGCAGACTCACAGCCTGTAAGTATGTTTTCATATTTAAAGAATTTGCCACTGATGATTCAAACAGTGTAAAGTAGCACTTGTTGTTTGTCACAACTTTATCACATATTCAGACATGGCTTTATGTTTACACTGCGATGCAAGTATAAGTCATTATAATCCATAATTATGACCCCACTTGATGCAATAAATGGCTCATTTGTAATGGGTTTTATTGGTTTTGTCTCATCCCACCCAGGCATGCATCACAGTATGGTAAGGAGTAACAATTCCGTCACACGCTTGAGGTATTCGCCAATCACAGCACTGGATAACTTGACTAATCAGCATACACCTCACTTTTCAGGACGATGAGCTTTGTAAATTTCGACCGTTTCAGAAAGGAGAAACAATAATGTACAGCATGTGGAAATAATGTGTTTTTGAACCTTAAAATGCATAAACACATTTCATTACACCAAATACACAAAATAATGTAAATGTTCTTTTTTCACATGACAAAATCCTACAGTCTTACATTGGTTTGTTGCATTGCTTACATTGTGTTTGTACTTTTGTGAATTACAATTTTTGGCTATATGTAGCTGCAGTAACCTGAATTGAATGTTTTCTATTTTGTATTTAATAAATCCATTGATTTGAAATCCCTTTGACTACTGTACATTTTTAACAATACCAACATTAGTCATGTGGTGATTGCATCCATTTCATATGTATAATAACTGTTTTCCCAAAGACTTAAGTTATAGTAACTGGAAAGTATTTATAGATTTATTGTTGTAGATTAATAATAGGCTTTATGGGCCTATTGGGGCTTCCTGGGGCTAAGTGAGGGCTGCCCATGCAGGGCCAGCTAAAGGCCCGATATATTTCAAACAAAGTTGTTGTTCTTCATTTCGGGGAAAAGAAGTTCGAAAAGGCTGAGCGACGGTATACTGTTTACGAACTTTCCAACACCCCAGCTGCTGGAGTCGGGTGTAGATTAATTAAACATGTGTCACGACACTCACGTGTATCCCCTAAACACAACAAAGATGTAATGAAGAAGTGTAGGCAATCTAGGTGTGAGACGGGCCAATGGTCAGAATATTATAGACAAAAGAATAATGTTTAGCAGCAATTCAGAGTCAAGTATCATGTTTGCAATACAAAGAACCATAATCAGTCCTTTATGAGAAGTGTGAATGGCTTTATTTTATTAGATATATATTATTATTTTATTTATTTTATTAAACTGGATAAATTGTTTTGATATAAACAAGGGTTTATTATTGTATATTCGTTTGCATCATTTACTGTATACCCTTTAAATTTGCTTATTGAAAGAACAACAGTAGCAGTATGGTGTAACATTTATTTGAAACATGTATTTGGTACTTGCTACCTTATATCTTTCATTCTTTTCATGGCTTTGGAAAACTTGTCTTGGATGTTTCTCTGCTTAGCTTTTGCATAACTCCGGGTCACTGACACCAAGCTCAGCTATTCGACTCTCCAGTGTATTCAAGAGATATTGCTCTCCAATGACCTCTGCAGAATGAGGAATGAACCGAAAAAATCGCATCAAAGAAGGTGGAGTTTCAGAACACACCCACCGATAGACCAATAGAAACTCAAAGGTGTTTAGGAGCAACGAACTCCCCAGAAAGTTTGCATTGGTGAGCGTTTGATTTTGTTCTTGATTTTGTTCGAAATGCGTCATATCAGTTCATTCTTTGATTTCGTTTGAAGTATATCGGGCCTTAAGGGGCCAACATTTTGCCAATGAGAAAATTTTCAGGGCCCTGTGCTGGGGCCCTTAGGCTAAGAAAGTCATAAAGGTTTGGAATTGCATGAGGATGAATAAATGATGACAATTTTTAATTTTTGTCTTGTGAGTTTGTGTGTTAAACAAGTACTGACATGTTTTATTTTTATTTATTTTTTGGGGACATTAACCGTGGGGTTTTACAGTAGATGTACTATGGTAAAAATTCTCTAAAAGACGCTCTATTAAATCATTAAGGATCTTGAGGTACTTGCATGTAAATGACCAGTTTTGTCGAGTACTTCCCTAAAAGACACAACCATTTATACTGTTATAGCTAGGCTATATTTATTCTCGCCTGCATTATGAAGTTGACATAAAGCTTATGTGGAAGGTATTATACAAACATTTTGGCATGCCATATCTTTCATTTCATCCGTGTGCACCTTGGGCTAAAATACAGAATAAGTCGAGACCCTGCATAAATGTCAACAAAAGGGCGCAGGAGAACTTCCCAAATAATGAGCTTTCTGCTTGCATGGCTGTATGCTAATTCCTACAGCCTTTAAACCTGAATGATAGTGTATTTTTGCACGCTCTGTTTTTGGTTTTATTTCCTTTCAAACGCGCCCTCTGAGAGCGAACTCCTTTCCTCAAACTTTGACACAATGTCAGGAGACTAATGAACTGTGTAGTATCTCTTCATGCGTAAGCAGGTGTCTGTCAAGTCACAGCAACTCAACTCGTCTGAACAAAGAACATCAATGTCTAATGATTTTATTTCGTTTATTTGCCAGTTCTATGCCAGACAAAGGTGGGTTTTTGGTCCATGCACTGTGAAAGCATATATCATGTGGCTTTTCATATGTTTTTCATCTCTTTTCACTTCGTTTTGCCTTTCAATGCATTTTTTCTCCCTGTCTCACAAAACAGACAACAAGCCCTCACCACCCCGAGACGCATGATGCTCGCTGGTGAAGAGGAGTCTCTTTGTTGCAGTCTTAAAGATAGCAGCGCTCGCTCTCTCTCCCTCCCGAGACTGCTATCAAATTATTCCACCGCCCCTTGAGCGTCACCCCACAGACCCACGCATTTTGTGGATACATATTAAGGTTTTGTAGCTTTCTGGAACTTCAAACTCAAGCTGGCTTTTTCTCTGTTGCTCTTTTTTTCCTTGGTTGGTTTTTAACTCACCATCACATAAATATTAATCGGTAGATACTGTAAATAGATAGTTCATGGTTTATAACTAAACTCAGAAATATGCTTTTGCTGTCAGATTTTATAAACATCTACCAGTAGGGACTAAACTGTACAACAGCTTGATTTTGTTGGCCTATTCACCTCATTTTATTTTTTTTTAATGTGGAAGTTATATTCTTTGAATTGCGAGACTTCAGATTAGCGCTATAGGTAAATAACTAGAAGAAAGTAAAACTATTTCTGCTACAAGCCAGTCGCTTATGAATATGACAAAATGAATGTGATAGTAACTACCAGTTTGCCATATAAATCAGCATATCAAACTGACACTGGAAGCCTCGCACATTCAAGTGCTTTTATAAGTTGGACATTTGGGTACTTTTATCTACGGTTTTATTTAACTTTGAAGTTTGTTCACGCCGATCATAATTACGTAATTACCAACTTGTAAAAGCTATCATGTCCTCTTCGAGATCGTAATTACAACTTGTGAACCGGAGTTTTCCGAGAGCTATGACTTGTTGCATTACATAGCTACTGTTTATCGCTACTATGCATATTAGGATGCAGACACTTTGAGATCACTTCCTGTTCATAGTCACATGACAACAAAATGTCTGCAAAAAACAAAACTCTATGGCTGCATCTGAAATCAGATACTTTCTGAGTAGTTACTACTTTTGAATAAGTAATTGATTCTTCAGAAAACCTGCTCTCCTTAGTTACTGTTGCTATGTCCCGACAAGCCATGCGCTCTCACAACACATCAATTTCTCGCATGATAAAAAATACATTACTGGACCAAAGAGGAATCTGCCGACATGCCGACAGACAAGATAGAGCAGGTTAGTACTGGTATGAAATGACAAACGAGGTCTCAGGTTTCAATTTTTTTAAAAGAAATTCAAACAATAAATATTGTTTTGTGGCTCAGTTCAAGCAGCATGAAAATCGTACATCTTTCTACAGTATATTAACTTAAAGCACGAAATAAACATGAATGCATATCAGAATGTATTTTATTTCAACCGTGGAAAGACATCAATATGCAACATTTTTTAAGTTTAAGTCCACCGATGTTAATCTATTCTCCTCTCTGATTTGTTAGTCGGCAAGATGGTGGATTAGCGTTATGATTGGTCAGATCGCCTGTCAATCAAGCTTTTTGTGAACAGTCAATTACTTAGCAAGCATTAAAAATGTACGTTCTGCAGTGTGTGTAGAATGAATGTAATGCTGGACGCATCTACTTGTTGACATTGTTATGGCGTGACCTACTACCATTTGTATCGCTTCACTGCTTTGCAAATCCTCTCCTTCGCCTCATGGGATAGTAAATTGTCCATCAGATGTGTACTTAATAATTTTGTCAGTTATCTGAGTACATTTTGCCAAACTTTTGCGAATGTTGTAAAATCTGACATATTACTCTGTTCACATACTGTTTTTGCCTACTATATTTGCCTACTATATTTCCTCACTGGGGCCTGATTAGTCACCTTTGGGAAGTCATAACCTAGTGGTTAGAGAGTTTGACTCCTAACCCTAAGGTTGTGGGTTTGAGTCTTTGGGCCGGCAATACCACGACTGAGGTGCCCTTGAGCAAAGCACCGAACCCCCAACTGCTCCCGGCGCAGGCATAAATGGCTGCCCACTGCACCAGGTGTGTTCACAGGTGTGTGTGTGTTTGTGCACTTTAGATGGGTTAAATGCAGAGCACAAATTCTGAGTATGGGTCACCATACTTGGCTGTATGTCACGCCACTATATAGACCCCTTAATCGCCTCACGTCACTGTGAGCGTCACCGCTCTAGCTGGAGGCAAAACATAATGAAGAACTCATAGCAGGCCGTAAAAGTTTGAGGTTTTGACTTTAAAATGTCGTCTTGTTGTGTTTTTGGCTGCCAGAATAGAAGGAACAGCACTTTGGTTCAAAACTAAAGTTTCACGGATCCCGGCCGACATTCCTTCACAGAAATCAAGAAGACAATTGTGGTTAAATGCACACGCGTGATCAGACTAGACAGAGAGCGATCATAAATAATGCTCGTGTTTGCGTGCACACTTCATATTAGGTAAAATAATCTATGCATATGTACTCGGTGTTGGTTTTATCTAGTACAAATCAGCAAGTTTATGTTTTATAGGTGAAAAGTCGCCAACCTTCAGCTGCACTAGCTAGCTTAAATGTTAAACAAACATACAGCGATAGATGTGTGCCATCCTTTGAATGGCCTCTTAAAATAATCCACATTGCTAATCATAGTTAGCCCAGTGATAGGTTACATTAGACAATAAGCCTTGACAAAATTCCCCAAACCACCGAAAGTAATTCATATGTTGTCTAGGAAATATCCAAAACCTGGTTAAAATGTTTCCAATGAGAACAAGATACAAGAACTACACCAGGCTTAGCTAAAATAAATAAATAAATAAATTAGGCTACTGTAATGTTATCCACTCGTCATTATATTTTGGTCAGATAACCAGTTTGGTCAGTGAACTGAGTGATCAACTGAATTAATTGATAAATGTATGCTAACTCCACTTTTTTATTATTATTTTTTTGTCACGGTCCCGCAGAGTCAGTGACTGTACATATTCGGACAGTTCCGAACATTCTTCTGCATCCATGTTTAATAAATCCCTCCTAAAACGTGCTAGTTTACGCTTGTCTACATTGCGTCCGCTCCTCTTTTGCCTCCAGCTAAGCCCCGCCCACCCGGAGACGTTGCAATGTTTACATACTTTTAAGAGGTCTATAGGAGAAGTATGTAATTTTGGATACAGTCTATACCACCTGAAAGGAGCTATCTGTTAGCATTTCAATTGCTTTATTGGCACTTGCTTGGCTGCAACATCCCAAACTAAACCTTTTCAAAGATTTCAGCCTTTATTTAGTCAATATTTGAAATGTTTTAAAGCCTTTTATTTCTTACTTTTGAAATTGAAACATTAATCATTGAACAGATTAGATCAGTTAATTCCCCTTCTTACTTTTAAATCAATTAAAAATAAATAAATAAATCCAAACCCACTAAAATGAGTCATTAATATGTTTTCTATTTAATATTGCATTATATTAGAAATGATGTATCATTTCAGAATGTTCTTAGGAGTAGAAGTATGAAAGTGATGGAAAGCTTGAAGTAGGGGACATAATGAATATCATCCGCATCATCACTCAGTGAAATTAATAATTGATCAGGCAAACTCTAGACGCCAGGAGAAAAGTGATTTTCCTTGAGGGCCCGCGGTGACAGATGGTGAACCACGGATGCCAGTCTCCGCCCAGCCGTCTCCGAATCCCCGCCCCTCTCCGTGACATCACCGGCGCTCCGGCCCCGCCCAGATGCGATGCGAGACGCGTTTGCCCAACAGCCACAAAGGAGCACAAAGTGAAGTGACCAACTCAACACTACAACTGCGCGCTGCTTTGGATAAACACAACAGGAATGCAGAGGTGAGTTTATGCCATCGTTGCGCTTTTGTGCCTGTTAATCCTCTTGGCTGCTTTTGAATTGATTCGGATTATATTTTGAAACCTCCGAAATGTTTGTGTTACTGTCTCAGAGATCAGTATTTTGTTGAACACATTTCAGCTGCTTTTACAAACCTGAAGTTGAACATATATCAGGTGTATTCAAATTTTAAATGCATTAACTTTAATGGGCAGAATATTAAAGCGACATGAATTATATATAGCCTACATAAACAATAGTATAAATGTTTTTAGAACTAAAAATCTTCATTTATTGATTGAATGAACTATAGATAGAACTGAATTGGACGATCACAGAATTTCCTTATAAACACTATATATATATATATATATATATATATATATATATATATATATATATATATATATATATATATATATATACATTGATTTCTTCAAACATGTGTATTTAAAGTTGCCAAAAGCCATTATAAATATACATGTTTATGACAAAATACTCGTACTAACTGCAGTTGCTACTTACTGAAAAATTAGTAATATGCACTGTAAACAATATTTCCAAAGATGTGATTAAACCAAAGATTGTAGAAGTATAGGCAACATTGAATTCAGTGTGTTTCTTGCTGTTTCTTTGTAATTGTTTGTAAAATTTTCTAACTGTTTCTTAGTGCAAACTGTTTCTACTCATTTTTTTAAGCGGTAAATTTGGTTACAATAGCTAATTTTGTTACTGATCTATTGAAACTATGGTTACCGTGGTACAGTTCCATTAAGAACAACTTGTTCTTGCTTGACAGTTGGTTATTTGTTGGCTGGTTATCAGTGTTTGATAGTCACGCACCACCCCGTGGACATTTCTAATGGTGAGGACATCCTATACATCCCCTCCCTCTCGGCTCCCATTCCCAGCCGTCTATCCCCCTCCTTTTCCTCCCTCCCCTTCCCACATTCCTTTCAGACTTTGAATGGAACAGGACTGACCTGTGGCATAACTCAGCCTTGTTTTTCTACAAGACCTCGGCTCCCCCTCTTATATTAACAATTTATTTTCAAGTTACGTGGTGTATTAAATATTCATGGCCCACAGAACAAATGGCTGCTGCTACTATAGATTGGTATGACTGTGTGTGCATGTGTGTGTTTGTGTGTATCTTATTTTCATAAGCTTGTTTGTACTGAAACTATATGTGTTGAGTCAGGAAACATCTCAAAATGTTGAAAAGTTAAGTTACAAGAGTTCCAGATCTGATTCAAGTGAACCATGTTGACAATCTGCGTTCGATAACCAAAGAATAAATTGGTTGTTTGAATTGGACTTGCTATTTGGTTTGTGAAAACAAACAAAGGTACTTGTACAGAAACATTCTTACAATAGAGTTAAAGCTTTTCTATAATACGTCAAGAATAGCCTTGAGACTTCAACAGTTATACGTGTTAACATGAGACTGGTCTGCGTTGTAATAACTTACAGTACTAACCTTGTATGTGCTAATTTATAACAATGTAAGTCCTCAAATCAGTAAAAACAATAGCTTTCGCGATGATACACAGGATAACTGAAGCGGGATGTGATGTAACTATTCACAAAACATTGTTTATTGTAAATAACTCCACTCACAGAAATAATGTTGGTATCTCATAACAAGAGGGTTATGTTTGAAACATTGTCATTTCATTGTGTTTTAAAGCGTAATGTATGTTTTACTGAACTAAGTGAAATTATTTTCTCTCGAATTGACAAATGAATACTAATTTCATTAAAAGAACTTGTATCAAAGCCCAAACATTTTCTTCACAGAAGTGCCCATCTGCAAAACCACTCTTTCTATTATCTGTGTCTTGTCCAGTGTACATAAAGCCATGTTAGTCCAGCTTAGAACAGCAGTGTTAAAATCCCCTCCAGTCAGATGGCAGCTGACTGTGAAGAAAAAAAAGCCAGGCCATAAAATGGCAGATCGTTTCTGAGGATTTAATGTTTCAGAGTTGGCCATCAGGAGAGATTACACTGAAGTAAATTGTGGTTTTACAGCGTTTATCCTGAGGCAAGCAGGCCTGATCTAGTTCAGCTCACATCCAAGTGGCCTTTCCATTCCGTAACTCTTCCAACATGAATGACTGTTATCGTTGGTTTGCGTTATGATACTATATTTAAAGAAAGCCGCTAGTTTCAGTTTAGCTCAGGGTAAGTATTACTCGAAGAACCTAGAATTATACACTCTCTTTTGCTTTTCTCTCGTCGGGATGAGGGAGTGTATTGTTGATGGTATCAGTGGGTGTCTTTAGCTGGAATCAGGACCAAGACCTGGGCTTGTTTTCAGGACTCAAACATGAGGCGCTCAACAGTCTGGGGCTCGAATTTAAGCCTGTTGTCTAACCCTCTGTTTCCTGATGATTCATGCGCAGATGTATTTATATATAAACTAGCCATCTTGGTTCATTTTAGTTCAAGTTGAAGCATGAAAGCAGAGTCAGCTTGTTTTTTGTTGTTGTTATATATATATATATATATATATATATATATATATATGATATGTATATATATATATGTATGTATATTGTGTGTGTGTATGTGTGTGTATATATATATATATATATATATATATATATATATATATATATATATATATATATTCATGACAATTAAACTAAAATTCTTATCATAATTTTGAACATTTTTGAAAATGCCTGCCAGGGTGAAGATTTTCAAAACTCTGGTTGCAGTGTTATCGGTAGACGGCAAACCCTGCGTTTTTGGCTTGTGACGTCAGAGCTAGTGCTGTTATCTCCGCCTACTGGAAACTTATTAAGGCTTCTGATTGGCCAACATGGCTTTAACGGTTGAGTCTATCGCCACCTGTTGGCTTGGCATGCTCTTGACAGTGCATCATAGCATGCGCTTAGCTTTCATGCGGAAACAGATTTTTTTAAAACGAAAGAAGGAAAAACTCTTAGATTTTCAAACAGGTGTTTGTGAATTGTGTTGTATATGTATAATTTGTGCTGATTATCAAATAATGTACAATAATGAGGTAAAATATATATATATTATTTCAGTCCTTAGGGCTTCAACCAGGGATTGTGAACATTTCATGACATTTTTGAATATTGATTATTCAAGTTGATTGTGATTTGAAATTGTGAAAATATGTATTGCCTTTAACTTATACTGGCTATTCAATGAGAAATGACAATAATGAGGTGTATATATATATATATATGTGTATATATATATGTATATGTATATGTATATATATATATATATATATATATATATATGTATGTATGTATGTATGTATGTTATGTGTTTGTTACATGTAAAATAAGAGCATCTTCACCGTGAATTTACCTCAATCACTGATTCAGCTGACTAACATGTGCTTGCCATCTGTAGTTTGTCTGTGTTCTTTAAAGTTTCTGCTTCCTGTATTTGGCCCAGAGGAAGCTCAGGGTTATGAGTGAGATTCTTGTGCTGTTTATGTTCTATCAGCTGAGGAATGATATTAGATTCCAGTCTGTGGCAGCCGATTCCCAGCTGGAGGTCTTGAGATCCACCAACAGCAGGAGGAGGAGACGGAGGGATGAGCTACTCAACAGCAAAGCATTTCCTCACTTTCTTTTTCTCTTTTCCTGCCTCACTGTTTCTCCTTTACTCTCTCAGTCTCTCCAGAGCACTTCCTGTCATAGTGTGGCCCCTTCCTGTGGCTGTAAACAGAGCCGTCGTCCAAGCTAATGCATGACCCTTCCCAAATCTTTTTTTTTTTTATGCAAAATATGATTTCTTGTAGTTTTGTGTTTGGTCAGTTGAGATGTTCTGGACAAGTTTTTAGAAATTTGCTTAATCCGTTTTTTTTTTTTCCGTTATGTACTTTCACTTATTTATGTGCTTTTGAATGTTATAATTTATGCTTTTCTTATTGTGTTTTTGTGACTATTAGTTACTCTAATTTAATAAAGAGTATAAAATATATTAATATAAATATAATTTATATAATTAATATGTATTATAATTATTTTACATGTTAATTATATCAACTCACATTTTCTCTAATAAATAAAATAAGTATATTAAATATGAAAATATATTATTATTATTATTATTATTATAAAAATAATTGTGTGATATTTGATTATTAAATGTTTATATAAAATATATAAACAGATAGCACTATCTAAATATTTATAACGTAAATGTTTATATTTATTTATTGTAATTATTTAATATGTTAATATTCAAATAATTTATTTTAATAATATTTTTTTATTATTATTATTATTATTATTTAAAAAAAAATGTCAATATGAATTTCTGGATCGGTTTTGAGATTTGTCCTTAAACCTAATTTAGAAGACTGTTGTAATCAAATACATTAGTTCTTTCACACTTTTGTAAAGAGAAAGAATGTCATGTTATTTTTGTGCTTTGATAATAGTTTATTTAGTTAATAAAAGCTTTTGCTGTTGAATGAATGTCTGAGCAGAACAAGTTTGTGTTTAAGCCTCATTTAATGAAGTGTTTCATAGATAAAGTCACAGCAAACCAACTCTGAAAGTCAGAGATGAAGACATTCCTCTGAGTGCTCAACTTAGTCGATTTCGAATGATTTTCATTTAATTGAAAAATCCTGTCATTGCCCTTTGCGCTTCAGTCTGTTTTCTAGCCAGAAGGGATGTATTGGCATCTGAGAACGACTTTGACTGAATGCAGAGGCATTGCACAATACATGCATTTGAGATGCAGACTGTCTGGTATCTGAGACGAGGAATCTGATTGGCTGTTGCTGTTCTGGAATTTAGCCAATCGGTGTTTGGTTCTATCCGAATGACTGAGAGATTGAAGTGTCAACTTGAGTTTCATTAATGCTAGACTGATAAACCGAATTTATTTTTGACTTTCTCATCAGGGATGCCCTGATACACCCTGCAGAGTTTAAATGCCCAAATTTGTGCTTGACTGTTGTGGATTTCTAAATGGCTGAAATCTAGAAATGAAGATGGCCAATTCATTACCTTTCTCACTTTTTGTTCCTGTTGCTGCATGGTTTTGATGAATCTTATCTATACTATAAAAAGAAAAATAATTTTCGATTCATTATAACTAAATTATTTACAATTATTTAGTAAAATAGTTATAAGTCATTTAATAATATTTTCTATTAGTATAAAATGTTACAATACTATATTAATTATATATTGAAAATAACACTTATAAATCATTTAGTAATATTTTCTATTAATATAAAATGTTACAATACTATATTAATTATATATTGAAAATAACACTTATAAATCATTTAGTAATATTTTCTATTAATATAAAATGTTACAATAATATATTAATTGTATATTGAAAATTACACTTAGATTGTTCTCAACCTAATAATATTTCATAGACATACCAAAAGACACTCTAAAACTATATCCTAAAAAACACAAAGGAGCTTTGTTTTAATAAAAAAGATATTTGGCACCTTATCACGGCATTAGACACCTGATATTTTCCTATCACAAATAGTGGTTGCATCATGAAATGGTGAGAAATATCTGCATGGTTGAGTGATGCGAGACGGCACCACCCCAGTAACCAAACAGACACGCACCAGAAAATACACACAGACATCCTGCACTTCAGGTTTTATTTAATTTCAGGCCACATTTGGTGTGTAATGTAAAATATGAATCCATTGCTCCATGAACATATTAAATGATGAATATGCTTGGATGCTGCGTCCTGTCAGCACTGGTCTCCAGAGAAGTGTGTGTGTGTGTGTGTACTGTAATAATTAGGTTTGACTCCATGGTTTTGCTCTGGTTAGTCTCTGCAGGCTTTCTCCTCCCACCAAGGACTTCACTCTCTCCAAGCACATGCACACACTAGTGAAAACTCAGAAAATAAATGATTATGTGTTGCAGCTGCGCTGAAATTGCATCCTGTAGGGGTCTCATATCCAATTACCAGAATAAATATAGCCAGAAACTATACTGAATACTCTCGAAGTGCAACGTAAACATCACCACTGTTTGGTTTTGTTGAGTATATATATTGTGTGTTCTGGATGCATTGTGATGGTTGACTACTATGTAAAAAGTGATTTTCAAAGTTGTAAATAAACCAAAGATTATTGGAATTGTTTTACAAGCAAAAATATTTAAGTTTTTTTACTTCAATTCAATGTGTTACATGCAGTTTCTTTGTAACTAATTGTACATCTTTAAAAAAATAATATTATTATTATTCGCTTTTTTATATAATTATTTGTTAATTATATTAAATATAAATATTTCAGTAACAGTTTTATTTATATTTTTAAATAAAATGATAAAGAAATGAAAATGGTATTACATTATACTTTAAATTGTTAATATTTTATATTAACTATAGTAAGCATACATAATGAAGTTGCAATTTATGTTACTCTATATTTTATTTAATTTTATGTTTTGTGATTTATGGAGAAAAACAGGTTTGTTTTGCAATGGTTGCACAATGTGAACCTTTTTTGATTATTTATCAGTAAGGCTTTACTACTTTTACTACTACTGCTCAATAAAAATATACTTACTATTATAATTTAACTGAAAACAATTGTTACAACTCTAAAGTTACAATATTAATATTTATGGCTGTCTTATTCACTTTATTTTCCAATATTTAACCAAACTTTTTGGAAGACTGCAGGGAGACCTTAAATTTCTCTTTTCTTGATAACCACTTCTCATTACAATTATAATAAGGTGTTTATTAGGGCTGCACAATAAATCGAATGGAATCAAATCGCGATTCGACAGTATTTTCACATGTTTTCCGATGGAGCAGCATTTACTACACAGAGCCGAGTTCACTGAGAAGCAATGCAAACACCTGTCATTATCGCGAATGATTTCTACGATTTCATAATCACGCAATAAAATCGCACATTTTTTTGCGTAACTTGTCAGTGAACTACGACTCTGTGTAGTAAATGCTGCTCCATCTGAAAGCACGTGATGATGATTTACTGCTGATTACAGAACCTGCTTTACTAACAAAGTGAGCATGACAATCGATTCGATTAATCGTGCAGCCCTAGTGCTTATCACATATTGCGTGATAAACACCTTATTATAATAACAATTACATTTAGATTTCGGCAGCACTACTTGTTATAAATTACAGTCTGAAGCATGAAACTGTGCTTGTGTAGCTAGAAAAGTTTGCATTCAGAGTATATTTTGGACCTAACATTGAAAGACAATTTTGAACAAATGACTGTTGGCATATTTACTGACACCAAAACAATAATCATTAGCAGATCCAGACTTTTAGTGGCGAAAGCATGACTTGCAGCGTTGCAGTCACGTCTTATGACTGTTCTTTCTCCCTGAGGAATGGAACAAAGCTAAAAAAAAGCACAATCGTCATCAGTTTCCACAAGCACAATAGTGTTGCATTGTGTTTCATAATTAATGGGACTCAGCACAAATTCAGTCCTTGTAATCCCCTAAATGCCCCTGAAAGTCTCATTGTCAGTCGAGTGACTCCTGAGGTAAATCTTCACTGGCTTACGTTGAAGCGTGCTGGGCTTTATATGTCTTTCGAGTGTTTGGTTTGGTTTGTGAAGATGGATGGGAGTGACAAGTCTTTATTGTTATGTAGAGCGTTCTTAAGAGAAAGGCCGACCTGACAAAACAACAGTTCATTTACAGAGGACTTTGTTTAAGCCTTGGCTAATCCAGACCTCCAGCAGAAATGAAATCTGGCATCATTTTCTCCTGCCTTTGGGGAGGCACATTTGGGAACACAATTCACTGGCCTTGAATTGTTTCTTTTTGAGTATTCATGTATGCAAATGAAATTCTGAGTGTAATTGAAACAACAATATGATGTGTTCTCCTTTGACTTGCTGTGCACCAGAAATAAAATTAGTGCACATGCTTCGCTCACAATGAGACATCTGTAAGGTATTTGACGCATGGCACGGGTTGAATGTGGCTCATGAACCTTCCTAATTGCATATATAATTGTATTTATTTAGCATATTTGCAATGCATATAATTTTGAACTTGTTTGTTTTGTTTTCTATGTATGTTTGGACTACTTGGGTTGTTACTGACATCTGGTGATAATATATTTACTGAGAAAAATGGTGATGTGTTCAATACTTATTTTACCGTTGTTATAATATATATATATATATATATATATATATGTGTGTGTGTGTGTGTTTATGCAGTGTGTGTGTTTTTATATATATATATATATATATATATATATATATATATATATATATATATATAATATTATAAAATTGTTTAATATATCAAATTTTACATGAAAATACTACATATATAATGTAAAGCATATTTTATATGGCACTTTTATTTTTCTTTTAAAGGTGTGTGCATGTGTATATTATATATATATATATATATATATATATATATATATATATATATATATATATATATATTATATATATATATATAAATTGTCAGCCTTACTAATTGTATTAATTGATTTATTGGTTTTGTTTGTTTGTTCATTCACTCAACTTATCCTTAGTCAAAAATATGTTTGTTTTTCTCTCTCCTCTCTCGAGGAATATGTTTGATAAAGAGGCTTGTAATGTCAGACTCATTTGCAATAGCTGAGCCTTGTCAGATCGAATGACCTATTCACTGCAGAGACGATAAATGAAGTCGGTCATTTAATGGACTCCTGAAATTAACCTCTTATGGGCTCTTTGAAATATTATCTTCCACCCACACCCCTGCACTTTACCTGAGTAAACCTTTTGTTTTAGAGTCAGTGGTGAAGTATGGACTGCAGGGCAGTGGAGGAGAAATTGCTTTGTCCTCTGCAGAAGGGTCATTTATATACGAGGTGGTCATATTTACCATGTGATGAGCTGTTGGCGGAAATCCACACGCCTTCTTCACCCAATTAGCTTGTCAGAGTAATAAAAACTCTTTCATATCATCATTGGAACTAATAATAAAATTTTATAACCAGGGCGTAATGTGCCACGTTATCTCAGTTATTGCCTCAATGCCACATTTTGGAAATGTAATTATAATAATTCATTTGAAATGACAGGTGTTTTAACGCAGGGGAAGGATCGGTTTAATATGGATGTGGTAATGCCGCTCTGTTTGAATTAATTAATTCAGCCAAACACTGAGCTTTATCTGTATGAAGCTGTCTGAAGGACGATGATTAAGGAGGAGTGCTTGAATTTAAACTCATGAGGTTTCGCAGAGTTAACAATGTATCTAAGAGCATCTAAATTCCCTGGCCTCCAGCTTGAAGTGCTTCCACTCATCTTCTTTGAGTTACGTGCGCATCCGAGATAAGAGTTCTCATGTCTTATGGGACACCTGAGAGTGTGGATTCCCAGTGTTTCATGTTGTCGACGGATGGTTTGAAACACCTCTCTGGCTGAATATTACAGGGATGTTGCTATATGGGAATAGCGGGCTTTAGTTTGCCATTCCAGGTCCATTAACCGTTCTTGTAGTACTTTTGGGGAAGTATTAACTGTCGTTTGAGTTGCATTATGTCATTCCATCCATGTTGGTGGAAAATGCATGTTTTAGAACTGCTAATGAAACCAAAATCATCTTTTTTTTTTTTTGATAAAAAAAGTTGCATAATTCTAATATTTGTATTATGGGGATGTTGACTACATGGGAATTGCAAGGTTCATTTTTTTATTCAAGTTCCATTAACAGTTCTCATAAAATGTTTGTCTTCGTGCTTTTTTAATGTTAAAATTGCCTTTCATATGCAAAAAGCTTGCTTATGTTTGTTTCTGTTTCTGATTTCAGTTCTATTAACAGTTCTTGCAGAGCAAAACAACACTCAATACTTTCTTAAAAGTGCTAATATTGTTTCATTTTGGTGGGGAAAAAAGTGTTTTAAAACTGTTAATGGAAAGCAAATCATTTGTCTTTGTTTTTTTTTTTTTTATGTTAAAACTTTGCATTTTATCACGAAAAGTTGCATGTAAAGTTGCTGATTTAAGTGCTGTTAAAATTCTTGAGTCAAATCAACACTGAATACTTTCTTAAAAGTACTACATTGTGCAATTGTGTCCAATTTGGCGGGAAAAAAGTGTTTTAGAACTGTTAATAAAAGTGAAAATATATGTCTTTATGATTTTATTTAATGTAAAACATTGCATTTTGTAACCGAAAAGATGCATAATTGCTAATGTTTCTAGCAAAACAAAACATTTTTGTGTTACCATAACTGTGAAATGTCAAGGTGTGGTCACATTGGCAGCATTTCATTGTAATTTTGTTTGCAAAAAAAAAAAAAGGTGTAAATGTGGTTTAAATCACTGTCAAACCAAAAAACTTTATGTTGGTCTATGTGACGAATTTGCAAGACTGAGTTAAACATTAGTGAAATCTGTGTAGTTTTTTTTTTTTTTTCATTCCAGATTGAGTGGATTCCCTAGTTAAATGACTGGATATTTCCTACAAAATTTTGCCAAACAACTGTAAGTGTGAATGCACATTTCAACTGCTATTCATAGTGCATTGCATTCTCAGCATTGCCACAAGGGCGCTTTACCAGTAATTTGAAAAAAACATTCATCTATGATTGTTTTTTGGCTTCAGCGATTTGAATGGAATTTTGCAAAGCTAAACTAGGCAATTTTATAGCTAGCTGCTTGAAAAACATTTAGTCTTGTTAAAGGGGTCATATGATCGATTTCAATTTTTCCTTCTCTTTGGAGTGTTACAAACTCCTGGTGAATAAAGATCTGTAAAGTTGCAAAAGCTAAAGTCTCAAATCAAAGAGATATTCTTTATAAAGTTGAGTTTTATGTTTATGTCTCATCGCTCTGGCGGACAGGGCATCACAATATGTTAAGAGGTGTAACATTCCCATCACATGCTTGAGGCATTCAGCCAATCACAATGCACTTGATAGCTGGCCAATTACAGCACACCTCGATTTTCAGAGTGTTGAGCCTTATAAAAATCAATGCGTTTCAGAAGGCGGGCATAGAGGAGAAACAATAATGTACAGTATGTGGAAAATAATGTGTTTTTTTAACCTTAAACCGCATAAACACATTTCATTACACCAAATACACAAAATAATGTTCCTTTTAGCAGCATCATATGACCCTTTAAGTCATGGAGGCCTGTTACCACCAAAAAAAAAAATGCATTCATTCAAAATGTCTAATGATATCGCACACTTATGATTTGAAGCTGAGGTTGACAGATCAATGACTAAATAGCTTTATCACTGGAGTCTGTAAAAATAGACACTAAGGAAAAGAGGATGGGGATACAGAGGGATTACGGGAAGGAGACACTATTCTTCAGTCTTTGGAGTGCCCCAGGTGCTGTTATCAGAAACCATGATTACATCCTTGTCAGACCTCTAGGTTTCTAATCCATCAATTGCTCTTCCTCTGCCTTCTAATACCACAATTGACACATCCAACCGTGCCAGTGATGATTTTGTCGAGTTTAAAATGAGACCTTATTTTTTAGGTGCTCCTGGTGTTAGAAGAACCATAGACCTTAGAAGTACTTACACAGAGATTGAGCTGATAGAGCAAGGAGGTCGGTGCTGTAATTTTACAATTTCGTTTTTCCAGGAATGCACTCCATTCTCCAACTTCTGATGGCCTGAATTATGAATAAAATAAAAGCATGAGGGAGGATTTTTTTGAGGGTTGGACTAAAGGGAACGAGCCAAGTGGTATTGCTGACCTACTTCAGCATCTATTAAATGTAGATAAAAGAAATGGACATTTAAAGGGAACAAATCCTTCCACAAGCTCTTTTGTGTGAAAGGCTTTTAAAACATTCCAAAGATGCTTACCTCCTTTTGAAGGGTTCATCATCAAGCCTTTAAGTAACAGACATGAAAGGTCCTTCCACTGCCTTCATCTTTCAACTTCCAGTTGAAACAAAACTTTGCATTGCATTCATCTAAGTACAGCTTTTCTGTACAGTGACACTCATGTCATTTCTAACCTCATTTATGGCATCCTATGTAAAATGTTTGTGTATAAATTAAATTATTATCAGTTACTCTGAGTTACTTGGCCCTTTGGTCTTGTTTGAGATTCGTTTCATGCTTCTGTGATTATTTAGTCCAACTAATTATAGCTTGTTTTACATCTCTGTGTTGTTTTGCATGTCTGTCACGTCAAGCGAGATTAATAGCCATCGTCTCAGACAGAAGTTGAGGCAATCATGCATGGAAATTGAGTCTGTTCCACCTCCCCACACCCCATAACCAAACTGTTGCTCACCTTAAGAGAGCATAAATCATAACAGAAAAATAGCACCTCTAATCCACAACAAGGTGCAGAAATTGATCATTTATAAACTGCTACAGGAGTTTGCAAAAGTTGGTGCTTTTTTTTTTTTATTATTATTATTTTTTTTATATGGAACCATGCTGACACAAAAAGTAATATATTCACTTTTAGGATGGTATTTATTCATATTCATCACCCAGCAGGTGTTTAGTTTGTTTAATTGATGGAACCCCTGCTGCAACATATGCGTGTGATTTTTAGTTCAAGGTGTCCTTTGATATGCTTTGATATCTTTCTTTTAGGACCAAGCAAATCAACGCTCTAACCATGATAAAGACAGTTTCATTCAGATATCAGGTTTATAAATTACAAGCACATTTTACATTGTTGTTGTTTCCAGCAGAGAGAGAATACCTTAGATTTATTCGTTTGTAAATGACAATTTTATTACCTCATTTGTGATAGTGTGACTTTCAGTCTAAAGTAAATGTGTACACTGTGTGATAACATTGATCCATAAAGCCTTATGCAGCTTTAAAGCTACAGTAAATACCTTTTGTGCTTATAGTGCATTTTACTGAAACAATATTCAAGATGAAATTAAATGTGGGAAAAGAGGGATTAGTGACAGTAGCAAAAAAAAAAAAGAACTGTTGTCTCAGAAATGCAGCAAAACAAAAAGTAAACAAATTTTAATATAAGACTTTGATGGTGTTTTTTGTTGTTGGAACTATACACAAGAAGACCAGGAATGTGCATTAAGTAAATTGGTACATTTTCATTTCATGCTAGCTTTATGTTTTGTTAGCAGTGAGATGTCGCTAAAAGTTTTTTATTTTTTATTTTTTAGATTTTAGAGATTAAGTATAGTAAAAGTTGAAGTGAAGGTCATAGATGGAACACTTGTCATTTCAGAAGATGACAGCACCTTGATATGGTTGAAGATGCCTTACTGATTGTAGTAACCTCTGATGGATTTTCCCTAATTGCCATCCCTTGGTCATATATTTCTTCAGTTAAGCTTAGTTGCGACAAGAGTGAATGTTATAAAATGAACAAAGAGCATTTTTCATACTTGAGGCGTTCAGAATTTACCAGCATCTGGAAAAAAATTTCTTGACTCCTAAGCCAACAGTTTCTGACTTAACTTCTAAATAGACAACAATCGTAAACCTCTTCCAAGACAGATTAAAAGTAATCAACTTTAAAGATCTCTTAATCTCATGCAGTACATTTGAGTTACATCTTGTCCCAGTTTGTCCTTTTAGCTATATCACACTAATCTCTAGCTACAATCTCTCTGAAGAGTTTTGCCTTAATGATCCAATAATCTGATTTCAGCATGTCTCATTATTCTCAGTACATCAAGCGGTTGTCCTGCCACACAAAGCTAATCAAGACTGTCCCTGTCCTTTTTGTTTTCCCAGCAGGAAAAATGGAAAACTGCCAGTGTTTGATTGTCAGGTTTGGAGCAATGGTGAAATAGGGTAACCAATGCAAGATGGCGCCACAGGATCAGAGTAACCAACAACAACAATGTGCTCCCTAGATGTAAATCAGAGGGCACTCTTATTGACCTTGATGAGGGAGTGACTGAGGCGAGTCTCACAGATGTCAAAGGTCAGTTTATTGTACTGCAAATAAACTAAGAGAGCATTTGATTTGGTTGTGCCACATGCATTACAAATTTGTAATTCTTATTAATATGTTTCTCTCTACAGTGCCTTCTCCCAGTGCCTTGCGTTTGGCCCCCTCAACATCATTTGGAACTGCACGGAAGTGGTAGCCATAAAGGATTATTGTCCATCCAGTTTTACCACTCTAAAGTTCTCCAAAGGGGATCATCTCTATGTGCTGGACACGTCTGGTGGGGAATGGTGGTAGCCCACAATAACCGTGAAATGGGATACATCCCTTGACGATCGTCCAGCCGATCAACTACAGGAACTCATCTTTAAGTGACAGTGGGATGATTGACAATCTTGGGGACTGCTCAGAGGAGGGAGCAAAGAGCTGGACCTGCTGGGGAGTGGACTGGAATGTCGCTGAAGCCCTCCCTGCCTTATGCAACAACAACCCCTTCTCCATGCTCTCCTCAACTAACCCATTCCTAAATGGGTCTATGGATGATGTTCTTGATCAGAACAGCAATGAGAAAGTGAACCAATGCAACAGCATGGATTTGCTTTTGTTTGACTTGCCTTCAGCCCCCATCTCCACCACCAGCAACACAAAGGGTACAGCAATAGTGTCTTTGATGGAACATCCACCAGCACTGATTTTGAAGCCTTGCAGATGATTCCAAGGACAATCCCTTTTACTGAAGCAAGAGATCTTACAGTTTATCAGAGTTATCTATCTTACAATCTCAGTCAAATCCTCCATTGGCTTCATCAGGGTTTTTACAGGGCTTAAAGCTCCCTCACCGAGCAGTTTCAGAATAGAGAGGACTTTAGGACAGCATGGCTAAACCACCGAAAGTTGGACGATCTTGCCATGACCTTGAGTCCCTGGCAGAACCCAGGCTGGGGTCAAACACAACCAGTAGAGACCAACATTGTTTGCAAATTGGACAGCTGTGGAGGGGCAGTCCAGCTACCAGATCTGAATATCAGTATTCATGTTCCTGAAGGCCATGTTGCAGTGGGAGACACTCAACAAATCTCTATGAAGGCTCTACTAGATCCTCCCTTAGAGCTAAACAATGACAGATGCTCGACTGCCAGTCCAGTGGTTGAAATCAAACTGAGCAACATGGAGATAAAGTCATTCATTACCTTAGAGATGAAGGTATCCGTTGCAACTAGGACAGAAAGTCAAATGGCGGAGGTTTTGTGTGTAAGAAGTGATTGCAAAGAGGGTCCTTACTCTCCTGTTCCACAAGCTTACATTTATGGTGATACAATTCAGGTTCAGCTGGACAACTTGGAGCCCTGCATGTATGTAGCAGTTATTGTCCAGACACAACATATTTCCTTCAATTCAACTGTTTGGGATCATATGATGAAGAAAGTTACACTGGGTCTCTATGGGCCCAAACACATTCATCCATCCTTTAAGACTGTGGTGGCAATCTTTGGCCATGACTGTGCTCCCAAGACTCTTCTAGTTAGTGAAGTTGGGAAACAAGCAAAGTCTGCCCTCCTGTTGCCCTACAACTGTGGGGAAGCACCAGTTTATCCTTGGCAGACCACAGGACTTGCGGATAGGCATGTACTCCAACATGTCAAATTATGAGGTCAAGGCAAATGATCAGGCTAGGGTTGTTCGTGGGTTTCAGATCAAACTAGGCAAGGTGAGTCGCTCATCTACATGATTACATCTCGAATGCAGATGAGATTTCTGACTTCACGCTACGTGTCCAGGTAAAAGATGATCAGGATTGCATCCTTGCACAATTTTGTGTTCAGACACCACAGCCGCCACCTAAAACCGGTGCAGGAACAACGGCCAGAGCGATTCCTTAAGAAAAGGAAGTTGATAAAATAATTTTGTCTCCTCTGGCCATCACCACCAAATACCCACAGTTTCAAGAGCTGCATTACCAACTTGAAATTTGGTAAACTGATCAAAACAGTTATCAGGCAGACCAAGAATCAGTACTTGCTGGAATATAAAAAGGTGATATTATTGCCCTACTCAGTGAGGAGAAGATCAAACTCAAGGACAACTATGGACCAAAGAGTGGTACATTGGATACTATCAGGAAAGATTGGGCTTGTACATGTAAAAAATGTGCTCGTCTTGGGAAAGGTCAAGCCTATTTACTTTTGTGGGCCAGATCTTTCAACCACAATGCTGATGGAACAAATCCTGAAGCCCTGCAAGTTTCTCACTTACATTTACGCTCTGTGAGGACAATACTTATGGAAAATCTGGGAAACTGGCGAGCATTTGCTGATGCCCTGGGCTATGTGAATCTTCCTTTGACATATTTTTGCAGAGCAGAGCTGGATAGTGAGCCAGAGAGGGTTGCCTCAGTGCTGGAGAAACTAAAGGAAGATTGCCTCAACATGGAGACCAAGGAGAAAAATCTTTTCAGAAGGAACTTATGATGGTAAGCTTCTGTGTGTGTGTGTGTGTTGGTTTGTCTGAACTGCATAGTTTGAAAACTATTGTGGTTGTGTTTGCTTTTTAAATGCAGTAGATGCCCTGTCCTAAATGGATAACTATTAGAAATTTGTCCACAAAGTATTTGATTTAAACCCGTTTTATGCAGTCATGCTTATCTGCTTTTCTCCCATTAATGCTTGGGGCTAATTCTGATGAGAGTGCACTTAGCTGCTCTCTGCTGCCTTTCTTATCTGTACAGCTGTGGAAACCTGCAAAGTACAGCAGCCAGAACCCTGCTTGGCTCACTCAATTCTGACCGAAAGAAAGATTGCTCTTGTATTAGTTTTTTATCACTGGGCACAGGATGTCTAGGGCTGGTAATGTACAAGCTGCCTCTTTTAATCTACACAATGTTCAGCAATATAAAGTCTTTAGATTCCTTAAAGGATTAGCTGATCTAAAATGAAAACATTTACATACCCCTTTTGGTCATGTTGTTCCAAACCTTATGGCTTACTTAAATGTGAACTTGCTTTGTATGGCTTTAGAAGACTTCATATGGAAAACTTTTATGATATAAAGGCCTCAGCCCTTTCACTTTTATTATGTTGAAAAGAAAAGAAGTTGCACTTGATTGGAGCGATTTTTGGGTGAACTAGCCCTTCAACTAGTGTTCATTTTGTTAATGAAGGCTATGACGAAAAATGTTTGTTGATGAGCTTTTTTTCCATGACTAAGACGAGACAAAGATGAGACATAATAAGGTCAATAAAGGATAACTAAGACTACATCAACATGCAATTTCATTGACAAAATAAGACGAGACAAAAATGTTTTCAAAATGATAAAACTTTACAAAAACCTCTTTTATTTTAGTCAAAAAAAGGAGACTAAATGTTATTGCCGACTGCTCTACATGCCCCTACACGTGAGCTTCACTGTTAAATTGATACATTTTCTGCCCGGTGTGTTTTGCTTATTTTAAGTAATCTGGCAACCATGCATCAGCTCAGCTCCTCATTGCGGAAGCACCACGCCGATGATCAACAAGCTGGAGTTTAGCGATCTAAAACAAAGTGTCATTCAGCCCGTATGTGTTCTGTCCTGAGATCTTGACTATATTGTTTGTGATTGTGATCGCTAAATAAATGCACTTACTCAATCACTGTTGTTTTAATAGAGAATTGACTATTGCAATTTTGGAAGTAGTGAAATACTAGGAGTTTCACTATTGTTATAATATTTTTCATTTGTTTTAGCTGTTTTGGTAGTCTTTGGTATTGATTTATATCAATCAGTACACTAAATGAGGTAAAATACACCATGTGTGTGTTCACATTCTATTGATTTGTGCTTACTGGAGAAAATACATTTCTCAAATGACAACAATCATTACAATTATATTTTGAGAAATATATATATATATATATATATATATATATATATCAGTTTAACCATTATACAGAATGCTAAAATGTGTCTAAGATTTAATTGACTAAAACCTGACTAAAATGCTCATACATTTCAGTGAATAAACAAGAACAGGACAAGTTTGTCTAAATACGATAACTAAAATGTACATTGGCTGCAAAAATTAATACTGCTGTAAGGTTAATCAATAATAATCTTATTGCTAAAATGTTAAGTTTTCACTGACTAAAACTAGACTAAATTACTTCAGGTTTTCTTTGCCTAAAACTAGACTAAAATACTTTAGATTTTCTTGGACTAAAACTAGACTAAGACTAAGACTAAAATGAAAATAGCTGACAAAATTAACACTAGACTCAACCACACTATTGTTGACAGAAATGCAATATTGGGAAAGAATACTGAACAGAGGAAATGCACAGCAGAGAATATTGAGAGTGTAGCTATTTCTACCTTACATACTTTTTTTTTTTTTTTTTTTTTATACTAGCATTGACCGATATCCCATTTATAAGTAAACAGGTTAGCACCCCACTTCTGTCAGCTCAGGGCTTGCAGATCTGAGGAGACTGTGCATGTAGAAAGATATGTGTTATCACTAGTTCAGGCTGTATAGCTGAGATGTAGTAATTCCAGTCTTATCTTTAGCAAAACGTTAGCTTTAGCATCTTATCTTGGATAAACAATACAAATGACATTTTTGCTACATTGCTGGGTATTTTAAAAGTCCAAATGGGATTCTGACTATTCCCTGACCTCAGTGTTAAAGTGATATATCCCTGACTGGAATGCGTCGTTTATCTTTCCTTACACAACAGGCAGAGCTTTTGTTCAATTTAAATTATTCAAGACTTGAGTGGGTGGTAGTGCTCTGTTACAGGCTAACACCTTAGGAATTGTTCTCATCTCTTTCACAGTTTTCTGTATATCTCTCCTTGCTGAGAGGAGCTCCATCATTGTTTCCCCGCTTCAAGTGCTGACACATTCATCAAGTAGAGATGAGGCTATTATTCCCAAGGCCTGACGCATAGGATAGCCGCTTGTCTTTTGTAGGAGTGAATCGATTTTGAAATTGCAGCCTATAGTCCCTGATGGACACACGGCCTTTCCTTGCCTCGCTCTTGCTATTATTTAGCAATTTGTCTTTTGAGTTTGGTATCGCTCAATGCTTCTGAGCCTGGTGACATTTTGAGTTGTGCAGACAATGAGATGGAAGAAATTTTGCTCAGTGTTAAGTCTGACAGGCTAGCTATTAAGCTTAGCATAGCAATTTATAGGTCTTTCAAGCTAATACCCATCTGTATTGTGATTTAACAATTCGTATGCTGCCTTAGTATCCTCATTTAGAGTTAGCACTCACACACTAAATGTGCTTAGCCTAAATCCATAAATGTATGACTTTCCATTAAGCCTATTTTATCAAGTCATATATGGCAGCTTGCCACCTTTACTCAGCAAGTGGTGCATTTTCAAAGCTAGGTGGTTGGCTAGGCATTCTGGAAGCTTCTAAAGACTGAAAGAGCTTGGCAGCTGCATCAGCCATAGCCAAACACTTCTAAAATAAAACCAAACAGCACGGGGCACTCAAGGCCATCAGGCTAGTAAAGAAAACAAGTTAAATTGAGCCATTTTGATGTGCTCGGTTTAAATATTTGCAGTGGGCAGAACTGGGGTTATCGCCAGCTAACAGTGAGGCACTTTTTGGGGGTTTTGCTCGCTTCTTTTGTGTAAATGTCACTGTAGTCGCATAACCATTGCATTTTTTTGTAAGATAGCTTATTTATATTTGTTTGTACTAAAATTACAGAGGAGCTGTAATTTCTAGATATTTCTAAAATCGATTAGGTGCATTTTATCTCAACTTGCTGACAGAAAGCTGACAGTTTTGTCTCTCCGCCTGGTTTAAACTGGCCGCTCTGTCCCTAAGGGTTAAATAATGCATTTATAAGAGATTTCCATCAGATTTTGCCTGAGGACTGTCTGAGCCCTGACATTTTTCTCAAATAGCCATGGTGTGGTGGGAGACATTTTACATGCTTCTTTAGAAATCAATGTGAAACATGACCTTCACCTCTCCCTGCCCTCTGGTAGCATAGCTAAAATTAGTTTATTTTTCTGTGACACTTCTATCCTAACCATAACACTTTTGATTCATTTTACAGTCATTGTGTAAGTGGAAGTAGTATATTGACACTTTATGTGGCTGTTACTGTATTCAGCAGCATCGTTAGGCTCTATTGAGTTTCAAAGGGAAAAGCTGATACTTCTCACTCTCTCTCTCACCTACTTGCATTCTAATTTGCATACTGTCTGTTCTAAATAGTATACAGGTTTAGAATTTGTGATTCTAAGCGATAGTATGTTAAAATTATATCAGCAAGGAGCCCATGTGAAACCCATACATCTTTGGATGCTTTTTTCTTGCACAACAAAAGAAAGCACTTGCGACTAATGTATGAACTTCAATGTTAAGAAGTATTGAATATTAAAGATAGATTCAATTAAAGCTAGATGATAGAATGTTTAAATATTAACACTGAAGCTGTGTTAGATCTCATGTATGTACACACATCTCTAGCAGGATTTGATTAGCATCTAGTTACATGTGTTTCTTTTAAGAAACTTAATAAATAATGAAAATTAAAGAATTCATTTAAATGTTAGAAGTTTTGTTAGATTTTAGCTAGATGCATGCTAGAAATGTGTAATTGTATAAGTTATATTATGAAGGCGATTGGCTATTTTAGCTAGATACCAATGTTTAGATCTGTTTTGAGTGTTAGCATTTAGCAAATTTAAATGTATTTCAAAATACTAGCATACTAGCTTAAGTTGCTTACGCAAATAAGATTGTCTCATAGCTCAAATGTGTTAACATGGCCAATTAGCATTCATCACAGTAACCTGTTCAGAACCGTATTTCAAGACTTACGCTAACTGAACCACAGAATGAATGAATCAAAATTAATTGGAATTATTGCTAAAACTAATCAGAACGTTATCAAGACCTTCTGTAATAAATAACATCTCACAGCTAAGATCAAGCTGGTTTTGTTGACAAAGGTCATTAATTTCCTACAGTTACTTTTTCCATCTGCAAAGTGAGTTCTGACAGCAGACATTTGCTGTCAATTTATTTCCTTAATCCTCCAGACAACAAGTCACGCTTTACTCTCACAGCTCTCAGTCAGGGCTGTCTGATCTGGTGTCTTGTGGTGCCAGCGTGGATCTTGGCAGGTCTTATCTATTTGATGATGGGGAAACCAGGTGATGGGAGGATGCCAAGGGAGGCCAGTATAAATCCAACAGCTATGATTCGCTTTTCACGGCATGATAGATTCTGTGATGGATCACTTGGTAATTGAACGTTCGATACATCATCCCATCACCCCTGAAATTAAAGTTAATGGGAGGAGTCCGTTGCAAATATGGGAAGATTATATTTTGAAATGATCGAAGTTGCTGTATAAATATTTTCTTGTTATCATGAAAATATCAGGGTCTTTAAATTGTTTTCCAGACCTGAAAAGTATTAAGGTAACAGAGATTACAGTGACACTTTACAATAAGGTCCCATTATTTAATATTAGTTAATGATCATTGCTAGTAAATTTTAGTGAATGCAATTCTTTTGTTACAGTGTTTATTATTGTTTGTTAATGTTAGTTAATCAAATTATAACTTTTAATTGTTAGTTAATGTTAGCTCGGGTCTGTTAACTAATGTTTAACAAATACAACTTTTATGAATGTATTAGTAAATGATGAGCGTCAACATTAGCTGAGAATAATAAATGCTTAAGAATTATTTTTAATTCATATTAATCAATGCATGGTACCTTATTGTAAACTGTCACCAAATTTCTGTAGAAAATATAATCCAAAAGTTTGGGATCACTGTTGAATATTTAGTTTTTTTTTTTTCTAATGTAATTCAGATGTATTCTTTACAGATTATATTAATGGCAGCATTTGGGATTCTGACATTATGGTAATCTAACATTTTCTCTAACAAAGTCTAATCTAATTTTCTCTAACTTTTCTTATTTAAATTAGATTTTGAATCGGATATAAAATCTGATCTCATATCTTTTCTGTTCTTGGCTTAAAAATCTTGCTTGACTGCTGTGGTCACCATTTACTTTTATTATGCAGAAAAAAAAAAATCTCCTTTTGTACTCCACAAAGAAAGTAAGTTATACAAAAAGACATTAAGGGTGAGTAAGTGATGAATTGTCATTTTTGGATGAACTATTCCTGTAATATGTTGGCCAGAATGCAGAACAAATCTGATATTATACATTCTTCCACACAAGAAAAAAGCCTTTCAACTAGAAAATAAAAACACGCTCATTATTCTTGTCACTAGAGAGATAGAAAATCCTTGGTGGGTTTATTTTATGCAGTTTTAGAACTAAGAAGAAAATCTTTGTCTTCCTCCCACTCTTCAGCTTGCCTTCCCCCTACCGTTTCTTTTCTTTCTATCTTTTTTGCTTCCCATCTCTGCTAAACTACCGAACGCAGGAAGCCACAGCAGGCATCTAAACTGTAGAAAGCGAAATACCACCGTTCCTAAACTCAAAGGTCAGATTTCACCTGTCCATCATTCCCGTCAGGTTGTCTCCGGGAAAGTGGACGATATTGTCTGAGAGGCGTATGGGCGCAATCCCATTTGAGAGCATGTCTCTTATACTCAACCATTCAGCCGCTATTCTGTCACCCTTAATGGGTTTTTCTTAGTGATTGGAACTTTCCTGTAAAATCTGAAATTGGTTTCAATGCCACTTTCAGGCCTGAAACCCTGAGGACCAGTTTGTTGTGTTATAGTAAGTTTTGCTCAGAACTTAAAGGCTACTTCAGTCATTGGACGTGGTGTCTTCATTCATGAAACTTAACAGGAGATTCTTATCAGATGTAGTTTGTGATTAAATCTGACAGAACAAGTCTGTGAGAAGTCCAGCCAAGTCCTTGAGGCTTTTAAAGTGAGATAGAGTTAGCAAACATGGCTAAATATGTTTGGATTAGCATACTAGCATACTTTGCATGTGGTAGAAGCATTTTAGCATTCCAGTGTATGCAGAATATCAGTAGCAAACAGAGCGCTTCTATGACATAAATAATAGTTGAATGTTATTTCATATAAAGTGAGACAATGATTTTAGCATATCAGTGCATTATAGGGTAATAATTTGTTTAAGTATGTGTAGTAAGTGCATAGTAGGGTGGGTGAAAAGACCAAAATCTTATGTCATTACATGAGTTATTTTATTCCATGTTAACGATATGCATCACAATATAGTTATTTTGCTTTAAATAAGGTCTTAATGAAATAAAAAATGTTGGTACCATAGAAATGTATAATTCTTGTTTAAATATCACAACAAACTAATACTATTAAAAAAAATGTAATCTTAATTACAAGCAATATAAAAAACTACAGTAGAACAAATAAATAAGAAATGCTACATTGAATAAAGTAAGCAAATGCATGTTCTTCTGCATATTTTCACTGTGTAAATTAAATATATATTTCTTATTAAAGTTACAAAAGTTTACAAAAACATAAATGACAGACAGCAGGAATATTAGACTGCTGTCCCTTTAAGAGCTGCCGGATCAAATATGCTGTTACACATGTGTTTTCTTTTCAGCTATTTGCTTCCACTAAAAGGCTAGGGCTGTGCAAATAATCTAAATGCGATGATCATCGCATCTCGTCAGTAAAGCCGGTTCTGTGATTAGTAGTAAATCTCCATCAGGCGATACATCGGTGATAACTGAACATGATATTGCTTAGCTTGTCAGTGAACTAAGGCTCTGTGTAGTAAATGCTGCTCCATCTGAAAGCAGGTGATGGAGATTTACTAGTAATCACAGAACCGGCTTTACTGACAAGATGTGCATGATCATCGCATTCGATATTTGCACAGCCCTACTCAACACCTAAATTACTGTGTTTACAAGGACACTTGCAAAGATGGGCATTTTGATATACAAGTGTGTGTGCATTTTACCGTCAAGTCCTATAAAGCGGCAAAAATAACTGTGTTCAATACTCCCGTGCTCTATGAGCCCCATCTTCACATGTGCACACCTCTGACAGTACACACATATAGCAAAATTAGTTTTCTTTCACTGCTGATTGCATTTCAACAGCTTAAAATCCCTTGGTTTTAAACCACAATGCTTAAAAACATGTGAAAATTATAAGTTTTCATGACCACGTAGCACAAGCAACGCCACGTGAGCTTGTAACTGCGATAGAGACGATAGTCAAAAATCTCTACCAATATATTGCCCACCCTTTGTGCACAGTATGAGTTTTGTATGTATACAAAACCCATACTATTACGTATGGATTTTAAAATATGTAAATTATACATATACTACTTTATTTTGTATATACATTATGTATATACAGAATTTTTTTACTTGCTTTCATTTTTTATATTTATGAACCTTTGAATTTCACCTTAGATATTTACCTATATAACGACATCATTCCAAATCCAATCATCTTCCCATTTGTTTATTGAAGCATCTTGATGAGCTTGGCATCTGAAGTCTGATGTTATGAGAGCTTTTGCCTTTGATAACACTCTCGGTAGCGCTGCTGTGCAGTTTATTCAGATGTAACCTTGCACAGATGGTAAAGTTTACACACAGCTCCAGATTTGCTCTATTCCAAACAGTATCGTCTCGTTCTAGCTTCATTAAAGCTGGTTGCATTCTGAACAGGTGGCCCCTGGCCTCCAGAATGTTCCGTGTTCTAATTCCAGAACATTCCTTTGTGATGGATAGGCACAAGAATTCTGATCATGCCTGAGGTCCCGCTCCTTCACGATTCATCATTTTCTTTATTAACCAGGTAATTCAGGAGGTATTCTGGTCTGATTGGATAAGGCTGAAACGCTCTTGTTACATTCCAGTCTCGCTCTGGTTGGGACTTTACATTCCTGTGAGTTTGGAATCTGGATAGCTATGCTGGTGAGCGATGTTCTGCATTTTTCAAGTCAGATTTTAATCAAAAGATGGATAGGAAGCCGTTCATGCTTAAGCAGACATCTAATTAAATTTTCATGTTCATTTTTCCAAGTCTTCATACCAAAACATCCAATCAATTATGCTTTCATGTGACTCCTTTTGGCTCTGACTACTCTATTAGTGGATACTCTTTACGGTCTTGCCAGTAAAGCAAACATTGTAGACTGAAACTTTGTTCCCATTGTTTATAGTTTTTCGAAAGGCTTACCAAGATGAAAAAGCTCTGGAAGTGAATACATAAATATAAGTCTATTCAGAGAGCCAGTTCACCAAACCATCTCTGGAAATAGACTCTTGACCCTGGCTGAATAGACACATTCAAACAGTAATAAACCATCCATTTTAGAGCCAATTCTTTCTGACTTGGAGTAAAATACCATTGGGGACTCATTTATAAAGGGAATTGCTATCAATTGTTCTTTGACAAGGGAAAGTAACAAATAGCACTCGCAGTTCTTCACATTACTATTCAAATCCAGTCCTGTGTGGTCCAGCTCGGTTGTGGTAGTATTCCTGAACAATTATTACTATGAACCAATTTGTGAATTAAAACAAACAGTGCAAGCAGTGCTGTACAATTCCTGAAGGAATGAGTCTTTTGAGGCAATTCTTTTAGCGAATCAAATACATACATGTGACTGATGTGTTCTGATTCTTGAGAAAATTATTTTCTTTCTTTATCAAATCGAAAACATACAGTACCATCCCAGCACTGTAGTTTGATTCCCAAACTGATGACTCTTTTGATTCAGATCTTTTTTTTTTTAATCAAAACATACAAATAGCAAATTACACATTTGAACTGGTTATTTTGACTAAAACAAACTACACAATCGGTGTAGTCTGAAGAAACGACTTATATGAAATGATTCTTTTAGCAAATCAAAAAAGATATACAGTGCATTGCAACTTGTATTGTAAAACCAGTTCTCATATTTCCAGGATCCACCTCTTTTGATCCAGATCTTTTAGTGAGTTAAAGCATGTAATAAACAATGTAGCCAGATTTCCAAGCAGATGCCTCTCATTATCCATTTTTTGTTTTATAGTGAATCAAAGTCATAACCACCGTAACCAGTGTAGTTTAATTTTTGAACAAATGATTCGTATGAACCAATTGTTTTTATCCAATCACACTAAACAAAGTTCACCACCGTGGTTTGCTTCCCAAAATAATGACTCTTTGAACCAGTTGATTTTAGTGATTTAAAATAAAACTGATATAGTCTGATTCCGGAAGGAATGACTTTAAGAGGTGATCATTTTTAGAGAATCAAAGACACATAAAGCTACCAATGTAAATCAATTCCTTAAAGAATGACTCTTATGATAATGATTTTTGTTGTTGTTGTTTATCCAGATCTTGAATAAAACATACAATATAGCACATCAGGTCTAGTCTGATTCCTGAATGAATTACTCTTATGAGCGGTTATTTTTAGTGAATCAAAATAAAGTACTGTGTCACCTATATACTCCCAGTATATTATTATTATTATTCCCAGTTAATGACTCGGTTCTTTTTGCAAAATCAAAAACATACAGTCTGTAACCTTTAGAAAGGTTTACAATATGTTGTAGAGGTTACATAAATACAACTGCATATTTGAAATCTTTGCAAGTAATTATCTGAAAGACTCGCCTGTCATTGATTAAAGGTTAGCTGGGATGTTGTTAGAAGTAATGCAATGCTGTACATTTCTTGCAAACATTTATCGAGGTGAGGCTTCCAACAATAAATTACGAGGCCATTTGGCAAGAAAAGAAAATTACTCGGGCTGTTCGACTGAGCTATTTTTCCCTCTAATGACTGTGACATTTTGCCATCTCATCCCAAATGTCAGGATTCAGCAGACCTCTTGGGTGCTTTCAACAAGAGTCTTCTTTGGCGAGAACGAGTGAGGGCGTTGCCTGGAAGATCAGGCTGGATTGACCAAAATTAAATTAAAGCGTGCTGAAAGAGAGATAGAGGAAGAAAGATTGAGAAAAGCTCAGAGAAATAAGGAATAGATGGAAATTGCTTTTCCAGAAAAGCTGCTACGGCATTCATAGAAAAGACTATTTCCATCCTACTGTAAGTCAAAAAATATGAAAAAGTCCATTCCAATTAAGTAAAGCAAAAGAGAAATGTTTATAAATGACCTATCGGTAAGCCCTTCCCTCGAACGCAGATGAGCCAATGGCAGTCGAGTATCAGTTGCACGGGAGTGGAACTCGGACATCTTTAGGTTTCATCGCCATAGAGAAACATTGCAAGATCCAATGCTCGCATCGGTTTAATGGTGTTTATGCTACAAAAATGGAAAACGATGTGCCTGTGGCACTTGTAACGCTTAATTCCAGTTATCCTGAGAGGATCGGCAATGGAATTTATTTTATTCCATTTCCTAAATCCAACCAAAACAGAGCAAAATGTCCCACAATGTATCACAATGAAGACAAAACGTCATTTTCTGGTTGTCATACTCTCATTGAGTTACACATTTCATCTGCTCAAGCAGAACATTAATGTCATCTTGTGCTTCAGCAAGATATCTCTGGCTAAAACTAGCTAAAACATTAGCATGGACTCACTAACTTTAACGCTAACGTACAAACCTAAATAACGAACATTTCTCACGCCATGTACCATGCAGTGAAAGTCAAAACACATAAACGAACGCCTATATGAGAGTGCCTCTCCATATTAATCTGGGTAAATTTAAATTAATTTAATCTTACTCTGCAGTATATGAACAGTGTTGATCCGGATGTTGTCATTGCGATGCATGGACGACCGTAACATAGTTCTCCCATTCTCCCATCTGTATTTTTTACATATTTATTTTAATATATTTTATATATCCTTCCATGGCATATTTAAGTCCCACTTGAAGGTCCATCTGTGTTTCCAAATTTATCAGAAACTCCTCGGAAGAACGTTTCACTGACAGCTGTCATTGTGAGACACTGAGCAACTCCGCTTTGTTTGTCTGAATGTGCAACAGTAACTAAGGGCGGCTTACTGATAGGTCAGTTGGGTGCATAGATTCGATCAATAGAAAAATACAAAAGCCAAGGCAAAACACACCAAATGCACAACAAAAAAAATGCAAAGTTCAGTGTCCTTTGAACAAGAGTTTATTCCTGAAGATTTACATAGAGGTGACAACAAAAATGAAAGTGCACAAACAAAAAGTGACTGAGCAAACACATGTTTTAAAAAAGCAAACATTTCAGTCCCTGTCTGGACTATCTTCAGTGCTAAAAGAGTTAAAAAAACACCTTTATATATATATATATATATATATATATATATATATATATATATATATATAATATATATGTATGTGTGTGTGTGTGTGTGTGTGTGTGTGTGTGTGTGTGTGTGTGTATGTATGTATGTATTTTTTTATATATTTTAATATTTTATAAAGTTAAATATAGTTAGATATAAGCTGTATTGTGGTGCCTGTTCAAAATCCTGCTTTTAGCTTCTGTGGGCATTTTCTTGGCCTTTTTTCCCCTCAGACTAAAGTACCTGTCATTTTGTTTTAGATTTACAGAAGCTTTCTGAAGTTGTGGTAAAGAATATTTATGTGTTCCTTAAACAAAAGATTCCTCAGTGCTGCAGGGGAATTAATCTGAAGTGCCTCACAGCTTTATCAGCACTTTTGAAGCCATACTCCCTTCTTCGAAGTTTCCACCTCCCTCGTCTCACTTATGCTGTACGTGTACAGTATCTCATAATGCAGTGAAAAGGAAGTCATCAACTTTATTTACCCAACAGGGAGGCTGTTCTCGTGATTGTATACATCTTATCATCTGCTGAAGTTCTCCGTGGCTCTACTTGTGCTTTTCTTTCCTCTCTTCCCTTCTTCGGTATCAAGCATGAAGGAGAATGGGGATTACCGCTCCATTCTGCCGGACCCCAGGGGTCCCTTCTCATTCCAAACATGGCTGTGTTGTGTGTGTGTGGCAGGAAACCGGTCGGTCAGGTCCTTTGAAGGGTTCAGTCACTCATCCGTGGAGGCCACAGAGCAAAGACTACAAATTCCTGACCTTGCATTTTTTTTTAGTACCTTATCCATTCTTGCTTGCTGACTGGATGGATTGTTGTTCTCCTGCTACACCTGTACATTTATTTTAAAACACATTTGACTTGGCATCAATCAGATTTCACTCCTGTGGGAGGTTAGATCACTGTCTATAGTGTGTGTGTGCTGGGAGGAATGTGTGTGTTTCTTATTAATGGCTGTTTTAACTTATCTGGTTTAATTTTAAGCTGTTTTGCATGAATATATATGGTCCTTAGTGTATTATTATATAGAAAAGGTTTATGAATATTTAAAGTATAAAATATTATAATACATTTCTAATATTAATATATTTATTATTTACACAGAAAAATTGTTAATACTGTTTAAAAGTTTGGGGTCAGTAAATCTTTTTTTTTTCAGTATAGAGGATATATTAAATTGATCAAAAGTGACAGATCAAAAGACATTTATAATGTTACAAAATATTTCTTTTGAGCTTTCTTTCATCAAAGATTCACAGTTTATATTATTTACTTAGAAAAATAAAATTAATATACATTTATAATCTATTATAAAATATTTATTAAATTAATAATTTACACAGAAAAAAAATAAAACTTTTAAAACGTGTTAGTAAGACTTTTGTTTCACAAGGATGCATTAAATTGATCAAAACCGACAGATCAAAAGAAATGTATAATGTTAGAAAGTATTTCTTTTGAACTTTTATCTTAAAATCCTGAAAACAAAAAAACAAAACCGTTCCACAGAAATATTTTAAACAGCGTAAGTATTTCTTTTGAACTTTTATCTTAAAATCCTGAAACAAAAAAAACAAAACCGTTTCCACAGAAATATTTTAAACAGCTGAACTGTTTTCAAAATTGATAATAATCAGAATGTTTCTTGAGCAGCAAATCAGAATATTAGGATGATTTCTGAAGGATCATGTGACACTAAAGACTGATGTAATGATGCTGAAAATTCAGCTTTACCATCACACTCGAATAAATTACACTTTAAAATATAATAAAATAGAAAACAGTTCTTTTAAGTTGTAATAATATTTTACAATATTCCTGATTTTATTGCTTTTTAATCAAATAATTGCAGCCCTTGTGAACATAAGAGAAACCTTACTGATCCTAAACTTTAGAAAAGTATTGTATGTATTTATTATATAGTCTTATATGAAAAAATACTATGTTCCCATTAAATTATCCATTATTCCATTGTATATATTGGAATATTTAGTATATTAAAAATAAATTTAACATTTTAATATTAATTTCTCTGTTTAGATTGAATTAGATTTTATTTATAATAAATGAATGGCAAGTCTGGCATACATGTAAAACTGCTTCAAGTTATAGAAATCCAGTCACATGGTAAATAACCCATCAGGCCTATTTGTGTCAATACGTATTGTCTATTATGGTGCTAGAACGAGCTCCAGTCATGTTTTGAAGACCTCAATATACCACCCTATAGAAACAAGCTTCATCCTAATAACCGTTCTAATGAATCTCTTTAATGGTGTCATTATGAGATATAATGAACATTTTATGCAGAGACCAGAGGGAAGCAGTAATGTTAATGGTGTTGCTTGTGAAATATAAATTAAAGACAACGTTTAAGGTCAAGTGTGACTTAAAATATTAGTGAAATTGCAGTTCAATTTTTTTAACTTTGTGTAAAGCTGATAAAGATGAAATTATAGTCCATCAAAATGTACATTTTGGCCTTTCTTGTTTTCTTGTATGTTTGTAGATACTTTCAAAATGTTCCTCTTTCTGTCTCTTTCTCAGGCTCTTTTGAAGATCGATTGTCAGGATTAGTGGCCCGACTCATAATGGACTTTGTGTTGCTGCGACGGCAGTGGAAGTGCGCCGCTGGAGGGAACTCACAAAAACTCGCCTCACGTATCCAAGCAACAAATGGAGGCCTCTGAGGCTCCACACAGAGACAAAACCGGGATGGTGGACAGTGAGGTGAGGACACAAAACTTCCTTTCAGTATAGAAGAGTAAAGTTCATATTTGTGAATTGATGAGATGATATAATCTCCATTTATCTGATCTCCATTTTAGGCCATGTGGAAACCAGCCTACGACTTCCTGTTGACGTGGGCGCTCAGATCGGTGACAGTTACCGGACGCATCCACTGAACTGCACATGGGCCTGGACGGATGAAGAATCCAATCACCAACGCTGGAAACACCTCACCGGTACGCTTATCCTTGTCAATTGCCTTGACTTGCTTCAAGCTCCGCCTTTAGCCCGCCCTCAGGATGACTTTGCCATTTAGCTCCACCTCCTCACAATTCAGTTTCAACATCACCTCAGAAGACTGTACTGAACTTTTAATGGATGTACACTTTTCTACGTCCACCGTCAGCTGTGAGTTTACCTCAATCCAATAGCCGTGAGGACTTCCTGTACCCCATCGTCCATATAAGGGCATGCGGAAAACCAGTAAAGCCAAAACACAGAGTGTTTTAAGTGTAGCTATTTTTGAGATTTCGAAGGCATTTTATCAGTTTTCTTCATTCGATATCTGTATTTTTTTACACGGATGGCACAGAGGAAATTTTATGATCACTTTGGCGTTTTCAAGAACAGGTTTTTTCAGAAAAAGCAGATTACATTTTGTTCGTTACTGAAAACGAAGGTCTATTTTGTGACGTCACATTTAGCCATGTTTGTCTTGGTCTGGATGTTCTGTATTTCGTTGCCAAACAATCAATCCTTCCACGCTTTGTGATTTTATTCCACTGATTTGTTGCTTCAGTTGCTTTTGCACAAGAAGATGGATTACTAGAAACATGAAACACTACAAACTGGTTACATGAGAGGAAGGAGCATATGGCTTGTTAATGAGATGGTAAGTTCAGACTGTGGCCCATGTGTGTTATCCCTTCAAGATTTGGAAAATTTGCAAAGTCTGCATTTGTGAGACCAGATATCGCACCAAGTACTAGGTATTTAATTTCAGTGTTGCTTTAGTTTCAATTGTGAGTCATTCATTCAGTGTTTTTGTCAAGTATAAACAAATGCAGTCAGATGAATAAATGAACAGATCATAGCGTGATTTTATTTATGTCTATGATGATTTTTTTGTTCTACCTTTTGCATTTTAATTTTTTTTTGTACCTACAGTTTTTCCACTTTTAGACTTTTAGGTTCTTTTAAAATATTTTTTTTTGGTTTTGAATAATAATCATTTATTTTACGTCCTGTACATGTCAAGGAGATTTTGTGCTGTTTTTGGAACAGCATGTAGGGGAAAAAGTGAATGTATTTAAAATATATATTCTGTGATATAGAGTTCTGTCACATTCATAACTTGTTTTTGTGTTAGCTCTTTGAGATGTTTGAAGTAACTGTTTGAAAAGTTATAATTCACACACTGTCTTAGTTGCAGCCAAATGTTTAGCAAGAAAACAAATGAAACATGCTGTCCCATGTTGTTCCCATGGATTCAATAAAGCAGCTGTAAATTTAAAGTAGCTTGTTAGATTTCAGTTCTGTCTTTATTTTGATTAATTGTCTCATAATTGTGAATTTAAATCTCACAACTGTGACTTCTTATTGCACTAATATTATTTTGACTATCTCACAATTGCAACACCAGTTTGTGTTCTTGCAACTGTCTCACAAATGGGACTTTATTCTGCAACTAGTGTTCATCAACGCAACTTAATCTCTCACAATTGTGTCATCACAATGTAACTTTTTTCTTATTTTAAATCTTATTTTAGAATGTTAGAATTGCTAATCCTACTGTCACTCTGTCAAACTTTCATAAATCGTGATTGCTTATATCACCCACCCTACAATATTATGACCACCTTAGTGTGTAACTCGGATTGTTTGAGTTTGTCCTTCAGTGTGAGTGTTGCAGTCTTTGTTTCTGACCTCCCAGTCTGCAAGCAGCTTTCTGCATCACTAAGCACTTCAATAGAGCTGACTGTGAAAAATCAATTTACACTATATTTAAATTGCTAAACTAATTACAAGCTTGCAGAAAGTCGAATGGGCACTATAAAATCAAGACCGTTTTATTACAATCATAATTAAAGAAGAAAAGCATGATGACTAGAGTCAGTGAAGACATACAGTAAATGCAGAGCAAACACATCAAAACACAGCAGCAAATGCTGTATCCTTTATGAATAAATGGTAGGTCCAGTCCTGGATGCTGATTGGCGATACAGCATTCCAGCTGTGCTAAATAGTACAATATAATAACAGTTATGATGCAAAACACCTGTTCACAATAATGTCTGTAAGTGCAAAGAAGAACATTTCAGTCTGTTCCACACACAAAGTTATCATATGGCTTCAAAAGATATTTATTAATACATCGGGTCACATGGAGTAATTGTATGATACAGTACTTTTAAAGTGCTTTTGTGCACTTTGAAGTTTGAAGTACTCAGTGCCCATTTTATAAAAGAGCAAGTAGAAGAACAGGAATGTCATACAGAAATGACAAGTATGTGAGTAATTTATTGTATTTTTGGTTAAAATTGCTTTAAGCTTTACTTAAATATCAGATACAATATTTTGTAGCTGGCACTTAATATATTAATGAACATTTGTGCCTTTAACACCTTTTTTAGGATAGTTTTAGTTAGGGTATAAATAAATAAGCACTCACATGCAATAGTGACATACTTAAAAAATCATTTAGAAGACTGTTGAATTCATTTGACAACACTCAAGTGTTTTAAATAACTAAAATGAAAACAAATTAAGAGAACAACCGCAGCCTGGAAAGCTGGAGTCCCTGCAGTAAATATTTAGGTCTCTCACAGGTGTCAAGGCCTCTGTTGTGCTTGATCTTATTGTTTGCATGTCTACAGTTGTTATGTTAAGTATCAGTGACTAGATTTGTTATAACTAGAAACCGCGAAATTGACAAATATTTCCATGAGTCTTGTTAACATTTTTCTTTCATCTTAATCTCAAGTTCTTTGAAGTTAGACGCAGCATGTTGTGTTAAGTTTTCCTTATCTTAAAATACAGGCTAATCTCCAAACGTCCAAATCATTTCAAAGAAATTATATTTTCTTACAGAAAACGTATTTTGAGACACACTGGTCTTCTTTAACTATAATATATATATATATATATATATATATATATATATATATATATATATATATATATATATATATATATTATAGTTAAAGAAGACCATATATACATATATATATATATATATATATATATATAAATATACACACATATAAAATAACTTATAGGGTTTATAGGAGAATGTACACCATGTATGTGATGTATTCCTCAAACCAATGTGTGAGGAAAATTGACCTTAATTAGCATAAAAATGTGATATGGACATGTTTTCTAGAGATTAACTCAAAGCCTAACTTCTATGAGAAAGAATAAAATGGCTCTTCTTTAATGAATAAAATGAACTGAGGAGTGATTTAAAGGTGTCTTCTATTGAAATATTGGGCTTTAAGTTTAGAAAAAGGCTTTGATCCGTTTCTTCATCATCTAATGGAGTCTTTTCATGTTGGTGGCTTCAAAGCATGAGGACTCTCTGAGGAGTAAAACTTCTGAGATGCAAAGGATGATGATCCTCCAAAGCTCTTCTTCACTTTCAGTTTATTTTATACCCTTCACTTTTCATAGACCTCAGATCGTGACTGAAATTCAAGCACAGATGCAAAATAAGTTGCAGAAATAATAAACTGTTGATTCAGTGGAAATGGATCAGCCAACCATCCAAATAAACACTCCAAATTCTGGTTTTCTTTCACACAAAAGAACCCATCGTGAGGGTTTAATTTGCTCTTTCTGAAATATATTCCTGTCATGCACTCCCATCCTTTTAATAAGCTTGCATTCCTGCTAATGATCAAACGCATACATGATTCTGATGACATAATTGTCTGTCACAGGCATCCATTGCAAAATTAGGTTAATTAAGCATTCCGCAATGCATTACACATCACAATGAGCAGCTGACACTGAGAGCTTTCAGCAGTATCCACGCAATGTGGCAATGCCACACAGCAGGATGCAGGGAAACGCTCCAAATGGTTGCCAGGATACGGGTGAATGCTTGAGGCTGATTGGCTAAAGAGGTCATGGCTTTCTAAAGAAGCTGAACAAAACTAATACACAGTGAAGGTCTCAAAATAATGTGGACTTGATTATATTTGTGGTTTAAATGGTGTGAAATACAATACATGCAGGGATCAGTTTGTAGCAACCCCACTAGTCAAACTTTTTTCACTGAAATTGATTGGTCATGTGACTTCAAATTAGCAACCCACTTCATCGATGTGTCCAAATCTCATAGACTACTGTAGGTATTGCATTTGAGTTTGAACTTACTTTACAACTGTTTAAAAATGTATGTTGTATTTAGTATGCATATGGGTAGTATGAATTAAATGTACACTGCAGAATCTTGCCAGAAGTAGTAAGTTTCCTACTGTTTTTGAATACTATGTACTTGGACATACTCTTTTGCAACACTGTTTTTTATGCCTACTATACAGTAGATAATTTATTATCCTACATTTATTATAATGTACTACTATACTATTATACCTACTATCCTGGGATTACACCTGAAGTATGATTTTAAAACCATTTTAAACTTTTTTTTTTTTCAATTTGTTTCTTGATTGAAGTTTTACACAAAAAGATCTTTTTAAAAATGATATATGTATTTAGGCTATATGAAATGTTAAAAATAAAAAAGATAAAAAAATCAAAACAAAGTGACATTTTTAATGTATTATAATGTTTCATTGGGGAGAAAATTACAGAGTGCCTCTTAACATTAGCATTTACGCTTAATATGCTAAAGACAGCTTTTCGAACTTTAAACTGTGTTTATGCAATGTTTGGCTCATAATTTGCACATGTAGGAAAACTGAAGCATATGTTTCCGTAATTGCTTTCTACCCTTTAATAATCGCTTGTCTCTATGACAACCCTCTATACACACACACACAGCTGCTTGTCAGTTGTTTGTGAGGAGTAACGGTTTCCTTTAAAGGACATACACACAGCCTGAGGTAGGGGACAATTTAAATTTCCTTTCTCCGAGTTGAATACCCAGCATCCTGTGAGTCATTAACACTCGCTTGTCTCATAGCAGCAATAAAAGGTGAGTAAACAGCCTAGTTTAGTACCCAATCTTGCAGTAAAACAGCATAACGGCTCCTGAGGGAGCAGCTGACGGAGCGGTCTGTCTTATTCATATTCCTGTTTGGATGGTTTAGTCCTGTGAGGAAGAGCTGAAGGTAAATGATGTGCAGGTGGAAGAAACACTCAGAATGGAAAGTTAATATGAAAGAGAGAGAGAGGGAGTGCTCGACTTGCCCTTGCTGTTAAAGTAAAGCCCTTTAATTAACATCTCCTCATCCTGCAGAGTGCAGCTGATGGATAACAGTTAGAAGAATAAATCAATAGCTCCTTCTGCTCCTCTTTGTGGGATGAATCCATCCTCTCAGTGAAAGGTGCAAACATAACGATACAGCTGAATTAAAGGGCACATATTATGCAAATTCACTGGACATAAATGTGTGTTGGCAGTGTGTAGCTACACAACCACCCTATAATGATAAAAAATCCACTCGCTCCTTTTTTTAAATCTCCATATATCATTAGCAGCTAGCATCAGAAGTGTGACATCACAATTTAACAACCCCACCCACTAGTGTTGATTGACATTGTCATAATCTAGCGAGACACGCCCTGTGTGACCCATAAACAATCGCCATGTTTACCTGCATGCTAACGTTAGAGCATTTAAAAGCAGCATTCAAGTAAGAAATATCTTCTTATTAAGGCTATAGATGTTAATCAGTCCAGAGCAGTAAGTGATTATTTGCTTTTATTTTATTCTTTGGGTCATATTAATAGCATAGACAGCAGTATAGGTACAGTATATTATGCTGATGTCACTTAATACACATATCTAATGCATGCAATTCCTTTTCCAGATGTTTACTTCACAACCACAACCGACTGTGTTTTGTAACTTATGTGTTTTAATATAAACTCCTGTGTGAAAGAGAACTTAGTACTCACATGCCCGGTGCAGGTGTACCGACGAAACATGCACCCATCAGATTGTGCTACCAAAAATATATTTGCATTGATTTAAGGTTAAGTTTAGGTAAGGGTAGGTATGTGTGGGTAGGTTAAGGGTAGGGGTAGTTATGGACATTAAAAAAGCCTCAAACCACATGAATAAGATGCTGGTTTAATGATATATATATATATATATATATATATATATATATATATATATATATATATATTGCTATTTATTTGTGCTGTTATCTGTTTAATGGGAAGTAGCACAATCTGAGTGGGTAGCACAAATCGTCAGAACACAGCCACTTTCTATACGGTGCTACAGATGTTTGAGCTCAGAAAACGGTCAATCAGAAGTTTAAACTAATGTGGCTTTAAATGTGTGATTTCAGTGCGACAGACATAATAATCAAAACCAAACAGATGTTTTTTTCTAGTAGTTACGAGCTGTAAAGGCACTTCTATATTCTGGAAAAGAGGGCAGGAGCAGCAGCTCATTTGCATTTAAAGAAACATGCTCTAATACAGCTGTTTCTGCTTCCACTCGAAATAGGCTTTTTAAAATGATATAATAAATGATTTGTGGGTATTTTGAGCTGAAACTTCACAGACACATTCATTACATACATATTGTAATATATCTATCTATCTGTCATCAAGATGATACAGTATGCAAGGACCATAAAGTCCTTTTTCGGGAAATACTGTATACCATGAAAATTTTTTTTTTTTTTTGCTTATTTACCATGGTACCTTATTTTGTACTCACACATGATTCTTTGAAGTACTTTGTAAATATATGGTAAAATATGCTGGTAAAAAAAAAAAAAAAACAATGCACTGTAAGTCGCATTGGATAAAAGCGCTGCTAAAATGCATAAATGTAAATCTGAATATGGTACATTAATATGGTAAACATTCAAAACCTTTTTGTTGTCATCTGATCGATCACTGTACATGGTACACCTGTACTGTATCTTTTATTAGATAAAGTTATACTTTTAGATGAAACATATATTAACAGTATTATGCACTGAGTGATTATGCACAATATAACAAGGGATGTTTAAGCAAACAGATAGGGCCAATTTCAATTAGTTGTTGTCTTTAAGAACTTTCATTTCAGAAGAAACTGTTTACATTTAACAGCTTTGACCTTTTTAATAATAACAAACGATTTCAGTACCTTAAAACCCAACAAGCAACTCCCTCGCTTCTCTGGCATCCTTTGAATCTGATCTCCTATCTTCTAAATCTGTGGCAGGCAAGCGACGCTAACTCATTTCCAATTTCACGAGGTGTCCAGATCGTGTTCGCTGAGTTGGCCCAACAGAGCTTATTTCCATAATTACACAGCACATGCAAACGCTTGGTGACAATAGAAAAAAAGAAATGCATCTGAAAACTGCATCATTTCATGATGGGAAAACATCCTTTGAGATGGAGAAAGAAATTTTTTTTTTACCCTAAGAATAATGCAATTGGGTTCTAGTGTAAAAGTCTTGTTATTCTTTCTGATTTCAAAATGATTTTGATTCAGATTAAATGTCTCAGAGCTTGTTGGCTGCTTCAGTGCTTGAAACACTTTACTGAATTTTCTTAACACCATATGGAAAAAATAAAATAAAAAATAATGAGAATAATACTAGAAGCAAGGTCACTGAAAAAGTGAGTGGTCGCCGTAGCTTTATTGCAGCAACAGAGAATTCAGTCTAATCTCATTTGTTTTAATTTGAGAAATACTCCACAAGGTCAGGTCATAAGGCTGGCGGACTGTTGTAAAAAATGACCTGTGATGGACTCCAATATTTCTTTCAATTCCCTCGATCTGTGTGACAGAAATGAGCTCTCTTGTGCCAACAGTCTGTCACTGGGACAACCCTTAGGCCACTCACATATCAGCTGATTAAATATGTATTCCATGCTGAGTTTGGCTCCGATGGGTTTTGAACTAATGTGACATGCTTTGATTTGTCAGACACTGTGGAGAGATGTGGCATGTAGCTGTCCTGACCTTCAGGGGATATGTAGTTGTGACTTTGAGTGTAGTAATGATGTTTCACCGAGGTCTGAAGCCTGTCTGTGTCAAACAGATATGAAACAGATAAACAAACTGATATTTGTCTTTGATCACATGGAAATGGATTCTGAACAAAAGTCGATCTTAAAATGAGGTCACATTGAAGTTTGGACCTCATCTCTAAACCTATTATGTAGTCATAGTTTTGCCAAGTAAATTATTTATCATTACTAACCTTGAAAAGCAAAATTATTTTAACCTTGTTGCAGTAATTTAAATTCATACCCTTCACACATTATAATGAAACATAAAATAACCTTGATGTTTCCTTTCACAGTGTTTAGTGTCAAACCTGATATATACTACTAAAAGATTTAAAGATTAGTATAAAATTATTAGATTTTTGGTTAAAAAATAAAGAAATAAATAATAAAATCAATCAATCAATCACCAATGGATCCACTGCAGTGAATGGGTGCCATCAGAACCAAACAGCTGATAAAAACATCACAATGATCCACATATATTTTCACTTCAAACTGTTGCTTTCAACTAAAATATGAGTCCTTTATCTATAATATTGCTTTCTCCAGTAAAAGTCATCTAGTCTGAATCAGGAGATAAATACGCACAGATCGAGCATTGTTTACAAGCAAAAACAGTCCAAAGTGGTTCTAAACAAATATGCCAAGGGGCAACAGGGTTCGACTTTTTCACTGGAGGACGTGTTATAATGCATACAAATTTAAAGTTAAAATGACTTGATGGATTTGTTTCTTACAAACACACAAGTTGTGTAGATTGTTGTGATTTTTCTATCAGATGTTTTGACTCTCATTCTGACGGCACCCATTCACTGCAAAGGATCCATTGGTGTGCAAGTGATGTAATGCTATATTTTCTCCAAATTTGTTCTGATAAAGAAACAAACTCATATTCAGTTGGATGGGTTGAGGGTGAGTACATTTTCAGCAAATTTTAATTTTGTTTGAATTATTACAATAATATGCAATTAAGTTTCTGAAAACATTACATTCAGTTAAATATATTCTAAATAATAAGTACTCTAAGTATACTACAGTGTTACAAAGGCAGAGGAACATGGCAGTGTTTCCTGAGAGTCACCCTACCTCAGATTAGTGCTGCACAGAGAGAAAGTAGCAATTATTGCTGAGGGTCTCATTCCAGTTTTGGCTTGATTCATTACAATTTGGCACCAGAAATTAAATATGTTACTTAAACCAAACTCTTATTCAGTCTCGACTTGGAGGTGGGTGCCAAGACAATAAAGCCTGTGCATGCAGAAAATTAATGATGAAGTTAATCATGAAACAGAGGGAAAATTAGCAAGCTAAGTCCCAAGACACCATGGCTACAGTACAGCATTCTGTTACAAAACAGATTCATTGGTGCAGCATTGGTGTGCTAAAATACATAATGTAGGCTCTTTACCTTTCTTTTCCGATCATGTCTTTCAAAGCCATTTATCTGTATTCTCAATACAAAACAGCCTCAAAGGCCTTATTAGAAAAGAATCGTGTACTGAGTCATGTATGAAGGCTTTATAACTTTCAGCACGTCACAAACCAACTTGATTCCATCTGTTTCAAAAGCAGAATAATGAGTTTCAGAGCGGTGAGGGGAAGACAGTGTCTCTGGTGTGCACTTGCATCTGTTGTGAAAAACATGAGTTTCCTGCTTGGCGAACTTTGTGGAAAACAGGTGGACCAGTATACACCTGAGTGAAAGAAAGAACGAGAGATTATCATGGTGTGGGAGATGCTGGAAGAGAGAAACATGAAGAAAAGGATTGTAAACAAGACAAGCAGTAAGGGTTTTATCTCAGATGTTGCTCCTAAAATCCTTGAAGTGGAAACATAAAAAGAGCTATAAAATTACGCTACCAAACATGTTCCCGAAGTGTAAATAAAACAGATTATTAGAGTATGTTTTTCATAACAAAATTCATCAGTTATTTTGTTTTGTAGTAGTCAAAAACATGTTTCAGTATGTATATAAACTGTTAGTTTATAGTTCCGTGGGTTGTTTTTCATGTCCAGAGGTTGAAGGGACCCCAATAAAACAATATTTACCCCTGAAATGCAAATTTTATCAGGGAACCCTGCCAAAAAAAAAAAGTGTATTGTACCTCGGAATGCAATTTTTAATGGGGACCTCAAATTGATTGAGCTAGTTTCGGCTAGTTTTGAGTAGCAATTGGGCAGGTTTTGTTGTGAAAACCTGGCAACCCTGTAGTAAGCATAAGTTTAAGTAAGTGACATATCAGTAATAATATAAAATATTATTTTGCCTATATTAAAATAAGCAAATATGAGGAGAAGACAAGGAGGTGGACATTTTGAAAATAATATAATATGCATATAATAAAAAATAATAATTTAGGGGCAGAAGAGATTGTAGATATTATATAATTGTACAGAGATCGTATAAAGACTTTTCAGGAAAGGATTGATCATGGCAGTGGTGCAGAGTCCTTAGAAAACTATGTATCAAATATACTCCAACTTTATAGGGTTAAAATATAAGTAGCCTCAAAATAGCATAAATATCATAAACAGTTGAGATACAAAATAAATCTAATTGGATACTATTGGTTCCAGAGGGTTGATCACCCCTGATCTAATGTAAGAACGCGGATCGTGTCTTGGTTGATCTTACAGCATCATCAAATACTGAATCGATGAGCCTCACGGGAGCAGAAACCATTAGCACATCCCATTCAGGCCTGTTGCTCGCCACACCCTCTCCCGCATGTTAATGCTGCTCCTCATCTACCTGTTACTCACGCTAAGAGCTCTTGTGGGTAAAACAGAAAGGAGATGAGAAGATTCTGCTGACAGCAAATTTGTACGCCAAAACACATTATCGTAAGAGGCGCTTCTCATTCAAAAGTGTGAGAGGATGTTTAAAAGGAGAAAAATATGAATTGTAGGGTTTGTTCCCTTGCAGTTTTTTGAGGAACCTCAAAGGAACTCCCGAGGAGGTCCTGGTTTCCATAGCGAGCAAAGAACACAAGATGTTCTGGAGCAGCAGGAGTTATATTAACCCTGAGGATTATGTCCCCTTGGCATCTATAAAGCTCTGAAATATTCAGCTTGAAATGTTTGTAAGATCCAAAATCCTCCGCTGTTTTAGTCTACCGTGGAAAAATTTGCTTTACTGAAAAATAATGTGGAAAAATAGGGCCAAAGTTAGAGTTAAAGTTTTGGGATTTAGTTGCATGTTTAGTACCATAGAATTTATAATGTATTTACATTTAACACTTTTAATGAAATCGCAAATACAATATTCTAATGTAAAAAAATCTAGATAGATAGATAGATAGATAGATTAGACTGATGTGACAAGTATGTTAGACAGAAATGATAGTTGGTGTTTACAGCAATGAGACCACCTTGGCACATTTGTGTGTGTGCCAGAGCGAGGACAGAAAAGTGGTGTGTGTTGTGTGTGTGTGTGTGTGTGTGTGTGTGTGTGTGTGTGTGTGTGTGTGTGTGTGTGTGTGTGTGTGTGTGTGTGTGTGTGTGTGTGTTGGCCTACTCCCTCGCTCTCCCCACTGCTGGCTGTTGGAGCAGCTGTCGAGTGGACAGGAAGGACTAAAGGCCATGGACCTGTTTGAGCTCATTTATAACAAGGTGCAACCTCAGGCAGTTAGAGTCCCGGTGTCCTCTGTCTTAAAACATTTCCTCATTACTTCACTTCCTATACTGAGTCAATAACTTCTGAAAGAATAACACTTACTGAAATGCTGACATGCCACACTTAAGGAATGAGAGGCTATATTGTCTAATACTGTATGTGGTGCAAACTGTATTAGCACACCTTATGTACCTTACAGCTTTTATTACAGTTACTATAGGCTATAATCAAAATATTGAACTCTTTGAATCATTATTTTATTAAGCTAATAAAAAAAGTCAGCTCGACATTTTACTAAACTTAGGTTAATATTTAGTTTAACATTTGTATTGTATTAACATGGTCTTGACTAATTAGCATCTAGAACCTGTCCATTTAAAATGTACAAAAGCATATTGACTCTAGTCTATCCTGATTCTGTGATATAATGCCTATTACAATTACTTAACATAAACATAAAATATATAGCACACAGCAATATTGCATAAAGTCTAACTTTTTTCAGTCTGCCAAATGAATTTGTTTTTCACTTAACTCATTGTAATGCATTCTGGGACTCTTAAAATTTGACTAAAATGAGGAACAGTAAGGCCCTGTCCCAAATGGCACCCTAAACCCTCATAGTCTTCCTCAGAGATTGCACTTCGGATGTAATGCCGCTTTGACTGCTGGGTAGAAGTCGGGCGTAGCTCTCAGGCTTGCAGGCTCAGCAGAAGTGCGATCGAGGAAGCATAGTGACCGCAAAAGGAGCACGATGAACCCTTCTGAACGCTAAAATGACAATGCAACACCCTACGGCTTCATAGACTTAAAGGACATCGCACACAACAGCCATTGTAAGTCCTCAAGACCAAAAGTGCACATGAACTGTGCCATTTAGAACAGGGCCTAACTTAGAAAGAAACATAATGTTCTGGTTACCTTTTGAAATTTTCATTTCCTCAAAATGCTGTTTAGATAGGCAGCATGCTTGGTTTTGGAACATATTAGCTAGTATGTAGCATTTTATTTTGAAGTCTCACTCTTCTTTGAGGACCATTTAAATGTGAAGCTGCTTTGATCTGGATTGAATTGTTCAGCCACAATAAACCATTCTAGCCTCTCTGTAAGACCCACATAGTCCTTCCTGAGCCCTTTCCTTCCTTTTGAGGACTGTCAGAATGGCAGGAACTCACTATTTTGTTTTCTTCCCTAAATCCTTTTGTACTGACATCCTTACACACATATACACACGCGGTACACACATCCAGACAGACTGGCTTCAGTTGGCTTAAAGCCTTTGTGTGTGTACTGTAAGGTACATTGTGTGAGACTTTGTAAATCGCCATCTAAAAATAATGTCAGAAATGACAAACATATAACATTATGAACATCAGGCATTAGTAATTATGGTGAAAGTGACCTTTTTCAAAACAAAGTGAGCTCCAAGTAATTTTTTCTGTTTTTTGTTGATGATCACGGATACAACAGCCTTAAATTTTAAACTGATGCCAATTGATGTGGATGAAAACGTTTTTGGTCAAAACATTATGTCCTTATGAAGAAAATAAATTGATGTTCACTTGTTCTGGGAGGATCCTATTTTTGTGAACTTCTGCAATCCTGACATCTACTGGCAGAAAAGTAATACTACAGTTTTGGCAGTCAACAATCCTGAGTAAACATTTAGATTATGAAATAATTCCCCAAAGATAAATAAAATTCTTAAAAATATTGTAATTATTCATAATTTAATACATATCCATCTGGGTATGATTCATTTTTCCTCACAGAATAACAACAGCATCAACAGCAACAATAAACAACTTGAAATAAATAACATAGCATTCAGTTTTAGTAAATTAAAGTTTTATAATCACAAATACATCTCTTTAATTTCTCCATGGTTGGTTTTCAGTGATCTGCTGACAAATGTACAACTGAGCTACAAGTTACACACACACACACACACACACACACAACACACACACACACACACACACACAATTTTAAATGAAGTTCCAAATGTAGGTTTGGGAGGAGCCTAATCATTCGGTCCTGTCAATCATCATTTTGAGCCTTTATAAGCTGCATTCATTGCACCGCCCCAACATCAATTCTTCCGCATCCCTCCACCTCCCCATCTCCCCATTCATCCTCTATTTCTGTTATTCTCCCTCAATGTAGTACCACAATGGGGAGGTTGAACTTGAGCTCAATCGAGCCTCTGGTTCGAGCCTCCATTGAGGACAGCAAGCCAAGTTCATTTTTACCATTAACCATCAGGACTGATAAAAGAGGTTGTTATACATGTATGTTTACACTCAGGTGTCAGCAGACTCACATTTACTTATTTATTTTATTTTTTTATTTTTTTTATAAACATTTTATACAAAGTTTTGAGTCTAATGGGTAAATATGTCTCACCATAATACTCATTAAAAGATTTTAATACATTTTACTTTCAAATAAATAGGTGTCACAATTTTTAAAATCATAATTACAATCATAAGAACCTGAAACTAATATAAAGTAATATTAGTCATTTTATACAATGCAAACTAGTATTAGTTCTATCTAAAAATACATATATTAAAAATATTTTAAAAATATTAGTTCAAATATATAAAACTTAAGCATTAAACAGTGTTTTTTTTTTTTTTTTTTTTAAATGTCTCATGATGTACTTGGGGTGGCTTTGCACGAGGTGTGGTGAAGTGACTTTATGAACTGGTGTCTCCATGCTTCTGCTTCCCTGTGTGGGAGGAGTTCACACAGATTTGTATTCCTCATGCACACGCGACAGACAGCAGCAGCAGCAGCGCTTCAGTGTGAGGCAGTGCACAGCTGGGAAACCTCCATCTACTCTCACTGTCGGCTTGTTTTATCACCACTGAGGAAACGCCGCTCCCTGACCTTACTGTCTCTGATTTATGCTAGCGTGGGGAAGAAATCTGATCGGGCTCTTCGTGAACATACAGAGGAGATAAACGGAGGTCTGCGGTCTGCAGCACAACATATCATCTGAAAACAGGAGGAGAACCCAACGCCTTCCCAGACAGACCATGCATACCTGCCTGGGTTCATGTGTAATGGAGATCAAGGATGCTTTTATGGTTTTGCATGGATAAGTATGGACCATTAACACATTGAGGTGCCTCTACAGTGCATGTTTTTGGATCGCTTTACAGGATCATAACCTGGTGGTTTTTCCTTCAGTCTCCAAGTCATCAAGTTTGAAAGCTAAATAACCAATGAATCGGAGCCTGGAAGCCTTAAGCTGGTCTTCAGATGCTTGTAGATTCAAGGCTGCTATGTGATTTATTGATTGTTATACATTCATCATAAGATGGGGAACGGTTTCTCCAACATTGCTGCATTCCAGTCCCTGCACATTGTGATGCTCGATTGGACTCGGCGGTAAAACCACTGTACTGTATCGGTTAAAGTTCACGAATTCGTCAACACCGTTCCAACCATTGGCTTCAACACTGAGAAGATCAAACTAAGCAATGGCACCGCCAAAGGCATCAGCTGTCACTTCTGGGGCGTCGGTGGGCAGGAGAAGTTGAGACCCTTATGGAAATCCTACAGCGCTGTGACGGTTATTTATGTGGTGGACTCGTAGATGTCGACCGACTTGAGGAAGCCAAGGCGGAGCTGCATAAAGTCACCAAATTGCGGAGAACCTAGGAACTCCTCTGCTGGTGATGCCAACAAGCAGGACCTCCCTAAATCCCTGGCGGTCACCGAGATCGAGAAACACCTGGCCCTCCATGAACTGAGTCCCTCCACCACGCATCCACGTCCAACCGCTCTGCCATCATTGGCGAGGGTCTTCATGAAGGAATGGACAAACTATATGAGATGATCGTCAAAGCGAAGGAAATCTCTTAAACAGAAGAAGAAGCGATAGACAATTACAGATTTGTAGAGACTTTAAAGAGATAGTTCACCCAAAATGACAACTCTGTCATCATTTACTCACCTCATGTTGTTTCAACCTGTATGGCTTACCTTCTTCTGTTTTTGTCCATACAATGAAGGTCAATGGGGTCCAAAGCGATTTGGACACCACTGACTTTCACTAAACAAAACATAAAAAAAAAACAAACAAAACCAGACATTTTTCAAAAATATCCTGTTTTTGTGTTATCGTAAAAGAAAGAATGTTGTACAGGTTTGAGATGACATGATATGGAGTGAATTATGACAGAACTGTAATTTTTGTGTAAACTAAATGTTGCCATTAAAGATTTGACTGGTTTTTCCTTGGTGTGCAGGATTTGGTAACACTTTACAGTAACTTTCAATGATATCAAAATGCTCAACAGATCATTAATCAATGTACATTCATAGTGTCTGAAACATTCATAAATATTAATATTTGAATCTACATGAACTCTTGATCTGTTCAAAGTGATAGCATAAATACAAAGACTAAATAAAGGATAAAGCTGTAAATTAAAGTAATATTTGCTTGTTTTGCAACATAGCAACTTTGCTTCAACCAATGAGTGTTATTTTTGCGATTCAGTTTTGGTGCTGCTTGTTGCACAGAAATTACACACTTTAAGCATGTTTCTTATTGAAGTTATTATTGAAAGTTACTAATAAGTGTTACTGTGGATAAAAAAAGTGCTAAATAATATGCTTACATATAGAACCAAAAACGTAAATAGCAAAAAAAAAATATATATATATATAGAACTAGTCAATAATTTAAAATGCATTAAAGTAAGAGGGAAAAAAATGGGCTGGACCCATGTTGCTGCTTGTTATTAACTCTATAAATATCGAAAATAATCGCTAGCCTGTGCTTTTAAGAAACCCTATACAAAGAGTACTTTTGTGATGAAATCATTCCTTAAACTGAATGCCCACAAGCACCTGTATGTGAATTTAAATGATTAAAATGATTATTTTCTACATTTATTATGCTCTTTTGCTTAATTAGCAGCGATTTAACCACAAAATTCAGTGCCGACAGGCCTCGACCATGACCTATGGAAGCTTGTCTCCACCACAGGATAACATAAATAAATAAATAAATAAATAAATAAATAAAACAGTAATGCAGAGATTTCTTTCAATTGTTTTTTTTTTTTTTTACTGAGTCTCTCATTTTGGACTTTCTCACAATTCTGAGAAAAAAGAGCAAGAACTGTGAGATATAAACTCAAAATTCTAAGAAAAATGTCAAAATTACAAGATATAAACTTGTACAAGAAAAAAAAAGGTAAAATTAGAGATGGAAACTCAGAATCCCAAGATACAAACTCAGAATTTTGAGAAAAAAAAAGAAAAGAAGAAGAAGCCAGAATTGCAGATAAACACTCAGAATTCAAATGTAAAATCAGAATTCTGAGAGACAAAGTCAGAATTGTGAGATGTATACTCAGAATTCGAGATGTAAATCAGAATTCTGAGAAAAAAGTCAAAAATGTGTGAAGTCGAATCGGAATTGCAAGAAAAGTTTCGTTGTTTATTTCTCACAATTATTAATATTCTTTTTTTTTCTCAGAATTGAGGGAAAAAGTCTGAATTGTGAAGTAAAAATGTTGCAAATTACCATATTTATTTATTTATTTTTTCCCCATGGCTGAACTGGTCTCCCATAATAACCAGATACATTTGTTTTGCTTAAAAGCTACACTGAACTATAATCAGAGGTTGTATTATAAAACCATGTAGTGAAATGAAGACATGATGCCAAAAATATTAAATTATCCTGAAATATACATAACACGGTAGCATTTTGTTGGTGTGCAACCTGACCTAAACACTTCAGAAAAGTCTGCATTCAGCATTAGCACGGCTGCAGCCTGTTTTCTGTAATTAAAGTTTCCGTTCGGTACAACAGCCATCACCCATAATTCCCAGAGCTGTCAGATCTACATGATTTCACAGGCTGGACGACGTAATCCCTTTGATTTAACTCCAGGCTGGCCGTGGCCACATGTGCTTAGCGTTGAGCTGCCACACTCTGGGACCGGGATAATGACCTTTTAGTGCTCAGTGAGATTTAAACGGATATTAATAGGAGAATTCACCCATTTTGTAATTAGAATAAGCCACAGTGGGCCTGAGAAATCCCTCTGATGGGGTGTGACTGGGCCTAGAGCGCAACACAACACCTGCTGGGTGGAATTAAACAGATGTAAACACATTTACACATGGAAGCTACTTGAAACTAAGAAATTATTAAAAATATTTTTTTTCTATTTTAATATATTTTAAAATGGTAATTATTCCTGTAATTTGGTGCTCAATTATTAAAACAGTTTTACTGCCTTATATTTTTTGGAAAGATCATACTTATTTGTTTGTTTGCTTTTTTAATAGTATTGCAAGTTAAAAGAACTGTTTACTATTTTAATATATTTTAAAATGTAAATTATTCCAGTAATTTGGTGCTCAGCTATTACTATCGGTTCTAATAAAACAGTTTTTACTGCCTAATATTTTTTAGGAAAACATTTTACTTTTTATTTCTAATGTAAATCTATTTGTAATGTTACAAATGTCTTAATATCTTTACTGTCACTTTTGATCAATTTAATGCATCATTGCTGAATAGAGTATTTCTGTTTTACTATTAGAATATCATGTTTTTTTACTTAAATTTAAATAATGTTTTTAATTTGAATAACAGCAACATTTTAATTTTTTATTATACTAAAATTTCACATTTTTACTGTATTTTTAATCATATAAATAGCCTTGACAAACATAAGAGACTTCTTTCAATGAAACACACACACAAAGTATGAAAGATATGAAAAAATAAAAAATGAATAACATAGTAAATATCTATATAGTAAGTATAATAATCTTTGTACAAAAATATCTTCAATGTATGAAACCAAACTCAATATTTCTTTTTATCATCTCAGACATCTTCTTTTGTCATTGACCCATAAACCAATATAGCTGCTATGTCTGTACTGCTTCATCTCTTTGACAATCATAGTAAGTGTGCACCATAATTTCAGCCACATTAATTACACATCATCTAAATAAACCCATGGCCTTGAGTGTGAAATTCTGGAAAGGCTAAAAAGGTAGCACAGGATGAAAGACTGGCTCTGAATAATCCAAAACCCACCAACGCCTACAGGAAAGATGATACAGATAATTTACCTCAGCGTCTACATTTCTAAAAACCCATGCTTTTGACAGGCTTTTTTGGAGTAGGTAATAGGGTCCTATAAATAGAGCTTAATAATTAATGTGGCACCCACTGGAAATCCTACAAAAGGTCAGAAAATGGGACACTCAGCATGATTGAGCGTTAGTGTTGGACAGTCCAGAGTGTTCCAATGCATGATTTGTTTTTTCCAGTGAACTTACTGTGAATTGGTCATATTTTGTTGTCTTATCATGCATAAAGGCATGGATTACTCATAATTTTATTTATGGAAATGAGATAAGGAAATATCTCTGTTCCCAGGGAAACTATGCGATATTATCAGTAAACAACACTCAAACAAGACTCACGTCAAGACCGCTGCCAGCAACTGGCAGAGAAATACAAAAAAATAAACAATGATAGGTGTAAGACATTATTTTGATGTATTTTTACCATACTAACCTTAGTTCCCAGTATAATAACTACATTAAAATAAAATCATAATAAATGAATATGGATCTCCTGACATACATTATATGTATGTGTATATGTAGCATTGTTTGCAAATATTTTATTGAATTAATTATGGTTTTAATGAATTCTGAATGTGGCTTTCATGGCTGCAAATGCAATGAATTAAATAAAATGATGAATAAAATATCAATAAGTGTTAATGCAATTAAGATAAAACAATTAAAATTTAATATAAAATAAAATTAAAATTAGCTTTCAGTTATGGCTGCTTAATAATAATCAGTAAAATAAAATAACGGTAAATAAAATAATACAAATCAAAATAAAATAATAAATGAATTAAAAATAAAACAAGTAAATGTAATGTAATAAGAAAATAGCAAGTAAAATAAAAAACAATAAAATAACATTTAAAATTAAAAATAAATATATTATATACAACTATATTGTATTGTTCTGTGTTGAAAGAATTATGTATTTATTTTACATGCCAGACAGACCAAAATACAGTTTGCCTCAGCACGCACCATATATATATTACTGTTCCGCTTTCTTTAATTATATACTACACGTTAATATATACAATCACATTGTTGAGTTGAAGGATTTATTGCTATTTGAACTCTCTCCTCCATACAAACAAGTTATTAAAATGTCATTTGTTACTCTGAACATGCAGCCAGTGTTTTGTTTTACTGTCTGTAATAAGTTGTTTGAGTAATTGCATGCAAACTGTATGTTTTATGGAGCACAGAAAGTCCTATTTTGAACTCGTAAGAGTAAGACTCAAAATGGCCACGACTGAGCAGGGAAAATGGTATCTGTGTGTTTATAAGAAGAAAAAAAGAATATCTATTTGGGTCATATTGAAGGATCTGTCTATTATTAAACCCTGTTTCCCAGTATGCCTCTATCCCAGTTTTCTGGGTGAATCCATGAAGCTTTCAAAACACACCTGGAGAAGCAGCTTTTCAGCCTTTGTGACTGAAATATTTGGGAGTTTGTTACCTGTCGTGACATGCCTTCTCGATTGCCGCTCTTTTGTATGACACCTGTCTTTACTGCTTTTTGCTTTCCACTTTAATCTCTTTGTAACTCCTTGTTCTCTTCTCCTCAAGCGTTGTTTTTCTCTGTCCGCTCACCCACTTTTAGACTCGCATTCTGCAGCTAAATAGATTGAAATAAGTGGAGACGCTCACTGGTAGCAGAACAGATGCTCTTAGAAACAGGGTAAAGCCCTCTAGAGAGAGAGAGAGTGGAATGTATTTATGTGTTTACCATCTCTCTCTCACACACACTACAGTGGGTCACATGGGAAAACTGATGGTTCACTGGTCAAATTAACTTAAATGGGGCCTGCTAGTAGAAAAGCCTTCAGCAAATGGGGCAATCCATGAATACGGTACTTTGGTGAGCACGAGACCCTGTTTTTGTTGTTGCTGATGTTTTTCGAAGTTTTAAATAAAAGCAAAGTACATTTTACTAGAAAATACTACTTCAATTTTATACTTGAAATTTTACATTGTATTCAATGTGTTACCTGCTGTTTCTTTGTAACTGTCTGTGAAATTTACCAGAAATTTCTGAGTGAAAATTGTTTCCACATGTTACGTAGATAAAACTACTTAAAAACAGTGACACTTAAAAAAGTAATGCAACTTTGTATGAAACACAACACATGATATCAATGTTGGCCTTATTTCTTTTAAGGAATAGTTCACAAACAAACAAAATAAAAATAAAAAATAAAAAACTTATTTACTCAGAAAAGCATGAGTTTTCAAAAGCATGACTGTCTACTTAATATTTGCTGCCTCTTTGTGATGGTTGTCCAAAAGACATTCTACTGACTAAGTAACTTTGTCAACTTATTTACATGTACTTAATTACTTAAGGGATACTCCACCCAAAATATTATTGTCATTAATACTTCCATACGTTCAAACCCATAAAAGCTATTGTTCATCTTGAACATAATTTAAGATATTTTGGATGAAAACCGTAGCTGTGACTGTCCATAGACTGCCAATAAATAACAGTGTCAACGTCTCAGGAAAGTATGAAAGCATTGTCAGAATACTCCATCTGCCATCAGTGAGTTCAACCGTAAGCGTTATGAAGCACAGAATACTTTTGTTACTCGAAGAAAACAAAATAACGACTTTATTCAACAGTTCCTCTCCTCCTCTCCCCAAGATCACGCAGGCAGCGACGCTTTTCTGTGTCAGCCACACAAAGATATGCAGTTTTCTTTCAGATATAAGCACAAATACACGTGAAAACATATTATGGTGGCACGACTGTGTATCCTAAGCGTGCACTGTTTGTGTTCAGCAGAGTGTTTTTCCAAAATGGCCTTACGGTGATGTGGGGTGAGACAGAGGAAAAGAATTGTTGAATAAAGTCATTATTTTGTTCAACAAGTATTCTGCTGCTCATAACTGCGTTATGGTTTAACCACCGATGTCAGATGGACTATTCTGACGATGCTTTTCATATTTCTGGACCTTGACAGTGTATTTGTATATCTGTCTATGGGACAGTCACAAGCCTCCCAGTTTTCATCCAAAATATCTTAAATTGTGTTCAAGACAACAAGCTTTTACGGTTTGGAACGACATGGGTAAGTGATTAATGACAAAATTTCATATTGGGGTGGATTATCCCTTTAAGTAAATAAGTACATGTCAACTTAATCTAACCCTAACTCTATCAGTCTACTAATACTCTAGTAACACTCTAGTTATACTTAGTAGATATGTGTAAAAACAGTCCACTGAAGCGAGTTGTGATGAACCCAAGTATAGCTTTTATTTAAACAAGGTGAAATCCAAAATCCAAACAAACGAACAAAGACTTGACTTTGAATGAACAGACTTGACTTTACTTGACTTGAACAGAAACACAAACTCCCCAACTGCAAGTTACACGGTTCAATACTCGACAAAGGACATAGGCAACATGAGGGCTATTCATATCAAACAATACAGGTCACATGACAAGAACCAACCAATGAGAGACAAGACACATGACTAAGACAACCAATGAGAACATGACACATGAACCAAAGAACCAATAGTAGGATAACAAGAGGGCAAGGGAATCACATGACTAAACAGGGAACATGACTAAACTCCAAAATAAGACATGAGAACATGAACATGAAACAAAACCCAAAACATCCAGAAGGGTGGTAGAGCAGAGCGAACATGGGGAGGGATGGAGGGCCAGGCGCATGCAGGGGAACAGGTTCAGATTTGCAGAACAGTGGTGGGCCTGGCCCGTGGAGCAGAGGGCTGGACCATAGGGCAATGGCAGACCTGGGCAGTGGAGCCATGGTGGACCAGGGCCATGAAGCAGAGGCAGGTCTAGGTCTAGCATGGCTAAACTGCAAAATAAAAAGACATGAAAACATGAACATGAAACGAAACCCAAAACCATACATTACAAAGTAGGTGCAACTTTATTTATAGTCAACAGAATGTGTTAAAGGGACCATCAAAATAAAGTGAAACATAAATTATTTTAAATTAATTAATTAATTAATAATTATAATTTTATATTTTATATACCTTTTAATAATATATAACAGATTGCATATAATTATATTTTAAATTTGATTTAAAATAGTTAAAAATAATTACTAATAAATAATTTTCATAAAATGTTACAATCAGTATTGACCTTATTTCTTAAAGGAGATGTATTATGCCCCTTTTACAATATTAATATAAGTCTCTGGTGTCCCCAGAATGTGTCTGTTAAGTTTCAGCTCAAAATACTCCACAGATCATTTATTATATCATTTTGAAAATGCCCATTTTGAGTGGAAGCAGAAACACACTGTTTTTTCGGCGTCTCTTTAAATGCAAATGAGCTGCTGCTCCCTGCCTCCTTTTCCAGAACAGAGCTGCCTCATTCCAGCTCAGACCTGCTAAAACATATGTTTTGGTTCTGATTATCATGTTTATCCACTGAAATCATGCATTTTAAACCATATGAGTTTAAACTTGATATTAAACTGATATTCGCTTTTCTGAGTGCACACATCTGAAGCACATGGACAGAAAACGGCTGTCACAGCATGTGAGTACTAAACTAAGTTCTCAATCACACAGAAGTTTATGTTAAAAAAGTTACAAAACAGTCGGTTATGTCCATAAAGGTAAACTGCTGGGAAATAAATCACATGTTTATTTTAGATCTGTGTGGCAGCAGAAATAACTTTATACAGTAAATAAATCAATAAATCCACTTCTCTGTTGCCTCCTCTGAGGCTGCAATGCTCCTTGTGCAGCCAAAGATAGAACAGTAGTTTGTTTTGCTCAAACTTTAGCCATGGCATTAGAACTTACCATTGTCTCTTGAAATCAAAAAGACAGCGCCGTGGGTGTAAACTTACAGATTAATGGACAGTAGTATTATAATGAGAACCCTTTGCCATGTCACCAAGGGAGCTAAATCAGAGCGCTTCTTTTCACAGACACTTGCAGAAATGGCTTACTAAAATGAAAGTTACTGGGTTTTACGAGCTTCCTTGGTTGGTAGATGCACCTGGGACGTGATTATAGCACTTAAAACCTGGAAAAGTCAGATTTTCATGATATGTCACCTTTAAGAGAAATAGTTCAAGGGAAAAAAAAAAAATAATTAAACTATTGTATAATACAGTTTTGTTGATCAGCTCGGTACTAGTATCTCAAGTATGTGGTAAAACCTCACAACTGTTAGAACAAAACTCAAAGCAGATCATCAAAAGGCTGTTTTTCAAACATGTAATCACATGTTCAATTGACTAAGTACAAGACACAAAATTACACATGAACTTTTTCACCACACCTAATCAGTGTGTCATCAAAAAAATACCTTTCACATGAAGTACTTCACAAAGCAATGTTCACAATTCTGCTGATATCCTTCTCTTCTGATTTGAGTAAATACATTTGACCAACACTTAATCCAACTGCTGTTAATGGTTTATCACTGAACCGTTTGGTAAACCTATACATTTTAAATTGATTTGTTAGCTATGCAGTATATGGATTTTGAGTAAATAAAATGTGCAAATGTGAAATAAAAATTTTGAATAAAATGTGTGTTTGTACAAGCATCTAAATTACATGTAACCACACATGATGCATACTCATTATTGCTAATTGATTTCACATAGTGGTAATCACAATTGGACACTATATATAAAAGTGGTGTAAACACTGGAAATTTCTTTCAACATGGAGCAGGATAGACAGCAAGGAATAGTAAGAGCTTGTGGGCCATCATCGTTGATCATGTGGTGAACTGAGGCCTTACTATGGCAGAGGCTGCCAGATTAGTTGATCCAAATCTAAAAAGATCAACTGTAAATTCTATTGAACTTTGATAGAAAACCGGTAAGTGTGGAGGATATATATTATGCTTTACCATTACATTTACAGTAAATTGTAATGCATGTAAATTCATCAAACATGTTACAGTATTCTTACAGTATGATCTTTACTTTGTCAATACAGTATACTCTATTCTATGCTTAGAATTGACAGAGAACCCCATAGTGGTGGCCATGGCGTAGGCTGACCGCCCAGCAGAAGTGGGCAGTGGTGGAAATTGTGAGAGCCAGGAATGATATACGGCTGTCAGAAATAAAGCAGGCAATTGAGGAGGATAATGACACCTTTTCCAGTGTGGCATCCTTCAGCCTACTAACAATAGGTTGCCTTTTGAAGAGCACCAGGTATCAATTAAGCACATTTTCCTGGTGCCTTATGAGAGAAACAATGACCGGCTAAAACAACTGAGGGCTGAATATGTTCAGGTACAGCACTATATATTGTATTACTGATTCTATTTGATGCATCGCCTACTTCATATGTATTGGAACAACACTGTAAAAAGAATTAACAGAAATATAATTTTTAGTAGGTAATGATGCTTGATGCTGTTGTGAACCATCACAAGTTGTTGATGAAGTGGGCTTTAACCTGGCCAAAACTCGTTGCTGTGGATGGAACATCATCGGCCAATGGGCCACTGTCCAAGTGCCTGGACGATGTGGAGGAAACATCTCCATGGCAGCTATCTCTGAAGATGTTGTCATACTGTAGGGAGTAGGCCATTACTTGGCTCCTATACGCTGCACATCTCATTGAGTTTCTCAATGAAGTTGAGCCAGCCTGTCAAGCTGAAGGGGTCACCTATGTAATTATGTGGGACAATGTCAGGTTCCACCATGCAGAGGTTTATTCAAGCAAGGTTTCAGGCCCATCCCGATTCATGACCCTCTACCTACCTCCATATTCTCCTTTCCTCAACCCTATTGAGGAATTTTTTTTCAGCATGGAGGTGGAAGGTCTATGATCGCCACCCCTTGAGAGCCACCCTCCTTCAGGCCATGGATGAGGCTGTGATGACATCAGTGTAGACCAAACATGGATTTTCCAAGGTGCATGAACAATGATGACATTCATTGTGATGTGGACGAGAATCTATGGCCAAATGATCAGGACAGGCTTGATCCAAATTAATGAAATGTGTGTGCACTAAATGTTCTGTTTTTTTGTTTTTTTTGTTTTTGTTTACATTATATTATTGAAAGTAAACCATATGTTACAATTATATCTGAAAATACAAACAAATTTGTCCAAATTTGTCCAATTTGAAACACGATATCTTGTATTGTTTGCTATTAAATGAACTGATTGTTAAAAGTACTAAACTGAAAGAAGATCATACTGTTGTGTTTCGGTGATTAAACCAAATGGTGTCATTACATATTACAATAATCTTTGAAACAGTGATTATGTGGACTGAAAATATTTGCAACTTAATAAAAGCATTACATCAGGTTTTGAAAGAATGACAAGCTGTGGTACAAGTGTGATCAGTTTTGATTTTTGTACTAAGAGTTTTGAAAAAGTACACCTTACTACTGAAATTAGTACCAAAGCGATCAACAAAACTGTAATAATAATAATAATAACACTGTCATTATTAACACACCAGATTTTGAGTTTTCAAACATGCTTATACAATAAATTATTTTATATTTTATAATATTTCATTTACAACATAGATTATAAAACAATATATAAAATAGATTTTAAAAAAGTTAAAAAAAAATAATTACTAATAAATAAGTAGTATAAAATGTTACAATTATTTAAAACAATAATTGCATGGGAAGTTTTCATAATCTTTCATCAAAACGTACTAACTTTCGAAAAACTTCTCTTTTCTCCTAATGTATCCAAGGCCACACTGAACATGGGAATGTAATATTATCCCAAAATATAATACATGCACTTTTCACAATCCCAAAAGATTGTCTTTTGCCTCTCTGCCTTTTCTTCTACTTTTATTGTTGTGCAGATATCTTCCACCTAAACAGAGATCTATCATTCTCCCTTCTGTTCCTGTGCCCTACTTTCTCACAACTTCTTCAACCACCCACCCCTCTCACCTTCCTGTCATCTTTTTCTGTCTTCCTCTTTCATCCAATGCATCATTCATTTCTCGCTCATGGATATGGAAGCGCTGCTTTCCGCATGTTTGTTTACTGCATATTGTTGAGAACTGATTAATCCTGCTTAGTAGTTCAATGCCATCAAGTCTCTCTCTCTCTTATGTTTATCTTCTCATCCTGTGTGGGTGTTTTTGCATTCAGCCATATAAATCACACGCTGGATTAGGTCTATGGAATGCACCATATATGCTAACATCAGTGCTGTCTTAAAAAATACAATGGAGCTTTCATGTTTTGTTGTGAGTGCTGAGCTTCCAGGGATTTGTGTTTTGTTTATGGCACACTGTGCTGCTACCGGCCTTTGTGCTGAAAAAAGTCATATCAAAGGGCTTTGATTGGCGATGAGGTCATATGACACTCGCGTCACACTATGCCAACAATCCAGTATCAGAAACCTTAGTCACAAACCGCTTTCCCATGTATATACAGACAGTTGGTCAGAGAGAGAGAGATAGAAGACATAAAGACAGAATTACAGATAGACATACAGGCAGAATGACAGATAGATAGATAGATGGATAGATGGATAGATGGATAGATAGATAGATAGATAGATAGATAGATAGATAGATAGATAGATAGATAGATAGATAGACAAAAAGGATGACAGGTAGCTAGACTGGCAGACAGAATGATAGACAGACAAACAGACAGATGGATGGATGAACTTCAAAATGCCACTGGCTCTTGTAGTCTCATAATTCCACATATGTGTAGCTTTAGAGCAAGATTATTTAAGTCTGAGATTTTGTGAATCGGAGGTTTAACACTGTGATTTTTGACCTCTTATACCGCCCTAAACAGAGCCCAACAGACCCCGCCTCGGAGGGATTAAACGTTAACACCAGTTTAACATCTGAGTCATTTCAGCTGTTTGCCAAGGCTTAAAGAAAGTCCTAACTCCCAAAGCAAGTGTCAGGACAGAAATGGAGTTCTCAACAAGGAGGCCAATATTCACCATATGGACATCACTGGACACCATTGTGCCTGTAAATCTGTTCTAACACAGGGAATGCAGGCAAGACAGAACAGTTAATATACTACTAAATAAATAAGATGTTTTGTGTTCCTGTCAGTAGCGGACACTGTTTTATGGTGCACTAAAGGGTCTCGGTCAACCCTATTACTGAGACAGGCCATTAAACTTAGAGCTCTTTGTTACGTAACTTGTGACAGGCTGCAGTTCACTGCTGTCCCAAGGTCACTGACATTTGTTCTCAACAGCACTGTGTGAAAGAATTTCTACAATTTGTAGACAAACAACTCCATATTATCTTGTGCTAAAGGCTAACAATCCCAAACTATGATACTGGCCGAGAATGAGAAGGTTACTCTCCAGCGTGGAAAAGTTACTTTTAAAAGTAATGCATTATTATATTGCATTATTCTGCTACTTTTATGGAAAGTAATGCATTATGTTACTTTTGCACTACTCGAGCTGGGTTTGTGTATTTGTTTTAATAACAAAAGTCAATATTTTTGACAGCTGTGAAGGACTTTTACAGTGAAATTAATAAGCCTCAGTCTGAAGGAACTGCATTTGCCTTGCACCTTACTCCCAGTTTCTCTCAACAGGAGAGCTGTCAGTGAATAAATTGAGAGAAAAAAAGAAGTAACTTACTTTACTTATTTTCTTGTAAATTTAAAAGTAAGGAGCTGCTTTACTAGCTACTTAAAAAAGTAATATTTATACATAACTCACATTACTTGAAATGCTACTCTCAATGCTCAGTTTTTTTTCTTTTTCTTTTTGCTAATTTGTTGTTACACAATCCAATGTACAAAACATGTATTTCAAGCCACTTACAAATCTCAAAAATAAAAATCTCAGGATGCAGTCATTTACAGTTCTAAGTCAACTCCTTTTCTTAATTTCTCACACGATTTTACTCCCCTGCTCCTTCAGACGAGTGCTTGTAAGAGCGTGTTCAGACAGCATGGAGAGTTCAGAGATGGGTTAATCCCTCCTTCCCAGGTGTGTGGCTCCACATGTGTCTCCCCACTCAGCCGTTCTCTCTCGCTAGTTTTGTGAGTGTGTTATTGCAGGAACATGTTTTATTTAAGCCAGAACAAGAGCCTCATCTGAATACCGAAGCTTTCCAGTGCATTTCATTATCACTTTAATTAGGAGAGCAAATGAAACATTTGCCATGCTGTGATGGTGTAGATGCCATGCTGCAAATCTCCTTTTGATTACCATTTCATCTCACATTTGGGATATCTCATTCTTACCCATCCATGCATTCATCAAACCGCTTATCTTATGTAGGGTTGTGGGCCATTCCTACCCATTTGGGAAAAGGGGCAGCTTTATCCTTTGAATGTTTGATTATGTCTGCATAGATCATCAACCACTTTTATAACAAAATAGCACCTTTTAAGGCAGCAACAAATCAAGGAGATGTTGCAGTACTAGCCAAAGAAGGCGATAAGACACACTCAACCCTGCCAGCCTCCGATGCATAATTTGTCCAGTACATCACCATCAAAGCCAAAAGCACTGCATAACATCAGCAATCTGTGAACATGTTCCTCCGGTCTCAATTTGTAGTTGTGGGTTTTCCATCTTAAGGCTCAAGACCCTCTTTGGTGGTAAATTCCAGAAAAATGGTGGAGAAGTGCAGCTGTTGTTTCTGATGTGGGTTCGTCTCCTACTAGTTCCTGGCTGAGTGTCTGAAAGGTTTGGCTGGTACCAGCACCCATGTGGTGACCATATTCAAAACTAAACACATACACATACTTTTAAAAGCATGCAATAAAACTGTTAAGCAAATACATATATGCACATTAAACTGTGGTAAATATCTCATTTCTGAAGGTCAGTGAATCTGAAATTAAGTAATGACGAAAACAGTGCATTTATTTTACTATACTTCCTGTCAAACACATATCACTGCTCTTTCCAGGCACTAGGTCAATATTAGCCTGGTGAGTTACATTGGTCTTCCTGGAAGTCGTGAGAAACCCTCAGCTTGCCGGAGAAAGGGATTTTTAGCTGTAGTCTGGAAAGCGCCATCTCATTCACTCAACAACTGACTGTGGGAGAGCCGACAACATGGTAGACTCTTGTCGGCAAGCAAAACTTTCTCTCGGGCCTGTTCAGTAAAGTGCAACAAACCCTTATGTTCAGTAAACCCTAATTTATTATTGCAAGGGTATCATGATGGATAAGGTTATTGAAGGGTATTCTTAACTAAAGGAGATTGTTCCAACCAGAACCTGCATGAGGACTCTACTGGAAATGGAAAAGTTTACTGCTTTCTATAAATCTGTGTGCATTTTTCTGTGGGGCATTTCACTTGCTTTTATGTATCCACCCACAGTAGTCATTTTACTTTGTCTGAAGACTGGTCCATCTTATTCTGGACAATAATTATCCACAGGTTTGCCTGACTGAAATGTAAATTTGGCAGTTTGTGACTTTAGCTCAGAGGTGTCCAATCCCTAATCCTAGAGGGCCACTATCCTGCAAAGTTTAGCTCCAATCCCAATTTAACCCATTTGAACCAGCTAATCAAGGACTTATGGGCAAACTGGAAACTTCCAAGCAGGTGTATTGGGGCAAGTTGGAGCTGCAGGAGAGTGGCCATTCAGGGCTGAGTTTGGAGACCCCTGCTTTCAGGTAGGATGCATGTGAAACAGGACAGAACCCTAATCTTGCTACTAAGGTGACTTTTACTCTATAGCTTTTGGTGTGGAACGAAACTGTTTTATAAACCATACTGAGTCCACTTGAGAGATCTAGGATACGGTTCAAGTGTACTCCAGTTTGGTTTCCAAAGTGTGAAAGTTACTTGGACTAACTGGTACAAGTGCAGAGGAGTGGAATTGAACTTGGATTTGGGCCAAGCAATAGAATGCTCTTGGTTTCTACCATGCTGTTGGTTTCTGAGGCATTCCTTGTCTGCAGTATCCAAGTGCATTCCTATTGGTAGTCACCGATCTTGATCGCAGTTATTGTGAAAGTACCTAGAGAATCTCAAACAGAATTAATGCATTGAACCTTGCCTTAGTTCTTCTATTACTTTTTTTCCTGATGACACAGAATCCACTACTTGACTACTTGAATTTCATACAGCTAGCCAATAACATTGTAGCTTAGTTTCTGAGTAAGCTCTTGGCCTTTTGTATGAAATGTGCACCAGGGTGTTTGTGAAGGGTCAAGTAAGGTCCACAGGTTAAACCATCTATACTTGAAACTTCCACACAAGTAGTAGCAAGGCTTGCAAACATCACTATCCTTCTTCTCACCTCTCAAATCAGTGTTCTTGGATCATAGAATCAAGGATTACAGCTTTTGATAAAACAAGGAGGAAAGAACTACTAAAATAAAGAAGACTAAAATTGCATTTATGAAAGGGAAGGGAGCCAAACAGGAATTTATGGCATCTCTGTTAGAGAAAACCGTGACCCAGCCTGAAAAGAAGTATTTCATTAGATCATAGCAAACCAACAGACCACAGATCCAAAGGAAGGAGGAAGGACCATTCTTTGAATCTGTGGTGTCAAAGAAAAGATCTAAGCCAGCTCTCTAAACTTCAAACGTCCTGTATATTAACTGTCAGTGTGTTTTAATGTACCATTTCATGAGGTATGGATAGCACCAGGTGGATCACACATTTACAGGGATTTGAGCTGATAAAGCGAGACAATACGCTTTCATCAGAATGATGGAACAGTCGATCATCTGTTTGGAATGTGTGTGTGTGTATGTGTCAATGGTACATTACAGACAATCCTAGATGAGGTCAGGAGAGACTGTATCACTGTCTGGAATGTAGAAGGGCAGGATTGTCCATGTGAACAAGAGAAATCAAGTAAACTCTCAAAATCAACAGTGAAACATTAATGCTTCAAACATTAAAACTCAAATACACTTTAAGTAGTCTTTTTTTGTTTGTTTTCAAATGAAATATCTAAAAATCCTCACAAGAAATTTACTTAAGAAGCAACAGTACATGACATATTTTGATGGATTTTTAGACATTTTAACTGGACTTTTTTTTTTTTGGCTGTGCAGTAATTGCAATATGCAAAACCATAAGTAATTTATTTCCCTTGAGTGCAATCCAGAACTGTTAATATTAATAAATGTGAGTTATTTAAACAAATTCTTTCTGCTCATGTTTCATAAATAAGGCCCACAGTCCAACAAAATTATGTACATAATTACTTAAGAAGAACATTCAGCTGCTCAATTTAAGGCATATAATATGAAGGAATTGTATGCCTATATTTAAATTTGAAAAATTGTGTTATGCCAATTTTTAAGCAGTTTTTTTTCCTTATAACAAATGGGTTTTACACTTCTAAAACAATCTAGTTTTGTTGTGTTGCATCTTGATGTTCAATTGCAGATTTGGGGAAAGCAAATTTGCTTGTAAAGAAATTAAATATACTACTTCAGGCATTATGATATATATATTCAAAGGTAAAACCATTTTACTTATAGCTTCTAAAAAGTAAAATACTAATATAATGCAACTTTTGTAACAATACTTTAACTTTACCCTCAAGACAGTGAGCAAACAGTTCACATAGATTCACTGAGAAAGTTTGATGATTTATGCCTGGTCTGTAGGTACAAAATTAAGAATATGGTATGTCAAGCTTCTCTATTCTTTAGCAAAAACCCAGGCCTAGAACTGCTTAAAAGCTATTGCTCCTGGCATCTGTTCCTTCCTTTTAGCACATTCACAGACACTACCGCATCTCCCACCATGACAAATCACACCTAACTGAAACAACCAGCAGATCTGAAGCTTAGACATGTCAATTACCTGGAACCCTGTTTTCCCTTTGTTTATCTCTCTTTTTTTTCTTGCTATCTCTGTCTCTCCATCCCTGTCAATTATTTCTGATCATGAGACCGGAAAGAGGCCAACGACAGGGAAGAGATGAGATTTGGCTGCTGATGCTGACAGAATTCAGTGGTGCTCTAAAAGCGATCTCTGCGTTGAGATGCCAGAAAATAAAAGCTTTAACTCAATTGAACTCTGCAAGAATTTAAGTTACTCCACAGAAGCGAGATCTCAGAAAAACACTTTCAGACAGTGGCATATCAGCTCTGAAAAACAAAATACCGGTTTAACTTTGTGCTCTACTTCTGAAATCAGGTGACTTAGCCAGTCACAGAGCTCTACCTGTTAGCATCAAAGCATGTATATCTCCACAAGCTAACTGACCGGTTATTAAGATGATATGTGGGCAGTGAGATTAAACTGCAAATCCGTGCAGTTCAGCCAACCAGATATAGTTCTGATCACCAATTAGCTAATCAGAGAAGACAGAGTTATGGGACTCGACTGGAGTTTCCTTTGAACTTCAGCAGGACCGGTTAGAGTCCAGAGCCCTCACTGGCGAGACTTCATCTCTGGTTGAGAAAATATTAATAAGACAAGCAATCCAGCAGAGATCAGAAAGGCAAAGAGGCGCTTTGGTCTGTCTTTCCATGTGGGCTGGATTTCATTCGAAGATGGTCTAATTTCTTCAAAGTGGATTATTTGAGGCAAGAAATCACAAGTCGCCTTCGCCTCAATTAATATTTTTGGTCCAAATTTTCTTTTAATGACATATGATGAAATTCAATGAAATTTCAACTTATAGTTTGACTTAGATCTCAATTTGCTAATGCTTTGTTTATGTCAGAGGTACCATAATTACAAGATGGTATTTTGGAAACAGCTTTCTTGTTCCCAGTAAGAAACAGATTTAAATGTCAGCCATAAAGTTAGCTAAATGTTAGTTAATTTCTCTAGGAAGCACAACACTAAACACACCTCTAAAACTTTTTTCCTTATAGGATTAAGTATTTTGTCTTGATTTCCAGTTAAAATATCAAAAAATCCTTACAAGAAGATATATTCATATGAGAATCAACACTATATAACGCTTTTAACACTTGTTTTCATAGATTGTATTTGAAATAAAAATATTTTTGCTTTACTGCACAGAAAGATTTTTTTTCCACTTCTTTTAATTTAATAAAGTATCGCTTCCATAACTCTGTTTTAATCCGCATTTTGAAGTATCACATCAGAAACGAAATGGAAACGCCTAAATTTCTATATATAAAAAAAATAATAATAATAAAAACACTTAATTCACAAAAACATTTTACACTCGCTGAGGTGGCAGTCATGTGACTTTGCACAAAGGCGTGGCATAATCTGACTAACCAGTGGACCATGTTGCATAAAATCTGAAGTGCTGTTATGGTGCAAAATGCTATTTATTGGCAAGAAATATCCCTTTAATGTTTTAAACAAACACCACACACAGAGACAGTATCCAATTTAAAATAAATTTTTCATGAAGAACCATAGGCTGATCTTCTACTTATTAAAAGTCCTAACTCTGACACCAGTGCTGTGTTCTAAGCAGCTAAAAGCTCTCATTTTTTTAACTTTATTTATGACAACGAATCTGATGGCTGATTTTTTTTTACCTCAACTGATGTGACACGGTTCTGTTGCCAGTGTTGTTTTGTAAAGAGCTGCAAATTGGCTTTTGGAAAGTTGCCTGGGGTCACAATAGCAGGCGATCTGCATCAAACAGGAAACAATGACACATCACACTGATGTTAAAATGTTATTATGTTGGGTGGCCTTGTTTTTTTTTTTTTTTTTTTTTTTTTTTATAAAAAGCACATCTATTTACAATGGGTAAGTCCTTGAAACAGAATCAATTCACTTAAGAAGCAACACTGCATATGATAATAAGACTTGTTTTCATAGATTGTATCTTTAATCTGAGTGTATTTGTCTTATGTTTTAGTTTTGTCTTACTGGCATATTGTTTAGTTATCAAGTCCAAACAAGTTAAAAAATCTGCCAGTGCAGTTAGATAAAATACACTTTTACATTAATCATATAGTAAAGATGAACTGAAAACAACAACAACAACAATAATAATAATAATAATAATAATAATAAATCATACAGTGCATTGCATTTTGTTTGACCCAACTAGTTTTAATGAAAAACTGGAAGTAATATAGGCCACAATCTCCTTTTCTTAAACTTTTGATTAAAACGCCTAGAATTTTTTAACAAAATAATGCAAAATAGTATTTATTATCAAAATGGGGGCTTTTGTCAAATTAAATGACTATTTAGTTTATTGTCACATACTGTTTCACATAGTGTATTTTAATAGTATGTAGTATACAGTGTGCATTGTGCAATATGCATCATGCTAGCTTTCTAAATATAGCCTCCGGTGTGTGTATCTACAGAAAGACTGACTTGAGTTCTAGTTAATTTCCAGTGAAAAGGCAGGAACTACTTGCTGCTAAAATCAAACATGACAGAAAAAAGAATGTATGTGTTCATGGTTTTCATGTTCTGACTGGTGTAAGGTGAACCAATTACTGGTAGCTGTACTAGAACTAGTGTGTTAATCAGAGTACACTGGCATTTCTCCCTAATGAAGCCCTCAGGTTATAGTGCTAGCTGAGAGAAAAGAAATATCTCCTCCACCTGCACGGGATGCATGTGCCCAGACACACTGTCATGTTGAATGTGTTCCCTGCAGCACAATGCGTAATGCTAGAATCTAGGAAATAGAAGAGTGAACCTATAGCATCACAGCATTACTGCACCATAAACCTGTGTGTGCATGTCTTCATTTTCACCCATGAAATAATTTTAATCGAGTGCCCTGCCAGACAACTGCTGGCAAAGTGCTATCTTTTTCCCACACTCAGAGCTTAATCTACTCCATCCATTTCATCTATTGAGCTAAACAGTGGTTAACATATTAGCATATAACAATCAAAGAGTTTATCTTTGTCCTGAGATACTTAACTTTGTGCTTTATACACTATTTCACCAAGTGTATCATGATAGCACTACTGTTTCTAAGCTATATATTAATAAGAGTTTTACTAACTAGCCAAAACCCTTATGAAAATAACCATGGTTTTATTTTAGTAAAAATGTAATAACCATGTTTTTGTGTATTGATTACTATTTGTATAACCACAGTTTTACTACAAATAATATGATTAAACCCTGGTTAACTGAGTAAAACCAATTTCCAATTTTATTTGGTTAATTTCCATAAAGGGAACAGCAACGTAATATCAGTACATTTCATCCATGGCTTTTGCACACACATTTTAGATGTCAAACACACCATGCACATTGTGTAACAGTACATAGTTACACACTGTACACAGTGTACACATACTTACACTGTACACACTTACGGTGTATTCACACCAAACGCAATTTAATAGACTACATAAAAGTCAATGCAAAGACACGGATAGAGGTAAATTTTCTTCAGGCTAGCAATGACGCTAAATGCGCTGACGCGCTTGCCGTGAAGACGAGATATTTATCTTCCACGCAAGTTCAAAAATTTCAACACAAGCAGAAAATTCACCTGACGCTTTCTGCTAGAGCTTATTGGCACGCCTGGTTGAATCAGAAAATGGAGGAGCGTATTATTGTAGCTGTTTGCGGGCACCCTGAAATCTATGATACAACTTCACAGAGTTGCGTCGCCTCTATGGGCCTGTGAACCCAGAACACTCTGTGTTTGGCTTTTGGCTGCGTTTCGCTTTTGGAACTTTCACAACAGGTACAAAGCAGCAATCATATTTATCCTCACCATTGTTGATTACTTATGGATGTTTTTGCCTCACTCGCTAATAAAAACATAGTCCGAGTGGACGCAAAAACATCTCATGAGTAATCTTGCTGAGGGACGAATGGACATATTCGCTCGATTTGGTGTGAACACACCATTATTATATGTAAGTTTGCAAAGACAGATAAAAATTGGAATAAAACTGTACTTTTTGGTACCCTGGCAGTAACAAACTTCAGAACTCAAGTGGATGATACAATTGCCTTCAAATGATTTTGCCATAAATCCAATATTTTTATTAATATATGTTGCTATAAACATGAACTAATTACCAAACTAATTAAGAATTTATTCCCACAACTTAATTTGTTTTGTGGCCACATTTAACTAAATTAAACTGAGGGAATGAATTAGGACAATTTAGCTAATTTGTTGTTTGCACTAAACCGCTTTTAACATAAAACATGTTATGTGTATTACTGCAGTATAATGTCCTTTGAATTTCCAAACTTTTGAATGGGTTTCAAAGTATAAGTTTCTGTGGCTCAGTGGTAGAGCATTGCATTAGCAGCACAAAAGGTTGTGGGTTCAATTCCCAGGGAGCACACATACTGATAAAAAAAAAAAAAAATGTATAGCCTGAATGCACTGTAAGTCACTTTGGATAAAAGTATCTGATAAGTATATAGGTTTTGAAAACAATACCATTATCATCTCTATGTGAAATACAAAAGGTGAAAATAGTGACATATAAAATAGTTCACATGCAGTATTATGTGTACCTAGAAACAGAGAACGATTTTGTGTAACGTAACCACAATTTACTAAAATGAGGGAACATTTAGTACAATCTGGGCATGTTTTAACTAAAAGCGTGGAAACAAATTAGCATCATTGACTAAGCTTTTACTAAAACGAGGAAACAAATTAGTGCAACAAGGCCAAGATTGAACTAAAACAAGGAAACAAATTAGTAAAGTAGCTACTTCATTTTTCTATTTAGTATGGTGGCTGCTACTGATTTTACTAATTAGTAAAGTGGCTACCACGATTTGACTTTTTAGTACAGGATTTACTACGATTTGACTAATTAGTACAGTGGCTACTCGCTTTGACTTTTAGTACAGTGGCTACTACAATTTTACTAATTAGTACAGTGGCTGTATCGATTTCACTATTTAATACAGTTGTTACTACTGAATTTGTAATTAGCACAGTAGCTACAATGATTTCACTATACAGTAGCTACTGATGATTTCACTATACAGTGGCTATGATGATTTTGCTTAGTATGGTTGTTACAATGATTTTACTAATTAGTACAGTGGCTACTTCAATTTTACTAAAAAGAGGAAACAAATTAGCACAAAATGGCTATGATTTATCTAAAACAAGGGAAGAAATTACAAAGTGACTATGACTGAACTGACATGATAGAATTATTACAACACGGCAAATATTTAACTAAAATGAGGGAACAAGTTAATAAAACATGGCAGTGAATTAAAAAGTTCACTGCCATAGGAAAAATTATTAATTCATGGCCATGAAATCTACTTTATCTACTTTCCACATGTCATGTGCAGGTCTTTGTAAGATTCTTTTCCAATTTTGCTCTGTCACAACAGTAGTTAAACTAAAAAGAAAACGCTTGTAGTACAACAAAACAGTTTGTGCTAATGATTGCTACAGTGCCCCTGTGGCAACACTGAGAATGCAACACATAGTTTATGTATTATTCAACAAAACAGACATCCTCACCCTCTATTACGCACCCTGGAAATGTTAGATACATCATATATCCCATCTGTTGTCTTCAAAATAGAAATAGAAAGTCAGAGATGACAGAAACCCAAGATGGGTCATATCCTGATTAGTAGAGCCTTTCCAAGGTGGCACTGAATAGATTAGAGGGGAACATAGCTTGTCATTTTCCCAGAAAGACACACAACACACAATCATAGCGTCAGTAAGCTGATGCTAACACAAGGGCTGACTAAATCAAAAGCAATGCTGATGCTGCTAAACACGCCAGTGCTTAGTATCGTGAACATGTTGTGGTGGCTCCTAAGTTTGGAAAGATGCAATTGAGTCACATAAATGAGTAAAAAAAAGCATCTCTGCAGGGTCAAATCTTCTGTTTGAGACAGACTAGAAACATCTACAGTAAACATGTCCTGCCCTGCTCTTGCTGTTTGTAGAAGAATTTCACGTGCTTAATGACAGACACCAAGACAGGCTGTTGATCTAGTTGCAAAAGCCAAGCATATCATTTGGAAGCTTTGAGGGGGCGGAGCTGCAAGAGTTTCCTGGTGTGAAGTCCCATTAGGGTGAAGTAGAGACTCAGATCTTTCATCCTCCTGAGGGAGGAGAGCAGACGACTGAGAGACTGGGAGTGAAAGGAGAGGGCTTTTTTGCCATACTTAGATGCTTTAAGCTGTAGAGAGAATGAAACCACGAAAGACAAAAAGAACAAGAACACTGGCCTTCTTTTTAAAGACACAACACATTTTTCTTCACTGTTTTGGTGCTTTCTAGTTTGGGTGGGACATTTTTTGGTATGGACAAGGTCTCAACAATGTTTTTAAATAGCTAATGTTCTTTAGTTTATCCTACTTGCCATAACAAGTAAGAAGTATTTTTAGTCTTTCTATGAGAAAATTTCATGTTTAATTCAATGTTATATAGAAGCAAATCTGGTGTGGAAACTGTTTTCACTCAGAACTTGCTAAGAAATTTCACAATTACAAATAAACCTCAAGTAACACATTAAATTGAACATGACATTTTGAAGTAAAAAAGTAAATAGTATTACTCATTGATTATAAATCATTGATTTATTTACAACTTAAAACAATTATTTTTAGTGCTCTTGGCATTTCTTTGTAATTATATAAAAATAAAAATAAAACTCACTAGCAATTTCTTTGTTAAAATTGTCTATACACCATTTATTTCTGTGCAAGTGCTTCTGAACTTCTTCTGAACTCTAAGGCCAACATACACAAGTAACAAGCTTAGCAAACCAACGGAGGATGCGGATTAGAGTAGATCTGCTGAAAGCGCATTTGCATTGATGGACTGTGTGGTTAATCGACAGATGTCAATTGCAGAGCTGTGATTGGTCGGAAAGACGTTGATTGTGAAGCATGCTTGGGGATATAGTGCAAACTATGTACTCTTGTACAGACACACACACAATCCTGACATCCTTCATTCAACGAGCCACCTGGTTGCTAGGCAACTGAGTTCAGTCTGCCACCAGTGCCAAGAACTCCAGCTACTGTTATAAGCATGAGCCCGTCAGACTTGTCGTGGTGGCGGTGTTGCAACAACATATAGTGATTTTCTCAATGTTACTCAGAAAACCGGATACAGCTTTAACTCATTCAAAATACTTCAGCTTAATGTTTCACTGTCAGATACGCAAAAGAGATCTCTCCTATTTCTTGCTCTGGCTACTGTGTATAGACCACCAGGGCCATATACAGATTTCCTAAAATAATTTGCAGATTTCCTCTCAGACCTTTTGGTAATTGTTGATAAGTGTCTCCACAAATCTCCACAAATTGTTGGAGATTTTAACATTCACGTTGATAATACAAATGATGCATTAAGGCTTGCATTTACTGACCTAATAAACTCTTTTGGAGTCAAGCAAAATGTCACCAGGCCCACTCATCCTTTTAATCATATGCTAGATTTAATTATATTACATGGAATTGATCTTACTGATATAGATATCTTACCTCAATGTGATAATATAACTGACCATTTCCTTGTATCGTCATGCTGCGTATTACTGATATTAACTATATGGCTCTGCTATTGTCCGGCAGAGCTATTCTTCCACCACCAAAGACAGATTCACAAATAACCTGCCTGATTTATTTCAACTGCTCTTTGTACCCATTAACAAATATGAACTATACTGAAATGACTAGCAACATGGGCACTATCTTCTCTAATACATTAGAAGTTGTTGCCCCATCAAATTAAAAGGTTAGAGAAAACGTACTGTGCCATGGTACAACAGTAATACCCATTTTCTCAAGAAGGAACTCGTAATCTTGAGTGCAAATGGAGAAAAACTAACTTGGAAGTTTTAGAATTGCATGGAAAAACAGTACGTCCATCTACAGATAGGCTCTAAAGCTGCCAGGACAGTGCATATCTGCAAACTCATAGAAAATAACCAAAACAATCCAAGGTTTTATTTAGCACAGTGGCTAGATTAACAAATAACCAGACGCCACCGATCTAAATATTCCCTCACAGTTTAAAAGTAATGACATTATGAATTTCTTTACTGATAAAATTGATAACATCAGAAATACAATAGCAAATGTAGATTCTACAGTGTCTAATACTTCAGCTTCATTCATATCTACTCAATTGTGCTCCTTCTTGCAAAAAAAATATCTCTATGAGGTTTAAGGCCCCACCATAGCACAGAAACTGTACTTGTTAAAATTACAAATTACTTGTTTTCTGTGTCAGACCAAGGCTGCATCTCATTGCTTGATCTTGGTGCTGCATTCAACACTATAGATCATGACATACCCATAGATCCATTACAAAACTATATGTTTATTCAAGGGCAGGCTTTAAGATGGTTTAGATCCTACCTGTCTGATTGCTACCACTTTATTTGTTTAAATGGGAAGTCATCTCATTTATCACCAGTAAAATATGGAGTCCCACAAGGATCTATCCTAGGTCCTCTGCTATTTTCAATATACATGTTGCCCCATGGTAATATTATTAGAAAATATGAATTAGTTTCCATTGTTATGCTGGTGATACTCAACTATATATCTCAACAAGGCCAGATGAAACTTCTAAATTATCTAAGCTAACAAAGTGTGTTAAAATGTAAAAGTTTGGATGATCAAAAATTTTCTCCTATTGAATAAGGATAAGACAAAGATATTACTTATTGGACCAAAAAACAAAACAAAAAAACAAAAAACAAAACAACAACAACAACAAACAGTACATAGAATCTCTTGGATTACAATTTGCAACTAGATGGATGTACTGTTATTTCTCTACAGTCAAAAATCTGGTGTTATATTAGACCAGGTCAAGAAAATATGATCATATTACCCCAATTTCATATTACCCCAATTTTACAGTCTCTGCACTGGCTACCTATTCAGTTCCCTATTCAGTTCCTATTCAGTTCCTTATCAGTTACAAAATATTATTACTTACCTACAAGGCCCTTAATAGTTTAGCTCCTGCATACCTAACTAGTTTTCTACCATGCTACAATGCAAAACTCTGCAAAACTCTGGACTTTTGGTAGTACCTAGGATAGCAAAGTCCACTAAAGGAGGTAGAGCTTTTTGCATTTGGCTCCCAAACTCTGGAATAGCCTTCTTGATAACGTCGGGTTCAGACACACACTCTCTGTTTAAATCTAGATTAAAGACACATCTCTTTGGCCAAGCATTCAAATAATGCATCTCATAATCTTGTACTGCAGTTATATCTGATCAAATGCACATTATTATTCCTTAGCTTGGGTTGAACAAATCATTTTTGTTTAGTTGGAACGGCAGTTACACTAAGGTATGTCTCTATTTCAGGGACTTCAGAGGAAGTCAGTGGCCTAATGGTTAGAGAGTTTGACTCCTAACCCTAAGGTTGTGGGTTTGAGTCTTGGGCTGGCAATACCACAACTGAGGTGCCCTTGAGCAAGGCACTGAACCCCAACTCCCCATAAATGGCTGCCCACTGCTCCTGGTGTCTGCTTTAACAAGGAATTACACAAGTTTCAGTCTGGATCCAGCCCTTACAAAGACCTGAGATGACCGAACACCTGAGAAGAAATGATGCCATCCCTGAAACAACATTTTGCTACAAGTTTGATTGCAACATATAATCATTGCTGTTAATAGTGTTCATTGTCTGTTTGATTATGTCATTAACTGAATTTTACCGTACATTTCTGCCATATGTACATCAATTTGACAGTCACCACTGATAAGCTCCTACTAAATATATTGTAGAAACTTAATTTTCTTTAAAGCTGCTTTGCAAAGATTTCTATCGTGAGAAGCTATACAAATAAACTTGAATTGAATTTAATTTAATTGAACTCCCAATTCTGCCATGAGGTTGTGTGTGTGTGCAAATTCCTGTAAGTCTGTGAGAGTAGCTGGATGATGAATGATTGAATTTTGAGCAGGACTGTCCCGTGTCCATCCTTAGCTAGTTCTAGAGATTTTAGCCATTTTTTAGAGGAAACACCAAACACACATACATGTTAAAGGTCAGAATTTTGGCAAGTGTCACAACCTTAGGGTTAAAGAGGCATTTTTCACAAATCAACACTTTGTGAGTTTCTCTCTTACAAAACTCTAATGCATTCAGTAACTGTCGCCTGGTCACTCTACCATTGATAAACTGCTAAAATACAGTCAATTGGCGTTTAATGACCAATTTAAAACAGACAACATGTTCACAAAATATTGCTCAGTTGAATAGTTTGTACAACTCCAATTACTAATCAAATTCAATTTCTTTAAAACCTAATCCTAACATTAGAGAAATAGTTCATTTAAAAATTAAAATAGGCTGAAAATGTACTCACTCTCAGGCCATCCATGACGTAAATGAGTTTGTTTCATTAACAGAACAGATTTGGAGAAATTATCATCACTTTAAAGCATTACATCACTTGCTCACCAATAGATCCTCTACTGTGAATGGGTGCCATCAGAATAAAAGTCCAAACAGCTGATATGTGAGTACAAACATTACGTAAGGTCTTTCTACTCTGAAAACATAGTTGCCTATATCTGTCAATAGATCATCCTAAATATTACACATTGCACCTTTAAGAATGCACGTGAGACTTTTTCAACTTTTTCCACATCATTGGTTGAAACAAACAGCAGAATCTAGAAAACAGCTGGTCTGTGTTCTCCAGATCAAATCATGGCTGCTTTTCTTTTAAATACCTTGGTGATAAAACCTCCATATCTCTATAAACAGTTCATCTGGGCTGTAAAGTTTGGCAGATGACCTCTTTTCACCCTTCACCACAAATGGCTCACCCTCCTTGGCTTTGTAAACACCAGTAACACCTGGAGCTGAGGATCAAACAGTTACATCGTGGGTGGAGGCAAATGCAAACATCTTTTGATTAATAGATGGCTATGTTCATATTGAATGAATTATACGCTGATCTGAAGGGTTTGATGAGGTCAAACAAAATCATCACATGGCCAACAAAGGCTCTCATACATCAAGAGTCCCACAAGCTAACAGCTGCAAAAGAAAAAAAATAAAATAAAATGTATCATATGACATGTATCATATAACATGGACAAAACATTTTAAAAGTGGTATAAAAACACACTTCTACTAACAATCTGCAGAAATAGAACTGTACTACAAGCAAAGGTAAAACCTTTATAGAAAATAATTCTCACTAAGTAGCTAACTTATTCAAAGGCTATACAAGTTTTCTAACAACATTAAACACAAAGGTCAATGCTTGTAAATAAATTTACTTTGCATAAAAGGAGGTTAACTTTAGTTTAGTCTGCTTCAGGTTAGTTTACACTCAAGGTTAATAGGTTGTTAGGTTAACACTTGTTAAATATTTACAAAACTGTCTGGAACTTTAAAGCCCTCCTCAGAATTGTTGCACTAACTGTGAGAATGACAATGTTTATTTGAGTAGATCAGACCGCTAGTCTGAAAAAACCTCATTCAGATGTCAGGACGCTTTGGTGGAAACCAGCAGATTATGGACTCCAGGTTCTTGTGCATTTTGCTGATTTCGACACATTCCATAACCTTACCAAAACATTTGTTTTACTCTGCTGTCACATTTCATTTGAATATTTATCTTCAGAAAATAATGTCATACTCCTCATTATCATGATTCATGGACGATTAGACAAAACTGTTTGTCCCCATAGACAAGCTCCAAATGGAATGGCACCACTTAATCCTGGATCAAACGTAGCGATAATGTTTAACGAGAATGGGTCTTGACCTTGAGGTGAACTGGGACCCTCTTACAGGAACTTGTCTCTAAAAGTGACAGTCAACCAGCTGATTCATAACTACATTGTACAAGTCTTTTGAAGTCGCAGAAACTGTTGACTCAGAATGTTCACTTTTAGGTCCATACGAAATATTGCATGTGACATTGATTTCCAAAGATGAGCAGTTATGTTTTGGTTTCAAAACAAGTTTTAAGTTCTGTATACTGAATATTAGCATACAAAATAAATGCAAATAATCTTGTAGTTTATAAAAACAAGAAAAAAATCATATTTACAGAATACCATGTACAATGAAACATAAATGTATTAAATTTATGTTTTACTTTTAATTCCTACTTTGTTATAAAACTACGATTTCACTTGGTGGATAATGTGGGAAAAAAATCCAATAAACTTATATTTAAAGAAGGATCTGAGCCATACCTCAAGACCAGATTATTGTAGAGTCTTGGCACGACAATAACACGACAAACACTTTAGCAACACCAGCAACATGACAGTGACTTTTGCACAGGCAAATACCATTCATATTTACAAATTAAATTTGACTAATCTAATTTCTGTTTTCAGAAATGCATGAAACTTGATAAACATTACCTTTTAAAGGGTAAACAAGTTTTAAATGTGTAAAGTTTGTATGTTTGTACTTTTACTTTCTTTACAATGCAATTCCTCATAGGCTTCCACACACTTAAAAATAAAGGTTCTTTATTGGAATCAGTGGCTCCATTAAAACTTTTAACGCTCCATGCTTTCCACAAAAGGTTCTTTACAGTGGAAAAAGGTTCACATGGAAGAACCAAAATGGATCTTCCATAATATTGCTGTGAAAACCTCCTTTTGGAACCTTCATAAATATTCATAAATAACTTGTATTGAACCCGAACATGCCTTCAGAAGTATTTAAAATCCTGTGCATCATTTATATATGGCCTGATGTAACTGTGAGTTTGGAAAAGCTTGTAAAATTTACAAAGAGGCAGAACAATAGAATTATGCATCAAAGCACTTGCAAATATTTCATCAGTGAAGTGTTTTATCACAACCACAAGATCCAGAGCATCTCAGTATGAATGTAAGAGTGTGAGCCTTCGCATATGTGTGTTTACTGATGTCGACTGGGGTGCACTGCTCTTTGATCGTGGACTATCGGGCTCTGTGTTTGCTTATAGCGTTGATCTTTAAAACACTGTCGCTCAACAGCGGTCTGGCCTCTCAGACATATTTAAACCACACATACGCTGCAGAAGACAGCCGCTTTTTTTCCAGATGTATGAACTCAATTATAAAATGACTTCCTGCAAATCAAGGGTGCTCTTTATGATGTCCACTTTTTTCTTTTGTTGCTCACACTGAGGGTTAATGGTCTGAAGAACCAGTTTTTTTTTTTTTTCTTTTTTTTTTTCAACCAAGCCCCATCCATATATTTTAAATGTATTTTAAATATGTTTCAAAATATATATAGGCTCAAATATATTTTTGATAAATTGTGTTTCAAAGTGTATTTACATACATTTTCTACCAGTTATATTTTTTGGAACATTTTAGAATATATTTTAAAATTATATATATTTTTAAGCATACAAAATAGATTTAGCCCTCCATATATTTCAATCCAAAAAATACATTCATATGTCAAAAGAAAAAATAAACCTTGTTTGTTGTCCATAAAACATTTTATTAAAATTTTATAGGAACATACTGTACATTACAACAAATAATTCAAATTTCTGACTAGTACTATTTAAATTTTTTGACTAGTAAGCTATTCCATCCACATTTGCATTTAGCATACATGTAAGTGGAAATAAATTGTCTTGCCCTGAAATACATTTTTGTATATAAATATTATATTTGGTATATATATTATATTTCATTAAACGCTGTTTACAACATATTTACCATGTATTTATATATTTAATATATTTAGATTCCAGTATGGGATATATAAATATTGCCTTGAAATACCCCTGAGTATTTAAGTTAATATTAATATTTTTATGACAAATTTGCATGTTCATGATTCTCTTATGTCAGTTAATGCATGGCATTTTAACAGATCAAATATTTAATCTTTTTAGTAAGTCTTTTATTTTCAATGTTTCATAACAAAATTATTTATATATGTATAGGGCTGCATATCTTTGCCAAAACAATATTATATAGCAGTTATTAAGTCATATATTGTTACTGTAGTTCGAACTCTGAAATGACATTTTCTCTTATATGATAACTATATGTATACATCTACGTAAAAAGTACATTTTATAAATTACCCCATAAAACCCAATTTCTTTATCAGTAGGTATATATTTGATTTCATTAATAAGCTATTAGCTTGATTAGCTATCAAACTACAGTGTTGACTTGGTGGATAATGCAGGCAAAGTTCTAATAAACTTATATTTACAGAAGACTAACCAAGTTCTAGCTAGCTGCTGCTAGTTCCAAACACATGTCAGCCTCTTAAATACAATATCACACCATGCATAAGTCACAGTTTATAATCTTTAAGAGAGCACATGGCTCACACAATGGATGTCTGAGCAACATAACAAAATATCATCCATAAAATCACAGTCAGTTCAAGCCATGTGATTCTTATCTACCATAATGACAACCATAGTGCAGATGCGATGCAGATACAGCATTACCAGGTGAAACACACTTTCGCCACATATTATACACTCATATAAAACTGTAGACTCAGATTTGACCTATTTCTGAGCGTACAGAGGCTCTATAGATTAACGAAGTCTGTCAGAAAGCACATACATTGAGTTCACCAGTAGAGCTGCGCTCTGGGGCTTCACATGTATACGCTTCTTCAGGGCAGCTCGTAACAAGCTTATATTCTCTCGTTGCTTCCTCCTTCTGACCTAAATAAATGCAAGAAAGAGAGCTAAATGATTTTCAGTGCTCTGCATGCACAGGTGGGTGTGTAAGTGTGTTTAAGGGTTAAAAGGTCAACAGTATGAAATAACATTTGATTCAAATGTGTTAACAAAGATAGCACTGAGAACATTTAAGGCAACATGCAACATTTAACATGCTGTAATTCCTTACGAAACAAACAATATGAATGTCAGTCTAAATTGTTTGTAAAACAATTAGAAAAACAATTTTGTTTTCCCCTTTGAATTAAGTTTATTTTTGAACCCATTGGAAGATATTTTTTTTTACTTATTTTTTTTTATATATAAATTTGTCAGAAAACAAAGTAATTTTCTTCGTAAGTAAATTTATTTTGATCTAACAATAATAAGATATTTGATCCTGGAAAACAGGAAAACAACACAAATGAAATGTTGGTCTAAATTGTTCATAAAAGTCATTTCAAAGCCAGAGAAAGTTACCTTCATTATTA